>JAJSOF020000009.1:142648433-143245933 GCA_025594305.2 Periplaneta americana
TGATGATGTAGGATAACAGTAACTGATAAATAAGAAACTTACGAACGGAAGTTGATTACTTACTTACTTAGTTACTGGCTTTTAAGGAACACGGAGGTTCATTGCCACCCTCGCATAAGCCCGCCATTGGTCCCTATCCTGAGCAAGATTAATCCAGTCTCTACCATCATATCCCATCTCCCTCAAATCCATTTTAATATTATCTTCCCATCTACGTCTCGACCTCCCTAAAGGTATTTTTCCCTCTGGCCTTCCAACTAACAATCTATATGCATTTCTAGATTCGCCCATACGTGCTACATGCCCTGCCCATCTCAAACGTCTGGATTTAATGTTCCTAATTATGTCAGGTGAAGAATACAATGCGTGCAGTTCTGTGTTGTGTAACTTTCTCCATTCTCCTATAACTTCATCCCTCTTAGATGCAAATATTTTCCTAAGCACCTTATTCTCAAACACCCTTAACCAATATTCCTCTCTCAAAGTGAGAGTCCAAGTTTCACAAACATAAAGAACAACTGCTCTTCTTCCTCTAATTATGTTGCAAAATTTGTTTGAAAAGGCGACTGGATTATCCAACAAATTTTATCCATTCCGAATTGAATGTTTTTAGAATCGACCAAATTTATAAATACTCTTTAATGAAATTCTATCATAAAAATAGAATGAAATTTGTAGCTCAGCCACATGATAATAATACAAGACGAAATGAAATTCTTAATTTATTTGAATCTAAATGTTTCACATCTGTTGCTTTACTACACAGTACAAACTATGGTCCTCGTCTACATAATTCGATAATAAAATTTAATCCAGAATTGACTACTTTAAGCAATGACATTTTCAGATCCAGAATTAAAAAAATTATATGACAGACTTCCCTGCATTATATTATGTACCATGTATTGTAAAACGATTTTATTTCTATCCTAAGTATATTTTGTCTATCTTATCTTGGTTATTATATCAACATGACCTGTACTAATTATACTACTAATAATAAGTTAATATTAATCTATCACCAATCTCAACATCGTCTCTTTTTTCACTCAATTATTACTAGTATTATTATTACTAACTTTATTATTATCATCTTTATATGACCTTTTTTCTTAAGTATATTGTCTACAAAGTATGTATATTTATGTAACGGAACTCTCCCCGGAACACGAGCTCTGCTCTTTCGGGGTACTTTAATGTAACGTTTTTATGTACAGAGACATCATTTTATTTTTACTTCAATTTTTATTGTACCGGCGTTTCTAAATGTACTTGTCTCCCACCCCTTTCACTAATGTCCTTGCTAACGTCAGTCACACAAACTTACGGCCGCTGTTGCTAGCAGTGAAGTAAACAGTACAAAGTACAGTGTGTTTCAGAAATATGTTGCGTTTTCTATAGAAGAAAGAGCTTATATTATTGAAGTTTATTTTCACACAGGTATGGTGTGTAGCATAACTGAATTTATCTATGTGGACTGAGCACAAGTGAAGATTAGAGTTACCGAAAGTACGGTACCCTATAATATGGTGCGGTACTTAACAGAATTATTTAAACAAGAGTTTTGTTTTACTGTTTGTAGATATGAAGGACGATGATGTAAACTGGAATTACAATATAACCGAATGTGAACAACAGTTTTTTTAACTGATAATATCATTACGGAATATTTTCGTAGAAATGTCATTAATCTGGTAGATAAATTTAGAGCAATGGAGTGTACAGAAAGGAAGAAAAGTGTAAGATGGCCAACAAAGGTGATAGAAGATGCTGTAGAAGATGATAGAGAAAAGATGCAGCGAGGTCGTAATAAGTCGGTCAAGAAGTTAGCTGTAGAAATTGGGGTTTCTTACGGAAGTGCTCACAAAATTCTCAGGAATAAATTAGGTTAGTAATATGCTGAATGAAGTAGACATTACATAATGTATATAACCGCCTGAAGACTTGAGTTTGTGAAAAAAAATTGTTACTATTCTACTGTTTTTTGATAAAACACTGTAAAGTAATGACCAAACTGAAAATCGTAATAATATATTTCTCTGTAACATAAATGGATACACTACTTTTCTCTCCTCCTATAGCTAGTAAAATGATTTGTTTACATATTGCATTAGCAACTCCAAACTCCTGTAATGGAAGGGGGGTAACAGTGTTTCCGAGTATAGCCAGGTTAATGTTAAAAATGTTAGTAAAAATAAAGTGATGTCCCTGTATATATTATTATTATTATTAAATAAATCTAAATATAAACTGGTAATAGAACTGTTTTATAAATTCTAACTTTCAGATTTTTTGACAGCAGACTGGATGATAAAAGCTTCTCAAACGAATAATAAGAGGCATTTCCCATATTTGATGATGATTATGACTTAAAAATAAATTTTAATTTTTCAGCTACGACACATTGAACGGAACAGTTGTCTCTCAATATTGCATGAAGACAACATAAAATTCCATAAAAGTTGATGCCACAGTATAAGTATTAATATCTATACCGTCTGGCCGCGAAACCAGGGTTCGAATCCCGGTCGGGGTTAGTTACCTGGTTGAGGTTTTTTCCCGGGGTTTTCCCTCAACCCAATACGTGCAAATGCTGGGTAACTTTCGGTGCTGGACCCCGGACTCATTTCACTGGCATTATCACCTTCATTTCATTCAGACGCTAAATAACCTTAGATGTTGATACAGCGTCGTAAAATAACCGAATAAAATAAAAAATAAAATCTATACTGTGGCAGTCACGAAGCTCAATATGTAGTAAATATGTATCCATAGATAGTTGCTAACCACTAGGATCGCTAATATCGCCTCATTACAGACAATGGGAAATAGTACCGACACAGTCTATTGTTCCTAGCACCCTCACAACTCAAGCTTCGTGACTGTATATACTAAACTGTGGTATTACTGTGTTTATCTCCTGGACTTAGTATTTAGAATATTCTAGGATTATGTAAGTATGCATGATTTTTATTAAACTACGTTCAGGCCATCGCGTGGCGACTGTGTTGTAACTGCATTTGACGAAAATACAATTGAAACTGCCAACGCTATTGCGTAACGAACTGCACATGCATGTCGGGACCATCCCTATTAAAACGCACCTGGGGGTCTGCCTCGCATGTTGCCTTTGCAGACTCCGTAACAAAAACTTCTCTGAACTGGTTAATTGCGCTAACCCACATTCAGTTCTTCCTAAATACACTCGCGAAAGCACTTGGGTATTTTAAAATCTCAGTGGGAAGTGAAGAGACATTATTACAAGACGCAATTCCCTACGCGACAGGTTTTCTTTCTCAATGTATGGACTTCTGGTCAATAATTGTGGTTAAAAAATTGAAATGTTTATATTACTAATTTATTTAACGGCACTTTCATCTATCTAAATTGAACCAATATGTAGCGGATCACAGTAAAAGATTGTAAATTATGTTAAGTTTATGTAATTAGAGATGACTCAATATTAACAAGAAAATTTAAAACTACAGAGGATTATTACAAGGATGTCTTCTTTCACCGCTACTTTTTAATATACTGGGTGTAAGGAGTATAAGTGCGATCCTTTTCACAGTCATCGGAGATGGTCTACAGCAACCATGGGGAAAAATGGCTCCGAAGGGCCACTGCACTCAAAGCCGCCACCGACCCTCTCCTCCGCCTGGTGCTTCTCTAGACACGCTTCATTCAGTGGCGGGTACGGCTTCGATCTCGGGACGTCAGTTTCAGGAAGAGTGGCAGAAAGAATTTTTTGTTACTTACAAAAAGAAGAAAGTCTGTTGCTTAAGATGTAGGATTAAAATTGCGAATATAAAACGCTTCAATATTAAACGCCACTTTGATCGGAAGCATAAAGCGGACTTCGGTGATCTTACAAGTATTTATTTACAATTTTAAAAGCTATTTTCTTAATATTTGTGAAAAGATACGAAACAAGATATGTTTATAGTATTTTCAGGATTTAGATACTTATTATTTTATTAAATATCTGGAACTGAACTTATTTAAAACTTTGAGTGCATATTAGGCCTACTTGATGCGTTCTCTTTCCAAGAAAGATTTTCAGAAGTAACTGCAATGGACATGGAGATGTGTCTGTTCAATAATCCATTTGTATTTAATGTTACCCAAGCATCAGAGCCACTATAGAGATGCAAAAGAGCACGCCACTAAAGTGTTGAGGAAAAAATGGATTCAATCTCTTTAAATACCTACCAGAGGAGCAATTTCCTAATCTGCGCACATTTGCAATGCGTATGGTATCTATGTTTGGCTCAACTTACTGTTGTGAGCTGTTTTTCTTTTCAAAATGAATATGACCAAAAGTATCTCCAGGTCTAGGATCACAGACATGCATTTAGTTTCAGTATTACGGTTGAGTTGCTCTATTTTAGAGCCAAATATATCCTTTTTAGTTAATAACAAGAAATTTCGAGGGCAATCAACAACAAAAAAATGAAAACCAGCAGTATAGGCCTACAGTAGTATTTCGTTTCATTCATATCTCATATATTTTGTTTAATATGTTTTAAAGTTAAATGACAATGGAGCTTAGTTTTACTTTCTTTAGTATTTATAAAAAGAAACAATTGATTTTGTTGATCATTATATTGTATTTAATAAGTTTTCAAGTTAAATGACAATGGAGCTTAGTTACTTTATTGGTTTTAAAAAGAAACAATTTATTATGTTGATTACTATATTGTTTAACATATTGTACAGTTAAATGACAATGGAGCTTTGTTTTACTTACCTTAGTATTTATAAAAAGAAACAATTGATTTTGTTGATCATTATATTGTATTTAATAAGTTTTCAAGTTAAATGACAATGGAGCTTAGTTACTTTATTGGTTTTAAAAAGAAACAATTTAATATGTTGATTACTATATTGTTTAACATATTGTACAGTTAAATGACAATGGAGCTTTGTTTTACTTTCCTTAGTATTTATAGAAAGAAACAATTGATTTTGTTGATCATTATATTGTATTTAATAAGTTTTCAAGTTAAATGACAATGGAGCTTAGTTACTTTATTGGTTTTTAAAAAGAAACAATTTATTATGTTGATTACTATATTGTTTAACATATTGTACAGTTAAATGACAATGGAGCTTTGTTTTACTTTCCTTAGTATTTATAAAAAGAAACAATTGATTTTGTTGATCATTATATTGTATTTAATAAGTTTTCAAGTTAAATGACAATGGAGCTTAGTTACTTTATTGGTTTTAAAAAGAAACAATTTATTATGTTGATTACTATATTGTTTAACATATTGTACAGTTAAATGACAATGGAGCTTTGTTTTACTTTCCTTAGTATTTATAGAAAGAAACAATTGATTTTGTTGATCATTATATTGTATTTAATAAGTTTTCAAGTTAAATGACAATGGAGCTTAGTTACTTTATTGGTTTTAAAAAGAAACAATTTATTATGTTGATTACTATATTGTTTAACATATTGTACAGTTAAATGACAATGGAGCTTTGTTTTACTTTCCTTAGTATTTATAGAAAGAAACAATTGATTTTGTTGATCATTATATTGTATTTAATAAGTTTTCAAGTTAAATGACAATGGAGCTTAGTTACTTTATTGGTTTTAAAAAGAAACAATTTATTATGTTGATTACTATATTGTTTAACATATTGTACAGTTAAATGGCAATGGAGCTTTGTTTTACTTTCCTTAGTATTTATAAAAAGAAACAATTGATTTTGTTGATCATTATATTGTATTTAATAAGTTTTCAAGTTAAATGACAATGGAGCTTAGTTACTTTATTGGTTTTAAAAAGAAACAATTTATTATGTTGATTACTATATTGTTTAACATATTGTACAGTTAAATGACAATGGAGCTTTGCTTTTTTCTTTATTGTTTTTAAAAAGAAACAATTTATTATGTCTATCACAAGGCAGTTCAAGAATTTTTCGTGCACGTGACAAAGGAATGGTTATACAATTGAAGAATATATAATTTTCATAATCACAGTAGGTGGCTGTAATAATAATTATTGCATGACACATGTACTTCCTACAAACAAAATACTGTAAAGATTTTCAAACAAGAAATAAGAGCGGAGAAATCACTGAACGCGCAAGGTGTGTTGACTTCACCACTGCACTTGACTTAGCAAAACAACTGCTTTACCCCTCGCCTGCCAATCAAACGAATATGGGGTGAGTAGGAACGTTCCCTCCCTACTTTGCTTATAGTCCCCATAGCTGGTCTACAGGATAAAAAAATGTCCATAAAACATAGAGTCAAAACTTGATAGTTTTCCCAGAAAAAAATATTTCTTCTCTTATTTTATTTGCGTTATACAGCTTATATAGTTAGTAAAATTACGAAAACATTTACATCAGTAGGTATATCTAGCAAAGAGTTAATATTAGTTTAAATACATATTTGTGTGTTCTATTACGTTTTCGTAATAGTAATATACGTTACAAGAGCGGTATGTTGACGTTTTCATGTTCGAGGAAAAGATTGAAAAAGCGAAACGTAGTTGAGCTTTTTTAATTTCCGAGAACATGAAAACAACCATACCGCTCGTGTATCGTACATTATTTTGTGCGGAGATCGTTTATTACATACCTGAAAGACGAATTTCTAATTAGTTGCAATGAAATCTCCATGTTGGTTTCTGTTTAATGACGGCAACTTCGGAAAACCAAAATATCTTTCTTCAACATTGTTGCTATAAAATGTTTTCTGTGTTTACTATACTCCAGCAGGCCGTGATATACGTCTGTCTTTTTTTTCCCCAGTCTATAAATGCGAACTTAAAACAAACGGTAAGGTTATGTAATGATTTATTTTTCATTTTAATATTTTAACAATATTATTTATATAACTTATTGCAGTAATAACATCCGCATCTGGAATCTTGTTGATTTTTTCACGGCTTCCTTAATGTTACTTGTATCAGGAATGCAATAAGTTTCGTGGAGTAGTAGACTTTACTTAATTTTTACAAATATTTAAAAACAATAATTAACATTGCAATTTAGGTGAAATTGCAGTGGTAAGTTTCCAATTTATAATTATTAGTATGTTAAACGTCTCTAAAAATAATATGTTAAAAGCCTAAAGCAGTAAAATGAATGTCGCGCTTAAGCGGTAAGAAGAGGGAAATTGGGAATACTGAATGTGGTATTTCACACTTAACGCGTATTGGTTCTGTGGGGAAAACAAGCAAATACGCACGATCTCGCACAAAATTAAATAAAAATGCATGCTTAAATTTGTTAATATTCTGGCAACGTGTTGAGTAGGCAGTAGGCCTACTCTGCACAGACATTAAGTACGAGTCAGCTGAGTTCAAGCTCCCTGTTCATAGCTCTACTGCCGAGCGGGTGGCAGTTCAGTACAGGGTATTCGATAAACAACTTACAATGTCATTCACAGTTTAGGAATATCATATGTTATTAATTTATGGAGAAAGTCGTCGTAATTCAAGTAAGGTAAGAAGGGTGTGCCGTCAACGTTTTCCTCAAAGAAAGTTACCAAATCGGCGAACTTTTGTAGCAGTTTCTCAACGATTGTTAGAAACTAGAAGTCTCTTACTCCGTTTCGAAAATCATACAACCAGAAATTTGCTTAAAAATGATACTGCTTTACGGAAGCGGGAGAGATTAAAATGTTGCATTACAAAAAATGTTCTTGTGATTTTGTGCAGAAAATCATTATTGTTTATTTCTTAGATGTAGAATTAAAAAAATGGAGCAATACAGTATTGTTACATAAAATGTAAATTTACCATAATGTTCTATTAATGAGATTGTAAGTTTGTAATTGATGCTCGTTTTATGTAAACAACGGTATTGTCATGGTCCGCCCCTGTATTAGAACAGAGAATTTGTTTTGTAGCCTATGTCTGTACCCGCTTGAGCTGTACTGTATACTTCTAAACCCACTCCTCCCCGCTTGAGCTGTACTGTGTACTTATAAACTCCCGAACCAGCAACGTTGAAAAACGTCTAATATTGTAAACTTTAATAATTAGTTAAATATTGTAATTAAAAAAAAATTATAAGCACAATTTTTCTTTCTTATGACCAGGCTTCGAGACTTTGGCCCGATACAATAAGTTTACTGTGCTTGTACTACAGGTTGTTGACTCGCTGCAGGTAGTGAAAGGTAGAGATGTGTTGAGGATAGAGTACGGTAGTATGAGGGAACACACACATATGTACATTCTGAAAGTAAATATACATTACACAATGACAATGCCAAAAGAATGTGAAAAGCATTTATTCTCCTGTCTTTTATAAGCATTTGTGTCTAATTATGTACAGTGTTAATGGTGGAAATAAACATGTAGCAATTTTAATTTCTTCATTTATCCTATTGGTCGTCTTCAGGAAGTGCAGTTACAATACCGAATTGCAATGTACTACAAGATACATTTTCAGTGTCAAAAACGTAAATCTTTTTCAGTTGTCTACCAAACACAGTTTGTACTGTGAAAAGCTGCGCTCTACATCGCATGACTTTACAGGAGCAAAACGAAAAAACCTAACATCATTGCACTTCATTCTCGGGTGACTCTATGTTCACTAATTTGCTGTTTATATTACAAATGTTCCATATCCGTTATTTTTACATGAAATTGATTTCCACTTCTGTTTTACACGTTCAGTAACCGGTGTACTTGGTGTCTCATTAATTCTCTGTGTCATTTCCTCAGCTAATTTGAGAGCATTCGGCATCTCTTGCTGTGACTTTTCTAACCGTGTAATAGTTTCAGACACAGTTTGAAAATAGGTTTGTATGAAAACCAAATTATTCATCAGAACCTTCAAATACAGAGCGTTTTCCTTTGCGTATTTGCTGTCATTCATTCTACAGTACCCCCACCCACTGTTCGCTTTACCACTATACTCAGTACGCCGTTATGCAGATTTCCCACTGAACTGCTCTATCGGGTCCGAAGTCTCGAAGCCTGCTTATGACATAAAAAAATTTAAAATTATTGTTTATTTAACGACGGTTGCAACTGCCGAGGTTATATCAGCGTCGCCGTTGTGCCGGAATTTAAGCACACTTAAATGCCATCGATCTGGGCCGGAATCGAATCCGCAACCTCGGATACAGAAGGCCAGCGCTATACTAACTCCGCCACTTAGGGTGACTCATGGCATGAATAATCATCAGTTAAAATAATGACACTTATGCTCGTTACACCCTGTAGATGTATGCTTTAGAACATGATCACGAAAATGTCATGGAATGAGAACAGAAATTACAGATAGACAATATCTACGTCAATTGAAGGGTCAGGGGAAAGAAACGTCGATGCCCATAATCAGATTTTCTGAGAGAATGACGTTTTGTATGTATGTATGTATGTATGTATGTATGTATGTATGTATGTATGTATGTATGTATGTATGTATGTATGTATGTATGTATGTATGTATGTATGTATGTATGTATGTATGTATGTACGAGGCAATGGGTATATATCCGGTGGCAGTGGTAATTAATTACACTCAATAATGACAATAATAAACTTATTAATTAAAATACAATTAATAATAATACTAATAATTAATACTAACAATAATTAATACTAACAATAATAATAATAATAATAATAATAATAATAATAATAATAATAACAGGGAATATCCTAAATTAAATGAAGCACGATCACTTAAAATAACATTTAAAATAAATCTAATTTGTATCTTAAACCTAAGTTTGAACTAAAACCCACGAGTATGATATGTTCATATCTGCACAAATACCTTTCAACATTACACTCATTTCGCTGTCAACTCACTCACTGCACTGGAACTACGACACATTTCACTGATTCTATCCTGATTTCAGTAACACTTCAAAAACATTTCACTGTTCAAATACTTTGCACTGCCACTATAAACTATAAAGCTTCACTGACAGGAACAAGTTTCACTTACACATAATTCTTCACTGATACAACATTTCAATAACAAAATATCATTTACACCCTTTAAATACTGTGTATAATTACCGTCTATTAGTAAAGTCCTTAAGCCTATTTTTAAATACATTTTTGGTTGTTGGTAAAGCCTTTAGTAAGTCTGCAGGTAAAGCATTCCAGTCCCTGATAGTACGATTGAGAAAAAAAAACTTTCCAGTGTCCGTCCTCTGTCTTCTTTCCCTCAATTTATATGAGTGGTTCCTTGAAGAGTAATTTGGCGGCTGCAACCTATTTTTTATTTCTCTCCAGGCAAGCTCACCTCTGTATGTTTTGAACAGTGCGCATAATCGAATTAGCGTTCTCCTGTCCTGTTTTAACGCGTGGTTCTCGACTGTTCTTTCCTCACAGTACATATGTATCTTCAAACCTGTTTTACAAGGACTACGTTGCTTATCAGAGCGTGGTGACTCGACAGGTTCATAGTACCCCTGAAAATTAACAGAGTGTACTACTCAACTAAAAAATGTCAAAAGGTGGACATCGACAATTTTTCCCCTGACCCTTCATTTTTTTTTTTTTTTTTTGCAGATGACCGGGTTATTATAACTCAGGACGGGGAAGATACCAATTATACAGAATGTCCCATTTATCTTGTACACCTATTATAACTTTTTTGTTTGGATAGGTATTGGAATTTTTGTTTTTGAGAGTTATGTTAGAACAAGGAGCTAACATGAGTGTAGAGATTTGGTGCATGTAACTACATTATGGTACAAGATACACGTGACGTCATCAATTTTTCAAATAGCACTACATACTTTAATCAAGTTACATTGATTACTAGACTTCGTGGAATTGCCACGAGAATCGCAAGGTTTACTGCGCACGCGGTATAGACTGTATGAGAAGGGGGCGTGTAAAGGATGGAGTATGCCTCTAATGTAAACACTGAGCAGTATACTGCGGTTACAATAAAACCTGTATCCTGCATTCAAGAAATATAATGAATGATCATTGAAGTAGGAAATGTCTAAACATGTAAATACACAAATATTTTACAGTGAGATGTATTAATTCTTAAAATTTAATGTAATATACTCACATCATCCTTGAATATGTGCATTGCAGTGAAGAGTTACGTACATTTTGAGCGACTGCAAAGTGACCTCCTCCGATGCTCACTTAAACAGTTTTTATTTTGGGAAAATGTACGTTCAACATCACACGATGTAATACGTACATATTTGAAGAACGGAAAGTCACTACTTTTTAGTACATCAACTTCAGATATCTTGTCGTGATCTGATGGTACATCATTTATAATACGAAGCTGCGAATAGGCAGTATTTTTAGCAATAATGTTTCTTAACTTACATTAACTTTTTCTGAAATTAGTGAATTGTTATTTTGGATAACGGTTTGTGATACTTTATCCACTATATTAAGGGCTTCTGAGAGTTGTAGTTTAGACGATTCTAACAGGATGATGCTTTTGGACACGATTTTAAAATTAGAATCAATGAACAGAATATCTTCCAATAGTTGTTCAGAAAGCAATGATTTTACAGCTGCAACAGCGGAACTGTCTGTGCTATCCAATGCATCAGTTACCTCCATTATTTTGCCGTAATGTTCTGCATAATAATTAACGGCATCCAACCACGTTCCCCAACGGGTCACAACTGGCTGCGGGGGTAAGGGTATTCCAGGTGCAATTATTTGGAACAACAACACTCTCATTGTAGTATGTTTGATTGAATTCTTGTCTGCACTGAACATATGTTAAGCTTTGACTATTCCAACCACAGTAATGCAAAAACAAGTGCTTACATAGGTATACATTAGCTGTAGCTGCTACATCTATTTGGACCGGTCACAACTCTTAACATGAAATGCTTATACTACCAGACCGGGCGGTCGCTCACCTCCTCTATACTACCGTACATCGGCAACCTGATTGCATGCTGCGTGTGGCAATTCAACGAAGTCTATTGATTACACACATTAAGACGAGTTCAAAAATGTATGCCATAATGCCGGCAGAGGAGGAGAGAAGTATAATTTCTATTCATCCAATGGCGGAAGTCTCATTCCACGCTTGTGTTAAAGTTGGGCGGGGGTAGAACGCTTCAGACCGCCCAACTTCAAGATAAGCCTGGAATGAGACCTCTGCCATTGGTCCAATAGCAATTATCCTTCGCTCTCTCTCTGTCCGCATTATTTACGTCGGTCAGACATTGTGGAACGAAGTATAGTATACTATACTCTCAGGACTCAGAAGGCTATACAAAACATTAGTTCTATCCCTATGCATACAACCCTCCATCTTTCTCACACAAGCCTCTCTAACGACCCAATCAGAATTGGAAGCCCGCGAAATAAGAATCCTCCGCCAAATCTTCCACCTACACAGACGCGTCATAAACAATATAATTTATACTATACGATATGATGTTCAGTAACCCGATATGTTCTGCACCGTTTATATTATAATTTTGGCGGTTTATATCGTTTCTATATATTATAAAGTACGTTTTGAAAATCCAAAGTATGACGACTGCTGAAAAAATTAGAATCACTGCTGTAGTGTAACAAAGAAAGAATTTTTCAAGTAATCTTTCTATCTATGTATCACATAATTAATGTTTTGATTCGGATATTGGTAACAAACAAAATTGTTCGACTGTATCGTTAATAGGAGTAGACCTATCAGTTAATATTAGAATCTTTGCTTTCATTTGGTCTGGAATTGCAGTACGTCTAGAATTCCGAGCCCTTCACTTTGGATGATGTGACGAATATAACCTCACGCGCTCTGGGCGGAAACCGCGTTAATACTGTAGTAACATTTCGTGGAGCGCAATTAGAAATGTCATGCGACTCAAACGCCATTCTGAATCGTGACATTTTGGGCACTGATTAGCACCAAATCCAAGAAACTGAAACAAAGACTCAATGAACGCGAAAGTGACGAAACAATGAGTGACAATCTTCCACGTGATACCACGTCCAGAACTTCAACAAAGACTTTTCAAGAAGTTATTCCAGTTTGTTATTATCTACACCAATAATTCTCACCCATGGGGACAGGCCCTCTGTGGGAATGAAGTGCAGTTAAAGGGGACCGTGAACAAAGTAATAATAATAATGATAATAATAATAATAATAATAATAATATATTTTTTTAAATTGTCCTATGGACATTTAAATACTTTGTGGTACGTAAAAACATAATTAAATTACTTTCTTTTAAAATCATTCATAGGGTCTACCAAATTACACGTTATAGTAGCCTACATTATACTTTACAGTCTAACACCTTAGAGAAGGGGGTAGCACTGAAGTAATGTGACAAAAAGAGGGGCCTCATGATAAAAAAAAAGTTGAGAAACACTGATCTACACTACTACACAAATTTCAAGCGCAATAATTAACAATAATTAGAAACACCAACAACCAAATTTCTTGACTTAAAAATCGATAACTTGTTAAATTGGAAAAATCATGTTAAAGAAATTACCCCCAAACTAAATTCAGCATGTTTTGCTATTAGATCTATGCAAAAGATAGTAAATATCAATACCTTAAAAGCAATATACTTTGCATACTTCCACTCGGTAATGAGTTTTGGAATAATATTCTGGGGAAATTCCACAGATAGTAACAGTATATTCCTACTACAAAAAAGAGTAATTAGAATAATAGTAGGTGCCAAATCTAGGGAATCATGTAGGACTATTTTTAAAAAAACTACAAATAATGCCCATGGCTTGTCAATATATCTTTTCATTAATAATTTTCCTCTTATGTAATCGTGAAAACTTTGTAACTAATTCAACAGTTCATAGCATAAATGCACGTAAAAATGACTTTCACATTCATCGGCAAATCTATCGTGCTATCAAAAAGGGGTGTGTTATATGGCAGTAAAATTTTTAATAGCCTCTCTATCGATATAAAATATGAAATTCAAAACATAAGATTATTTAGGGCCAAATGAAAGAAGTACCTAACATCGCACACATTCTATTCTGTAGGTGAATTCATGACATTCAATAACGCTTCATGAAATTGATACTAAAACTTTGTGTTGTACTAGTAGACTATAAATTAAGACTTTATAATAGTAGGCCTATTAAGTTTTCATTATTCCATATTCTAGCTGTGACGCAATGTATGAATACCTGGAATGTTAATAAATACAATACAATACACCACCACCACCACCACCACCACCACCACCACCGCCACCACCACCACAGATTTGTCGTACAAGTGATACAACGTTGATGCGGTGACCATTGTTTTTCCTGGTCATCAATTTTACACCCAAAGTATAAAGAATATACACGTTTAGTAATATTATAATTTTTCCCTCTGATTTTTGGGAGAAAACCGTCCACACAAAAAACAAAACAACAAACAACAAAACAAAAATTATCCGGATTATTTTAGCACTTCCGATGAGAATCAGCCCTTTGCATTGTACAACTAAAACACTCAATTATTTCTAAAAATTACACTAAGTGAAAAAGAAACTTCACAATATACTGCAGTGCTGTCAACACATCCACAATGAACTGACAATTCGTTTCATAGGTGAAGAACGCGTATTTTAAACTGATAGACGACATCACCACTCAGGTAGTATATTCAAGCAGTGTCCTGAAAGGAATAAGGTAAGCTATTTCTTCAAATATTTTTGTTTACCGACAAATTTCTGGTTCTGTTTTAGAAAGCAGAAATTAGAATAACGTAAGTTACATCATGTTTTATGCTGGAAATAATATTACTTTACAACCCCATTGGAAATACTAGCCCCGTATCTATCTGGATTTATCTCTTTGCAGTGTCTACTTCTAGAAGAAAAGACAGATTTATTACCGGTATCCTGATAACTAGACTTCGTGGAATTGCCACGAGAATCGAAAGGTTTACTACGCATGCGGTATAGACTGTATGAGAAAGGGGCATGTAAAGGATGGAGTATGCCTCTGATGTAAACACTGAGCAGTGTACTGCGGTTACAATAAAACCTGTATCCTGCATTCAAGAAATATAATGAATCATCATTGAAGTAGGAAATGTCTAAACATGTAAATACACAATTATTTTGTAGTGAGATATATTAACTCTTAAAATTTAATGTAAGATACATCATCCTTGAATATGTGCATTGCAGTGAAGAGTTACTTACATTTTGAGCGACTGCAAAGTAACCTCCTCCGATGGTCACTTAAACAGTTTTTATTTTGGGAAAATGTACGTTCAAAATCACACGATGTAATAGGTGCATGTTTGAAGAACGGAAAGTCACTACTTTTTAGTACACCAACTTCAGACGTCTTGTCGTGACCTGATGGCACATCATTTACAATACGAAGTTGTGAATAGGCAGAATTTTTAGCAATAATGTTTCTCAACTTACATTTCACTTTTTCTGAAATTAGTGAATTTTTATTTTGGATAACGGTTTGTGATTTTTTATCCACTATATTAAGGGCTTCTGAGAGTTGTAGTTTAGACGATTCTAACAGGGTGATGCTTTTGCACACGATTTTAAAATTAGAGTCAGTGAACACAATATCTTCCAATATTCAGAAGGAAATTATTTTATAGCTGCAACAGCGGAACTGTCTGTGCTATCCAATGCATCAATTACCTCCATTATTTTACTGTAATGTTCTGCATAATTCTTGTCTGCACTGAACAAATGTTAAGCTTTGACTATTCCAACCACAGTAATGCAAAAACAAGTGCTTACATAGGTATACATTAGCTGTAGCTGTTCTATCTATTTGGACCGGTCACAACTCTTAACATGAACTGCTTATACTACGAGACCGGGCGGTCGCTCACCTCCTCTATACTACCGTACATCGGCAACCTGATAGCATGCTGCGTGTGGCAATTCAACGAAGTCTACTGATAACTGATGGCATAACAAATAATACATTTTCATCTTTCCATTTTGTAAGTATGTAATCAATCGTGTAGGACAGAGGTAACCAACATATGACGCCTGTTACCAAGTGGCTCGCGAAGTAGTATTCGATGTAGGATATCTAAAATACCTAAAAATTGTGACTTGATGTGACATTTTAAGCATTGTTTTCAGAATTTACGCGTGAAAATGAACTAAAAACATAATCCGTAATTTCCCATAACTATGGTCCAGGCACCCAACTATGGTCCAAAACGCATTATGTACTACTTAGTCTCCCAAGAGTTCGGTGTTTGCCATTTAAGGCGCCACTGTGGTGGAATTATGTTCCCAATAGATGCTTCTATCTACCATTACATGTGGCAATGATATGGATGCTTAACAAGGTCAGTATGCATCGTTCTATTGAATGTGTGAAGACACGAAATCATCCAGTTTGTGATTGTCTGTTTTATTAAGCTCTCCTCTGTAGAACTGGTACGTTATAGATATATGAGTCTTTGTACAATTAAACCTGGCTATATAGTGTTTACTTTCACGTAATAATTACACTAATGTTTAACCTCAAGGCTAGAAGTCAGTCCTCAACTATGTACCATAATTGTTCGTGGACCATCGTTGCATTTCATTTTGAAATATTTGTATCAATAAAATGTGATCAATGTGATTATTTACTTCTGCAAATACGGTATTTCAGTCTATTCTAAAACACCATTTAACATTATAGTCAAGTAAACAAAGAAACAGGCTATTCCAGCATCAATGGTAAAACGAAAACTTCAGGGTAGAAGGAAAACAACCGTCCCTGTGAGTGACTATGAGAGCGATGAAATTGAATTGGATACAGATTATGATTCAATTTCAGAATTACAAGAGAAATGGAGATTCAAAGGATCGAAATAAGCCTAATGAATGTAGTTCTCAGTACGATAAATAAACATTAACAGTGTATTTATTTGCATAATATTTTGCTAAGAATGTGTTAGTTTATTTTGAGACCGTACTTTTGTTCTCTGATATACACTCACCTTAAAAAAAACCGGGCCAACTAGTCATACAGTCACGGGGAGGTAATACCCGCTATTACCAACATCTGGGTGGCCACAAAATCAGTTGAACATTTGGAAGAAAATTGATATACTTTGTAAGTTTTTACACCTTTTAATTATACCCATTGTTTGGCGTTGAAAATAATAGCGCAAATGATAATGAATAAGTTTTTTTTTTCCTGGGAAGCAATGTTTTCTTCATTTTTTATAAAGGATTTTCTGATTCTCACCTCATAAAAAATTGAGAAACTTTAAGTGGCCGGGTTTTTTTGCCGGTGAGTGTAGTTTTTCATTATTGCAGAAAAATGACTTTCAGACTTCACTTGTTTATTGAGTGCTTATGTAATGTGTACTAATAAAAAGAATCCATGTACTTTTTATTTATTTTTAATATTTCTGTGCTAGATTATGTTTCTACCCTTAAATTAGAAACTCAATGTATTGATTTACGAATAATTACAGCTCCAGCTATAGTCCATTCATGCTTTCAAGCATGAATATATGAGTGGACCATAGTTTGGCAACTCAGAATACAACTATGTACCAATGCTTATTATTTTCTTAACACTTGTAATTAAATAATTTCAAACACATATGTCAATATTTATTTAATATAAACTTACAACAGTCCGAAGCCAAAATTTCACTTAATCTGGATGAATAGTATTGGATATACAAAGAAAAATGTGACAAATGTGGACCACAGTTAGGGGAAATTACGGTATTATCTTCACGGAGGTAAATTTCATGTTGGGTAGCGTTATAAATAAGTTACCAAGTCATGGTAGGGAGAACAAGCATCTCGAAAGGGTCTTCAAGCATTACCGTCAAGTCTTTCTATTTCGAATCGTTGAGATTTGAAACCTAGTCCCTGATACGGAAAGCCTACGCCCTAGCCATTTGCACGTGCAATAGGAAAGTAAAAGTGAAGTTCGTCGTTATGGAATATGCTTGCAGATCTCTTGTGACATGCAGAACTGGGCTTGAGTACTACAGGCCTACGCTAACGCCTCACTAGGTGATCTACTTTGCAATGAAGTACACAGGAAATCTGACTGTATACTTTCAATTGCTCTGAGGTGACGCCCCGGTATCGTGTAGTCTGCGAATGATCCGATTTTTTTTATAAGACGTTTAAACAACATGGCAGGCGGTAGACATCTGAATCGCACATGTCATGAATCGACAAATGAAACTAGTTCTGCTGGAAGTTTCGGAGTGCGGTCATCTCGAACGAGTTATGACGTGCGATCTGCATTTGGCGATTATCCTTCTTCATTGCACGTAAGAGTGACACAAAGTCAATAAATAAATAAATAAATAAATAAATAACTAAATAAATAAATAAATAAATAAATAAATAAATAAATAAATAAATAAATAAATAACTAAATAAATAAATGACTAACTAAATAACTAAAAAAATAAATAAATAACTAAATAAATAAATAAATAAATAAATAAATAAATAAATAAATAAATAAATAAATAAATAAATAAATAAATATCCTTAGCCTCGAGGGGATACGGAATTGTCTATTTTAGCATTGTTAAATTTTGTCTTACGTAAGGAACTTTTTATCGAAAACAGTTGATGCTAGATGGTGATTTTTTTACAGCTCATGTAACTTTACATGCTGATACAGTAATTTATCTTTAATTTGTTTCCTTGGTGAAAAATAACTTTTTCTCCATTCGTATATTTTTCGACGATTTTCAGTTCATTAGACCCTATAACAGGTCCAAAATTTAACAAAAAACATTGTTTCAGTACCTAATATAAAATATTTTTAAAAACTCCTGAAAAATTCTGTCGTCAGTTGCCATTTTTTACACGATCATTTTGCCTTATTCTTGCTACTATTGTTAAATTTTGAATTCATTTGAATATTAATTTTCAGGTTGGAAGAAGTTGCGTATCCATGACGACAGGCTTCTAGTGTGATGTTAACTGGGCCAGTGGTAGTACTACTAACTTGACGCAAATATCTCTGTTATAATTAATTACAGCACAATATTAAGAGGTCATCTTAGCCTGATCCATATTGCTTCTATTTTTTAGATTAGGATGATGTAAGAGTCGAAATTCCTGTTATTAGAAGTGTTAATAGTGTATATTTGCTTTCGTTTCTTTTTCTTTTCCTTTGGTTCTCAGAATTAGTTTACAGTTAATGCATCTACAATTTAATTCAATATTATAAGAGTTCACGACATTTAATTTTAGAGCCAGTTATTCAAGAACCGGTATTTCACAAGTTATTCTTACTTATTGCAGAGATGTACGGCAAATATTTGCGTAAGAAAGAATCTAGACTGACCTGATTATTATTATTACTCGGTAAAGTAACATATTAACATGGTGAGGCCTGTGGTGGACAATATCCGTACCAATGAGAGACATTCGTTCTTCTTCATCATTATCATCTTCTTCATGGTATAGGACTCATGGCCTGTTCCGGCTCAATACTCCATCGCTTTCTTGGTCTGCCAGGATCCCGTCTTCCTCGTGGTTTATAATTCCATGCCAACTTCGGAAACCTTCCATAATCCATTTTCTGTAAATGGTCGATCCATCTTTTGTATAATCATAGACTTGCTGAATTATGGATTTAATTTCTAATTCCTCCCTTATGCTTTCATTTCTTATACGCTCTAGTCTTGTACAGCCCTTGACCGCTCTTAGAAATTTCATTTCTGATGACTGTATATTATTAATTTCTTTCTGTCTTAGGACCCAATTCTCACTACCATATAAGAGGGGTGGAACTGCTATAGCCTTATAGAATTTTAATTGTGTTTTCTTCCTTGTTTTATTTCCTGAAACTCTTCTGATTGCACCACACATATATTGGTACTTGGAAAGTTTTATTTGTACATCTCTATCAAAGCTATAGGATATATCATTTCCCAAATAATTAAAGTGTGACACTTGTTTAAGAATAATGTCATCTACTACAATTTTTTATCTTTGAATGCCATTATTTCGGTTTTAGATTTTTATATCTATCCTTATACTGCTTGTTTGAGGCTTGAAAGTAATGTAGTTTTCCCTAAGATTACATTACTTTCAAGCCTCAAACAAGCAGAATGGAAAAATAGTGTAATTATTCCCATATATAAAATAGGAGATAAACAGAATGTTGAAAACTATAGCGGGATTAGTATCCTCAACACATGTTATAAGATATTTAGTAGGATTTTAAATGAAAAATTAAAAAACATGCTGAAACTTTCCTTCTGGAGTGTCAAAATGGCTTTAGAAAAGGAAGATCATGTGTAGATCCATTATTTAGTATCAAACTATTGTTGGAAAAAAAGAAGAGAATTTAATTTAGAAACCCATATAGCTTTTATTGATTTTGTGAAAGCTTTTGATAAAGTCCGAAGAGACCTTTTATTCGACATATTACAAGAAAAAAATATTCCAAATTTGCTATTCCAAAATATAATAGAAATCTACACGGACAGCAAAATAAGTGTCAAAATAAATAACTGTATATCCGAAAGAAAATTAGTTAATAATGGAGTTCGACAAGGTTGTCCACTATCACCAACTTTATTTAATATTTATATAAATGAAATTATTTTAAAATGGAACCAAATCTACACATCAGGAATCAAAATAACCAGTGCTCTAACATTAAATACCTTACTCTATGCCGATGATCAAGTCATAATTTCCAATTCAGAGGATAATTTACAAAGAGGATTGTATACATTAAATGAAATATTAAAAGATTTTGGGATGGAAATTTCAGCACAAAAATCAAAAGTAATGGCATTTTTAGGACAAGACCCAGTGAGAAGTAAGATAATACACAATAACCAATGCCTCGAACAAGTGCAAAATTTCAATTATCTGGGTTGTGAAATATCTTATCAAAATGAAAAAGATGTGAACAAGAAAATTACCAAATTTACACAAATTCTAGGAATAATAAACAATACATTAAAAGCTAAATTAGTACAAAATCTACAAGAATAAAAATATATAATACACTAGCATTACCCACCCTTCTATACGGAAGCGAGATTTGGACATTAAAGAAAAAAGACATGAACAGAATCAAAGCAACGGAAATGAAATTTTTCAGGAGAACAGCAGGATATACTCTTTTAGACCGAAAAAGGAATGAAGAAATTTTAGAACAATTAGAAGTAGAGTCAGTAGAAGAAAAAATCACCAGATACAAATTCAATTGGCTAGATCATGTAAGAAGAATGGAAAATTCAAGAATCCCAAAAATTATGATGCAATATAAACCTAGAGGACATCGTCGACCAGGAAGACCGTTAAGAAGACTGCTAGATGGGGCCGAAACAGGTCTACAGAGGCCTAATTCGTGAAGGATGATGATGATGATGATTTTTATATCTCAAAATTATAAGCTTTTGCTACTGTATTTAGCTTATATACACCATACTGCAGTTCTTCCTCAGACATTGCAATAAGAGCCTGGTCATCTGCAAACAATAACGTATATATCTTTATTAATATAAATTCCTTTGGCTCTTTGTGTTATCTGTTTATTCCACTCGTTTAGCATATCGTCCAAATATAAATTAAATAAAGTTGTTGACAGACTACAACCTTGCCGAACTCCTTGGTTCGTTGTTTCAAAATTGTTTCCTATTTTATAGCCCATATCAACGCAAATGCGAGTGTTATCATATAAGCTTTTAATAGCATTAATTATATGTTGAGGAATTCAGATATTCGTTCTTAATGTATATAATAATCGTACTATGTTCTGGTCACGAGACATAATCATATACCTTTGTCTTTTCGGGAGTTGCTTCCAAACATATCTCCTTATTTGACTCAAGTAAAATTACCGTGTTTTCCCTAATAGTTTGTGGATTTTTTCCCAACAATTCACTTCATTCGCATAAAAAAGCAGCTTATGTGTTTCCATTCACACAGAGGTGAATTTTCCAACGCTATCCGAGGTCATTATTAATGACACCAGGATGAGGTAGCGCACTCAATTGATACGGTCCAATACAAAACAAAGTAATCTCGCCAGGGGCGACGCACGTGTGTACCAGTCTTGCACGCAGTCGCCCGCACTTTCTATCGGTGGAATTTACGCCGCTAGGCTGCGATCTGCAACCTTGGCACAGAACTCGCGCTTTTCTATTCCATGCGCGTTTATTGAGTACGATTTATTCTTTTTTTCCGAGCAGGTGGATCCATATCATAACACGGGGCCTGGGATCACGTCCCAGCAGAGTAAAGTGCGAGCCAGGGTTCCAACACACCCACTCACCACTCACTCTCTCTTACTCTTTATCTGTCACTCAGTTATTCAATCTCATTTTATCCGTCTCATTCACTCATACGTTTACTCTCAGTCTTTCTTTCTCCTCTCGTTCTAACTACAGGTTCACCAGAAGTTTAAGGACATCCCTTCGAAAGACATGTTTCACTCCTGTCCTTATTCTTATGTGAAATCCCCTGATATTTGAAGAGTCCACTGCAAGAATGATGGATGTCACTTTCTTGTCGAAAATGAACCGAGACTATCAATGCATAGCTTAAGACATATAGAATGTACATAGAGAGTTATATGGCGTTAACACTGATAGGAAAATCACAGTTAAGCTTTGAGCGCTAAGCACTTCAAACTTTCAATTGCTTCTCCTGCAAAATGTATTCCAAATGACATCCATCATTCTTGCAGTGGACTCTTCATTTATAAAGGGACCAAATTCTGTGAAAAAATGAATTTTTTTACTGCAAATCCAATCTCTCTACCTTTCAAATTGTGTATTATACATATAACAATTTTTCTGTTATGAAAACTTACTGAAAAATTACATTTTCTGTAGGGAAAAAAAAATATATTATAGACTGGATGTATTAAGATCAGCGGTAACCAAAACTCGAACGGCAGTGATTACACTCGAAATACAGCATAAGAAGTAAAGTGCTGGGTAACTTTCGGTGTTGGACCCCGGACTCATTTCACCGGCATTATCACCTTCATCTCATTCAGACGCTAAATAACCTAAGCTGTTGATAAAGCGTCGTAAAATAACCTACTAAAAAAAAAGTAAAGAGACAGGGAGAGGTAATTGGCATAAAAACTACAACCAGTGGTGGTTCGTGCAGTAACATTGAGTTCTTCATCAACCCACTAATAAAAATCGCAAGCTTTGCTGTATCAGTAGTCACAACTGTCATCAAGAACCAATAATATATATATATATATATATATATATATATATATTCTTGCTTTGTTTTAAATATTCTTCACGAACACAATCAGAAATCTCCTGAATTCTCTTCTGAATATTTAGCCGAGAAATGCGCAGTTTTTCAAAATTAATTAACAACTTTCATTGGACAAATTATTTCAGCCACCTTGATCATTACGCTTTTATAAAACTCTCCTTCGTTGGAAGGCTTAAGAGAACGAGCTATTTCGTTCGCCACTAGATAGCTGGCCTCCTTAGATTTTATTTATGTCATCTTTCTCTTCATGACGATGATTTATGGTTGATTTCAGTTCTTGGAGTTTAATATCTCGTTTCAATACTACACTAGAACGTAATATTCAATCAGTTTCTCTATATTATTATTATTACTATTATTATTATTATTATTATTATTATTATTATTATTATTGTCCACACCTGTGGAGTAACGGTTAGCACGTCTGGCCGCGAAACCAGGTGGCCCGGGTTCGATTCCCGGTCGGGGTAAGTTACCTGGTTGAGGTTTTTTCCGGGTTTTCCCTCAACCCAATATGAGCCAATGCTGGGTAACTTTCGGTGCTGGACCCCGGACTCATTTCACCGGCATTATCACCTTCATCTCATTCAGACGCTAAATAACCTAAGCTGTTGATAAAGCGTCGTAAAATAACCTACTGAAATAAGTTATTATTATTATTATTATTATTATTATTATTATTATTATTAAATCAATAACTAGTAAATAACTGATAATATTCATCAAGAGATTAAAAAGCATAATAAAATGGAGATATAGCGTAGTCTAGTAATTATTTTATCCTTCAAGGGAAGATGTAGGCCTGTGTATTCAGGCATGTAGGCTATATAAGAATTATGGTAACAGTTGCTGATTAATAATAATAATAATAATAATAACAATAATAATAATGATGATAATAATAATAATAATAATAATAATAATAATAATAATAAGAATACCTGTAATGCCTATGTATTCAGCGTAATGCCCTGTAATGTCGCTTCTATATACTCTATATACTACTACTAATTGAACCGTTGAGCAAAGCAACGTATTACATTTTCTCCGACAGAACAGCGAATAAATTCCTCTTCCCATTCTGTACGAAACCTTCTGTTCCTGCTCGTACAGACAGAGGGTTTGTAGAGCGACATGGTACCGACACTGCTTACCTTCAGTACATGAGCGAGACAGAGAGCAATGTACAGGAAACTCCCCTTACCAGTATGAAGGTTTTTGATTACACGGTGTAATCACGATACCCAGTTTGATCACCGCTGATTTAGATCAATACATTTGGCTGATATGTACATCTATTATCAGGCAGGACATCTCACTTGCTACTAAGTGTTCAGCATCTGTTTATTAATTTTAAAATTCACGCTTCACTGCACGCTTTCGTTGTAAACATCTGGAGAATTGAATTGAATTATTCATTTGGATAAAAACTGAGCACCGAATAGGTAGCTCCTATGATCTGTGCACTCATAGGCATAGTACATCACATTTTGAAGTAGTTTTCGGATGCCTTTTAACCATGTGACATTACGTTCATTAAAAGACTGTGACTTATTTTAAGGGGAGAGGATGGTAATTTTTTGGTGAAAAATGAGTAAATTTTCAAAAAGAAAATTCTTTAAAATACCCTGTGATATGTGTGGAATGCATAGCATAACATTTTGTGGGTATTTGTGCCCTTATCGGATGTTGAGTCGCCATTTTTAAACTTCCTGCGTTATGGATTTTTAAATCACTCGCCCACTTTTATTGTTGTTTCCGGTAAATTAAATTTTCAAAAAAAAAAAAAAAAAAAAAAATTTTTTTCTTTAAAATACCCTTTGATATGTGTGGAATGATTGCATAACATTTTGTGGGTATTTGTGCCCTTATCGGATGCTGAGACGTCATTTTTAAACTTCCTACGCTATGGATTTTTAAATCACACGCCCGCTTTTGTCGATTTCCAGTAACTTCATTTTTTTTTGCTACATTGCCAGACAAAAATGGATATAATTTCTGAACTATTAAAGATACATGCATAAAATTTAGAAGACACATTCTTTAGACTATTAGGAAACTTCTCTCTATAACAAAAGTTTGTTATTTGATTTCATTTTAAAAATACGTCCGTTTGTTTGCAAGAAAGGAAATCAGAAAATTGTTATTAAATTTTAATCGTTTATTTTACAAACGTAGGGATTAATATCAAAATTCTGTTACAGACAGTTTGTAGAACATGCTTTTGCGAATACATTGCAAAAAAACAGTTTGAATCTATCATTAAAAACGGTTCAGATATATCGGCTTTAGTACAATCCTGCATTGGGTATATTTTTTTCAAATTTGGGCCCCCAAATAATTTTTTTTTCGAAATATTTTTATTTGGTCGAGTTGCCACAGCTATGAGCTCTCTACAAACAAAAAATTAATATTTTACACCAACTGGCAAAAACTTAAAAAAAAATACCATCCTCTCCCCTTAAGCAAGTGAAAACGTGAGAAAATGAGAGTTCATATTAAACCAACAGAACTTCTGGGACAACACTATGAAACGGGACGTACAGTCATTCAACCTAACATCCCCATTTCCCAACTGTTCATAATACCATCTCGTATTGCTGCTTGAATCCGGTGGAATTATCGTACGGCCTGGAGACAGGTTTACAGACGCCGCCAAGCCAGATATCGGTGCGCGCCACTTTCGAGCGGAAATCGAGTTGAATAGGAAATTGCGTCATAAGGTCTTGCTCCATTCATGCGGTCGCTAATTAGTGAATGGAGTGAGTGTTTACGAGGTACGCAACGGCCTGAATGGTCGTAGTAAAACGAAAATGAGCTCTTACCTTTCAAGTGGCTGGATTTAAGATGTGGCTCCTTTAACTTGGACGAAGCAAATGAGCCATACGCTCGAGTGGCAGCAGGGAAGAGACTAACTCGTCTGTAGATTCGAACACGATGTATAACTTTACAGACGTTAGCTTATCATCACTGAGGGTTCATCATGGACAATGTAAAATCATAAAAAAAACAATAAAATGAAAAATAAATTATGAAATTTTGAAGGAAGAGAAGTAGAAGGAATAAGAATTAAAACATAGAAAGAATTAAGGAAAGAGAGAAGAAAGGAAGTGAATACATAACAAATAAAATAATAATAATAATAATAATAATAATAATAATAATAATAATAATAATAATAATAATAATAATAAGGCCCTAATCTTTTTTACTCTAAATATACCTAAAAATCTTTAATTCTTTTTCTGCTTAACCTTCCTTTCGTCCGACTTACACATCACTGATAAGATTCCGTATAATTTAATCAACAGTAATCTCACTAGACATTTTGATTTATCTAGAGAAAATCAAAACTCGAGTGGGATTTAATTGACTATTACACGATTAGAAGAAAGTATATAAAGATTAGAAGTAACGAAGTACTCCAATACAATAAAATATTAATTGACTTACGAAAATACAACTGTCTTCAAACGTATTATTGTACCATCTCAACATTACAAATATTACGCTAGATGCATGCTAGATGGCAGTAGTGAGCAATGCCTTCTCGTGAGAAATTCTCGATCTATTATACACGATGGCAATGTTACTAGTCAAGAAGGCTTTGTTGATTGTTTCATTTTTATTAAAATGCAACATTCCACTTCAATTATCCGAATCCCAGTAATCAACGTCACTTGACAGATGATTTTCAATAAATCTTAATATTAAACAATCTCTGATACGTGACTATCCATAATATCATATAGCAGAAGCTATAACATAACCTAACTAATATACTGTACACAAGTGTTAGAAAAGTTTTAATTAACGACGATGACATAAAAAATAAACATGAATAATTTTAAAAGGAATAATTATTGAATGTACAATTTTCAAATTTGAATGTGGTTGGTGGTTCAATTGATGTTATATTGGACGTGTGCGTAATAGAAGAGGAACTCGTTGATTTAGGCCTACATGGTGTATTCAACTTATTCAGGATTTCCGAATGGTGCTCTTCATTTATTTGTAAATCGGATTTCAGAAGATGCATAGGTATGATCAGTGATTTTTATTAATTCTTGTTCTTGAATGCCAATGCGAATCATATTTGAAACTGCTGTGCATCAACTGGAGTGGTTTGTAATTTTCTATTTTTTTTTTACGTGCAGACCAGCGCAGTGTGAAATGTTGGCAAACAAAGAAACAAATGCTAGGGACGCGATAAAATTAAACAAATACTAGGGACGCGATAAAATTAAACAAATGCTAGGAACGCGATAAAATTGTGCGATAAGCAGCCATGATTGGTTGAAATACGTCCTTTCGTACTGTTTTATTGGTCAAAAGTAATATGACGTAGTAAGAGTGTAATAGTCAGTATAAAATTAGAGAGTCTTTCTACACTGAAAACGATGGGCAAGTAGTTGACAAAACAATGGACGTGCAGGTCAAATGATGAAGGAGAAGATTTACATTTTACACCTACGATCCAAAATAATGTCACACAACTCTGTTATTGAATATCTTTAAGTTAACAGACAAAATAAAGCAATATAGAAACAACTGGAAGGAACATGTCGACAGAATGAATGATTCCCGCATTCCAAAATTAGTTTTAAATTATAAACCGTCAGGTATAAGAGATATTGGCAGATCAAGAAAAAAAATGGATACAACTTTTTGACTAAAACCTATGAGACGGGAAACGAGCCTTGATGGCTTAAACCGTGAAATGATGATGATGGTGATGACGACGACGACGATGATGATGATGATGATGATGATGATGATGATGACCACTCTGTTGAATTGTACATACATGAAGGTTCCAAGATGGAATATCTAAAGCCTCTCAACAGGATACTAAGAACAAATCATAAATCTGTAGTCTAACACATTCGTAAATTATTGGGGACTTTCCACGCCTTAAAGCAGTTGCAATGTTCCTTTTAATTATCAGCCACGATTTCCTTGCGGTTCACTTACACAAACTATCTATTTATTGCAGATAAGGCCAGAAAGCCTGCTCTTCCACTCAATCAGTATAAAAATACAAGTACATATACTGTAAATAACAGCTATACAGAAAACAATATAATAATAACAATAACAATAATAATAATAATAATAATAATAATAATAATAATAATAATAATAATAATAATAATAGTAAGAACAAAATGTAAATGTGTTTAGCTATATATTGTAATTCTAAAAGTTAAACACTTACAGTCTTACTAATAAACTGTGTATAGTTTTTATACTAGACTTATGCAGAGTTGAGACAGAAAACGTTACTAATAAACAGTGAATAAGCGATGGATGTATAAACAGGCTGTAACTATACAATGGGAACTGCTTTGCAGTAGTTATATACACGAAACCCTTTGTTTAAGCGTTGTATATAGCGAAAAAATGGCCTCCCCTCTAACAGCTGTTCCATATCGACTGTCATTTTATGATGATGGTTGCCTGGTAACCACAGAAGAATAAACCAAAGACCACAGAATAATTAGAATAATATTGCTGTAGCTTGTACTCTTTGACCAAAATGTAGTGTGGTAATCGATTAGAGCCAGTTGTACTATCGATATTTAACACGCCACCCTAGAGCGCTCTACCGGATCCAATAGAGAACCTCAGATATTCTATTACCTTTCGTAACGAAATAATGACGAAACTATGACGTAGCTGTGTAACAGTCATACTGTTATACACGACGTATGTAGTGATTATTAGTAAGGAATTTACACACGGCGTATAAACGAGCTACTCATTGTATAAGTATAAGACAGTTAAACATTTGTATATAGAGTTCTTATTAGTAAGACCGTTACAATTTAGTGTTAAATAAGACAATTTGCATCAAAAGAATGATTAAAATAATGAAGGAAAATTGATGTATTAAGAAATAAAAATCATATTCTACAAAAGTAATATTTGAAGAAAAATCATATTCTACAGACGAAAGCAGTCTTTGTGATAATCGGCTTTTGAAGTTAGTCAACGTCTGACAATCCCTTTACACTATGTACTCTACTATACACTAGAATAGGCTATTTTTACATTAGACTATCATAAAGGATGTAGACTTATACTGATCAAAAATTATTTTTGCTGTTATACACTATTTACAAAGTAAATAGGCTACAGTAAGGAAAAAAAAAAACCTTGCATTAAATACACAACAGTGTACATAATGTTTCATCAATGTAGGTCTAAGAATCATAGCCAAAACCCTGCATTATTTAAGGTAAAACTAGAAAAATTACTTAATATCTCACACTTTCTATTCTGTAGATGAATTCTTGACATTTCACAGTACTGTGTAAATATTTTAATACTATTAAATCGTAAACATATTGCATTGTATAAAATATTGTTGTCATTAAGGTATTAATTCTGTACATATGTCATATTTACATTTTATATGTTAAACGTAAGAATGAGACATGTTCTTTATTCTATGCTAAAAACCAAATGTAAGAATATTATGGAACGAATAAATCTATCTATCATTCCATCCATCCATCCGTCCATCCATCCATCCATCCACTCAAACACCCACATATCTATCTATCTGTCTGTCTGTCTGTCTGTCTGTCTGTCTGTCTGTCTGTCTGTCTGTCTGTCTGTCTGTCTGTCTGTCTGTCTGTCTGTCTGTCTGTCTGTCTGTCTGTCTGTCTGTCTGTCTGTCTGTCTGTCTGTCTGTCTGTCTGTCTGTCTGTCTGTCTGTCTGTCTGTCTGTCTGTCTGTCTGTCTGTCTGTCTGTCTGTCTGTCTGTCTGTCTGTCTGTCTGTCTGTCTGTCTATCTATCTATCTATCTATCTATCTATCTATCTATCTATCTATCTATCTATCTATCTATCTATCTATCTATCTATCTATCTATCTATCTATCTATCTATCTATCTATCTATCTATCTATCTATCTATCTATCTATCTATCTATCTATCTATCTATCTATCTATCTATCTATCTATCTATCTATCTATCTATCTATCTATCTATCTATCTATCTATCTATCTATCTATCTATCTATCTATCTATCTATCTATCTATCTATCTATCTATCTATCTATCTATCTATCTATCTATCTATCTATCTATCTATCTATCTATCTATCTATCTATCTATCTATCTATCTATCTATCTATCTATCTATCTACATTCTTTATTAAGTTTTAGTGTAAATAATACAAATAGCATATTCTACTGTACATAGTGTAAATAATTTAAACTGTAAATATTAGTGTAACTGTTAAAGTGGTCCATGTTTTATACCGCTCAACTTTGCCAAACAAGAGGTCCGCTAGTAGTCAGTCTAATACTTCGCTTGCTAGATGCACCCGCGTCGTCAACTTAAAAAACTCCAGCAACAGTTACCTTGTAGCCTTCTGGGACAAAGTACAGTCCTTAATCATAACATCATTGTATAAGGAAGCTAAGGGGCAAATGGAGAATATTCAACTGCTACTACTACTACTACTACTACCACTACTACTACTACTACTACTACTACTACTACTACTACTACTACCACAATCACTACCACCCCACTACCACGACCATGACCGCTAATACTAGTTGATTCTTTATTTGGAGTAACTCGCGAAGTGAATGAAATTCGAGTTATTCTAAAGAGCAAAGATAGAAGACTTTTGAGGTTGTGGGAGTTTTTCGTTTTACTTATTTTTGTGTTGTTTGAAAATCCTCCATATGTGTAATAGGCCTAAAGATGTAAGTTACATAATTACTTTTATCTAATGTGATCGAAGTAGTCCTCTAACAGATAGTAAACACTGCGGAGTGCCGACCATATGTGTGGGTGAAGTGGCGGTGTTGTTTGTCGTCCGCATTTGGCTCATAATCAATTCCAGCCATGGCGCACTGCATTTGAAAGCGACAGTCAGACGTGGTTCGGTGTTCACTACTCAGACGGAAACCATAAATTTCACATTCATAGTTTTGTTTATCTTTATCAGGTTCTAGACGTTCCAAATACCAGAGAAAATGTTGTGTATTAAGGGTCGTATTCATAGACGAGACTTTGGACCAAAGTTGACTTTGGAAAGTACAAAGTCACCATTTTCCTGTTCACAGTCGACGCTTTGAGGAAAGTAAACTTCAATCGTGACTTTACTTCGAAGTCTCCGAAAATCTAGACTTTGACTTTGACTTTCGTTCGTGACAGAAGGAAAATGACTGATATTTGGGAAATTGTTGAATTTGCCGAGAATATTGAACACATCCAGGAGATTATTAAAGCTGCTCATGTTCCTTAGCTTATTATTGTATGTTATAAATTCAAATCAAGGTACAGATTTGATAAATAAACGGTATTAAATATCTTCGTCATGTTTGAACTTTCATTGATGAATAATCAAAAAGGATTATGTATTCCACCAATAAATAATACAAGTTAAAAGTTGTGTAATCAAGATGTAAAATAATACAACTTATTTCATCGCGATTTTACGCTATAGGTAAGGATTAATAGCTTAATATTGATTCTTACTATTTAATTCTATAGAGGATAGGTTATACAGTTGGAAATGCAGTTAATTTATAATTCTTGCGGTCGTCATAATTATGTTTTTTGCATAATGATTTCAGATAATTTTAAGTAGTTTCTGCAGACATGCAGGGAGTAACTCTGCCAACTGTCAGCAGGATAATATGTCTCTTTCACAGTCTGTCATTGGTGGAATCTTATCTTCCATATCTTCACAACAAAATTATTTTACAATGAAATAATTTCAGGGCTTAGTGTGAAACTAACGTATCTACAATAGACCTAGATGTTTATTCAGAACAAAATTCTTAACAAGCAGTACTATTTCAGATGAACTATACCATCATGTTTTGTAGTTACGAATTATACAAGACTGTTCGAACTGAATTACGATTTTTTGTGATCAGGTAGAAGAACAAATTATTATCGATTGGTGTAAATACCTAAAAATGTCAATTTCTGTACTTACGTTAGTTTCACAATAAGCCCTCGAATAATACATATTATTCTTATGTAAAGCTGCAAGAACGGTTAACAACAATTGCTTAACATGTACCGATATTCAACTGTTTCATTGATTTGTGACTCAAAAGATGGCTTTGATTGTGGCAATGCCTACTTTATTTCAAATATATATTAATTTAATTCGTTTAGAGGGCAGTGATTTTGATTGCCAACATTAGAACAAGATCGTCAAATCTCGACTTACCAAAGTTAAAGTCAAAGTCTCAGAAGTAGTGTCTATGAATAGGACTTTTAACAAAGTTAAACTTTACTACGAAAGTCGACTTTGGGAAGTCTACATCCAAAGTCTCGTTTATGAATACGGCCCTAAGTCGGGGATATCACAGACTAGCAAACACTCCGAAACCGGGCTTAGGCCTATTTATTTATAAGCATTGTCATCTTTTAACTATGAAATTTGACATGGACAGACACCAGGAGTTTTTGAAACTGCGATCATTCACTGGTCATTTCAGCTTCTTTCTTACTTTCAGTGCATTATAAAGCAGGTTGATTTTCACACTGTTTACAGACATTTTGAACACACGCTGCTTCCAAGTTGTTTTGTAGTTTTCAATTATTTCTACCATGCGCATTGCATTTAACTGGTTTTTTTAGTGTTTCACTGGGTAACTTATTTGATAAATTTAAATTTTATGCTTCATTTAACGACGCTCGCAACTGCAGAGGTTATATCAGCGTCGCCGGATGTGCCGGAATTTTGTCCCGCAGGAGTTCTTTTACATGCCAGTAAATCTACTGACATGAGCCTGTCGCATTTAAGCACACTTAAATCCCATCGACCTGGCCCGGGATCGAACCCGCAACCTTGGGCATAGAAGGCCAGCGCTATATCAACTCGCCAACCAGGTCGACTTATTTGGTAATAATCTATCAGAAGTAACCTGCCAGAAGTAACAAAAGGAGTATCAGCAACTTCAGTACTTATAATCTGTTATGTTCTTGCCCAGATTAATGCTCCATTTGACTGATTGATTCATTTATTGATTCACTCATTCATTTCTTTCTTTATTTATTTATTATAAAGAACTATAAGGTAATCGATTTACATTTTTAGGCAGATAAGCATAATACCAACAATGATAACAATATCAATGCTTTACTGATTGGTGAAGAAGAGTAGGCCTATATAATGTAATAACATAAATTTGCAGAACAGATTAATTATTTTATTTAATATGTAAAATGTATAATGAGTAAGTATGGGTAATTTGTAGTGAAAATGTTTCTCCAGCAATAAAAGATTGAATAAAATAAAAATAAGTAAATAAAATTAAGCGTAAATAAAAAAATTAAACACATACAATAATTAAATACATGCATAAATAAGTGAATAATAACCAGAAAGCGCATTTCCGTTCCCAAAAAAGTTAGAGAAGTTATCGGTTAGTACATCCTGGCCTTTCAGAGTTGAAACTCTGACGCTAAATGCTTACGTCAGGACGCTACGAAAGGTATAGTTCAGTACATAATAATAATGGATCATGACAACTGTAAGTGGGATTGCTACTAAATTGAAATGTTCTGTACAGTTACTTTTTAACCACATAAACGTACTAAAACTCTGAAACTGGCGCTCTATAAAATATTAGTGCTAGATATGACAGGAAATATAATTAGATAATAATACTGAATTAGTATGTAGAATATATATTATACAACATAATAGCAAACATGATACACATTAACCGTATCTATCTATATGCAATATGTGCAATTAATTCATGTAATAAAATCAGTTCTGTTACGGTGAACAAATTATGAAATTCATATGTTTTACCATATGTTACAGGAGAATGGAAAGTTACACAACGCAGAGCTGCACGCATTGTATACTTCACCTGACATAATTAGGAACATAAAATCCAGACGTTTGAGATGGGCAGAACATGTAGCACGTATGGGCGAATCCAGAAATGTATATAGAGTGTTAGTTGGGAGGCCGGAGGGAAAAAGACCTTTGGGGAGGCCGAGACGTAGATGGGAAGATAATATTAAAATGGATTTGAGGGAGGTAGGATATGATGGTAGAGACTGGATTAATCTTGCTCAGGATAGGGACCAATGGCGGGCTTACGTGAGGGCGGCAATGAACCTACGGGTTCCTTAAAAGCCAGTAAGTAAGTAAGTATATGTTTTACCATAATAGTTGTCAGTAAAAAAAATTAAGCTAAGAAAATGTTCTTCCTACGTTACATGACGTTACAGAGACACATTTATAATACCAAAAATCAATATACAAATTAACAATATTTATATTTTACACAATGTATACAAATAATTCATTTATCAAAACTTATACGCGTTGTAGTGGGGGAAAACATACATTCTGAGGTTATGAAATGTAAATCTTTTACGAACATCACATAAAATTTGTTTAAACTGAGAGAATGTTCTTCCTACGTCACATGACGTTACAGGGGCATATTTATAATACATTACATCACAGCACAGATCATCATTTCACATAAATCACAGTATGTTTCCATTTCTTATGCTGAAATAGTTAGTCCTTCCGAAATTCGAATGTAACCAACTGTAACGTAGATCTTGCTGGAGGTATTCTTTTGAAAGCAAGAAAATAAAGAAGAAATAGATAATGTATGTTTTACAAATTAAGTTAAATTAATTTAAGCCCTAGCGATATTGGAATGGGACTAACTTGTATTCAGAAACGAGTCCACTTAGAAAATTATTTAAATTTTTTTTGATCAAAATTAAACACAATATGACGTAGATTGGTAAATTAAAATAATATTAACACAAAAGTCTGAATGAAAATTCAACTTAGTATTAGAATCAGATCACAATGTAGTCGTAACTTGGTGTTTTACATAAACAACATTGACGATGGAACGTCTGTATTGTACTATGATTCACAGTATATACGTACCTGTTTGCAATTTTACCCTACTTATGAATCCACGTGACCTAATTGATGTACCAGAAGAATCTACTCGAACTGCTGTACGTTTAGGAACACAAATGCGCTGCCTGATAATAACTAACCAATTCATTTTTACATCTAATAAGAAAATATGGCATTGATATAAATTAGTTTCTGGAACTGTCATATATGATCTCATTCCTCATACTTCACAAATGACCTGGATGTTCTCATCTTAGTGTTAGTTTTGCTCAGCAAAGTCAGGAACAAAACTGAGATCCATTTCTAAATGCTCGCCCAAGGACTTGAAATTGCGTTACTGAACTCCGGATACTGATTTATGATCAAGGCCTCACCTCACCTTACCTCCGGGCTGATCTTGAAAGTGAGATCTTTCGTGTGGGGAGGAAGTGATTGCTGAGACCTTGCCCTCAGTGAGGAAATTCGCGCCTTCGATCTTTCACAATAAACTGCAGGCATAGTAAACTTACACATAAGTACAGTAGTCTACTTGTATGCTCTAGAACTGTGGTTCCCAAACTGGGGATCGTGTAAAACTCTGGAGGGGATTGTGAGATGATTTACAAAATATAATAATAATAATAATAATAAATAATAATAATAATAATAATAATAATAATAATAATAATAATAATTTATTTAACCTGGCAGAGTTAAGGCCTTCTCTAACACTCAACCAGGAGTAAAACTGCGTTACAAAAAACACTACAAATTTACAAAGTACACTACAATTTTACACACAAAACTGAATAAGATAATAATAATAATAATAACAATAATAATAATAATAATAATAAAATGTAAACAACAAGTAAGTAGAAATCTGACACACTATATAACATACAGAAAGAAAGGAAAAAGCATAATAAAATGTGAACAGCAGGTCAAAATAAATAGGATATACAAAGTAAAAAAATAAGACAATTATTGATAATAATAATAATAATAATAATAATAATAATAATAATAATAATAATAATGTATTTAACCTGGCAGAGTTAAGGCCATACGGCCTTCTCTAACACTCAACCACGAGTAAAACTGCGTTACAAAAACACTACAAATTTACAAAGTACACTACAATTTTACACACAAAACTGAATAAGATAATAATAATAATAATAACAATAATAATAATAATAATAATAATAATAATAATAAAATGTAAACAACAAGTAAGTAGAAATCTGACACAATATATAACATACAGAAAGAAAGGAAAAAGCATAATAAAATGTGAACAGCAGGTCAAAATAAATAGGACATATAAAGTAAAAAAATAAGACAATTATTTATAATAATAATAATAATAAATAATAATAATAATAATAATAATAATAATAATAATAATAATAATAATAATAATAATAGTAATAAAATAGTGCAGTACAAAGCATATAGTACAATGAATACAATATTTTCAGGTACATACAGTAAGTAAAATTATGATTATATATAGCTCAACTTATCACATTATAGATATACCATTATCGGAAAATATGAAAACAAAAAGATAAAATAAGTTAGATATCACTAAAACATAAAAAAATGTGAATACGTGGAAACATGCAATACAACGCTTGTCATAATAGTAAGTTGGTTTGGCAACTTGTCATAAGATAATTTTCTAACTTGGATTTGAAAGATTTCAATGTTCGGCAGCCCTATAACAAGAACGCCTTATTAATATACATTTACCATGTGTTCGGAAACATAAACAACATTTAACATAAAATAAGGAACAGTTTTAGTAGTTATAGACTACACTGAAGTAAAAAATAATTTTATTCATGCGAAAAATGTGTCCGTTTTTCAGAAAGTAGCTCTCAAATCTGGACTATGTATTCGATATACACATGCTGATATCAGTTTCAAGTTCAATGAGATTTTTTGTCTTTGTTTCTATGGCAATCATAGACGAGAAGCTTATTTTGCATAAATATGAGTTTGCAAATATTATTACAGAATTAAGAGTTTCTTTTGCAAGCTCGAGATATTCATGCATTCCTTTGATCCAAAATTAGTCTACACTCTGCGAAAAAGTCTAGTTTCAACATTCTATCACTAAGTACGTAAGTACGTATTTAAATTATTTTTTATAATTTCAACCAGTTAAATGCAATTGTCTAAAAATTAATTTAGTATACATCTATGACTGTCATATTATTTGAAGTGTCTCCCGGAAAATACTCAAAAAGTTGTTGTTTAGAATTGTGCAAACTTGATTGCATTTTTGCAAAAACAAACTCAGTACTTGTCGCATCGTTTACTTATCGCTTTTAAGGAACCCGGAGATTCATTGCCGCTCTCACATAAGCCCGCCATCGGTCCCTATCCTGAGCAAGATTAATCCAGTCCCTATCATCATATCCCACCTCCCTCAAATCCATTTTAATTTTATTCTCCCACCTACGTCTTGGCCTCCCCAAAGGTCTTTTTCCCTCCGGCCTCCGAAGTAACACTCTATATGCATTTCTGGATTCGCCCATACGTGCTACATGCCCTGCGCACCTCGAACGTCTGGATTTAATGTTCCTAATTATGTCAGGTGAATAATACAATGTGTGCAGTTCTGAGTTATGTAACTTTATCCATTCTCCTGTAACTTCATCCCTTTTAGCCCCAAATATTTTTCTAAGAACCTTATTCTCAAACACCCTTAACCTATGTTCCTCTGTCAAAGTGAGAGTCCAAGTTTCACAACCATAAAGAACAACCGGTAATATAACTGTTCTACAAATTCTAACTTACAGCAGACTAGATGACAAAAGCTTCTCAACCGAATAGTAACAGACATTTGCCATATTTATTCTGGGTTTAATTTCCTCCCGAGTGTAATTTATATTTGTTACTGCTGCTCCAAGATATTTGAATTTTTCCACCTTTTCGAAGGATAAATTTCCAATTTTTATAATTCCATTTCGTACAATATTCTGGCCACGAGACATAATCATGTACTTCGTCTTTTCGGGATTTACTTCCAAACCTATCTATTTACTTGCTTCAAGTAAAATTTCTATGCTTTCCCTAATCGTTTGTGGATTTTCTCCTAACATATTCACTTCATCCGCACAGAAAAGAAGCTGATGTAACCCGTTCAATTCCAAACCCTCTCTGTTATCCTGGACTTTCCTAATGGCATATTCTAGAGCGAAGTTAAAAAGTAAAGGTGATAGTGCATCTCCTTGCTTTAGCCCGTAGTGAATTGGAAAAGCATCAGACAGAAACTGGCCTATAAGGACTCTGTTGTACGTTATTTGTCGCATCATACATATCTAAATTTTCAACGAATTATTTAATAGACACTGGAATGCACCACATTCCTTTTTGTGAAATTATGTCGACCAGAAATCAAGTTTCTGTGATTTATACTTGAAAATTACTTTATTTAGTCGTTTCTTTTAATTACAAATGGTGTATGTTCTGATAATAATATCTTTTAAATAGTTCTGCTCTGTTTAACTCTTCATGGGCCTAAGAAAACGTTATGTTTATATACCTGAGAGATGATAATGTATTTTATTTTTACTAAAAAATATTTACGTTTGTCCATCAGGCGAAAGTTAATTTATTTGCTCGGCTTATATTGCAAGATCTCCAACTAATACGGTGTCTGTGTCTGTGTGTGTGTATCTGTGATGGGAGAGGACTACCTTGCGAGCTGCTCTGTAAACTCTGCTCTATACTGTGTACACTTAACTTCAGAGTTTATGTGTCTCAACTTCGAAGTCTAATCATCATAAATATCACAGATCTGTAATACGAAATCCTCAGCTTCGTTCTCCTACCAAGTGAAGTCGTGGTATGGATTTTTATCGCCTCTTAAACATGCGGTGACTTCTCCTGCCATTTTGAAACATGTGGGAAGCATGGTAACCAGATAGACCAGTGAAGGACATATGTGTTTAATTTCAATGGAAATGAATTTATTTATAACTTATATTAAAATCTATTTAAGTTTATTAGTTCAAAAGAATAGAGGCAGGCAGGTGACAATCATTTCGTCAAAATCAAGTATTCTTAAATATAACTTACCTATATTTCTTCAATTAAAATACTGGAATAAATGTTCGAAGAATAGCAACATTTTTCTATAATTCGTGTAACATTTTTTTAAATTTTTGAAATTGGTTATTTAACGACGCTGTACCAACTACTAGGTTATTTAGCGTCGATGTAATTGGTGATAGCGAGATGGTATTTGGCCACATGAAGCCGAGGATTCGCCATAGATTACCTGGCATCGCCTACGGTTGGGGAAAACCTCAGAAAAATCCCAACGAGGTAGTCAGCCCAAGCGGAGATCGAACCCGCGCCCGAGCGCAACTCCGGATCGGCAGGCAAGCGCCTTAGCCGACTGAGCTACGCCAGTGGCTCTGTAATGTTAAAGTACAAATGGAAATGATGAAGGATTTAACGTCCACAGAAACTAGAAATCATAGTAAGACCATTGTAAGAGTGCTAAAATTCTGACCGGGATAACAGCTTTGGCGCGGTGAGAGTTTAGACTATAAATATTTACAGCGAAATCTATCACGTGCTGCTTTATGTGCCTTGCATTTTTTCGATTTCTACGAGTCTGGGTCTTTATTATTAGAGAGACGACGTCCATCAACATCTTTACTTAGATAACATTCAGAACGGATTTTTAAGAGTTTAGTCAGCTGTTCAAAGACAGATTGGAACCCCATAAGTGGCACCAATAAGGCAGAAATTTATTTGTAATTAAGGATTCTTTAAAGAAAATATCAGTAGGCTACTCTAACGTGAAAACTCAGTAGTAATCGTCGACTATCACAATAAAGTCTTTCCAAAAGAGAAAAAATTGCTGGTACACAACATCGTAAAACATCTGTTTCATTTGTAAAATAATATGCAAGTGTTTACATCGGTATGCTCTGAGATGAACAGAGTCCAGAGAGAAAAGGGCGGCTATAAATAGCTGGTTATTGACTCAAAAATTATTTTTTTTTTCAAATTAACTTACGTGAAATCATAAAGTACGTTGTTTGTCGTTCATTTCTTGAAAAGGACGTCCTTTAAGTGACTACCACTGAGATGTAAAAGTGCATCAGACATCCACAAAGTTTCAATCAAGCTTCCATGTTCATCCATGAGATTCAAAATCTCCTCACAAAACGCCCTTCGGTTGAGAATATCACGATGTTTTAATTCATGTACAGACCCAGAAACAAAATTTGGGCCATCTGAATTTTCGAAGTTCCAGTTATAATATACTGCGCATGTGCAGTAAATAAGAGCCTAAATGTATGCTGCTTGTAGACAATCTTGCGAAGCTTGTTGCCTACATTCAGGAGGACTGCTACCAAGACTCTGCCCACGTTTTATTTCCGTACCTGTACCACCTGAATTTGTATGGATGAAAATGTAGGCCTAAGTATTATGAGCAATTAGGACGAGATCAAGGCGCCATAAAACGTAATTCACTACTAGCAGTCTCAAAACTATCATTGTTCTTGCAAAATCTTTTAACTGCAAAAGCAAGTTATGCACCGCTCCATCTTTCCATGATGACTAAATGGCACAATGCGCGTAGTTTATCGCCCCTCAACTGTGCTATGAGAGATATACGCTCCTTGAAATCGCCCGTTCCTCAGCCGGATCATGTATTAAGATTGTCACCTATGAGTCGTTTATTTTGACAGTCTGTATTTCTTTGTCATACTCAGGAATTAACTGCTTGTCTTTTACCATTTGTTTCTCTGGTGTTGTCTCAAGCATTGGTTTTGAGCCACTTTCATCACATGGTCATGCAGTTCCGTTACTTGTAAATGTCTAACGCTAGTTGAAAATCCTCACAAAGAACAAAGGACTAATCTTTTTCAAAGTAGCTGATGATAAAGTAGCTCTAAATGAACGAAAGCTATTTATATTGGATTTAATAATTATATTTATAATACACCATGATAGCAAAATAAATAGACAACTTCAACGTATTATAAAATCATGACTGTTGAAGATATAGACATTCTATTTGTAGATTTTTATTCAGCAATAATAAAGTTTGTATCGATCGATATATTATATCGATTACACCACTTCACAGTTCCGGTAATATGGTCGCCACTGCCATTGAAAAGGCATTTTGCGTGCTTGATTAATCGAAATAACTTTTGTCAACATATCGATGGGCCAGAACCAGACTGTTCCAAATCTATTTTACTATTTTTTTTTCAGAAGAGCTATTTTAAGCTCCTGACATTCAAAGCTTCATGAAACAATTTGGAATCGCTTTATAACAACCTTATGGAGAGAAATATTTACAATTTTGTTCGATTCGTTTATGCAGACAAGAACTGGGACACAATGAAACACAGATTTCTTTCTTATAAAAAGTTGGACTTAGAACAGTCTGGTTTTCACACATCGATATCACATCAGTGCAAAAGTAAATACTGAAAATCATAGAGAAACAGCGGAGTGTTCCCCAAAGGTCAGTGTGTTTTCTATAATGTTGTGTGAAATGTTAATAGCCCTTTCCTTTTCCAAAAGAAAACTGTTACAGGAGCTTCGTATTTATAAATGGTTATTAATTTGTTGATGCAACTGCATGGTCAGTGAGAAATAATAAGGAAAGGGTATGTTCGATAAACTATATTTATTATTTAGAATTTTTAAAGGGTAGATTTGATGTAGAAATTATTTACTTTCTTGTGGTTTTGGCGGCAAAAACTAAAATTAATTGTTTATAACATTTCTCCCTGTGGCAACCCTTTAATAAGGGAAGTTTGTAGCAAATGAATTACTTTGTATACATACGACTCTGATGAAATCAATACACCAAGAGCCACATTAAAAATTATGGCCCTAAAACTTATTGAAAAAACCTATTTCTCTTGTAATCACTCCGTTTTTCGCCCGTTTTTATTTTTTGTCGTAATTATAGCATTATGACATGAAAAATTTTGCAACAGAATGGGGCACCATGCTCTGGTACTGGGAAGTATCTGTTCACAAATGAGGCGACTTAATAAATGGAAAATAGAGGAGTATTTTGGAGGTAAGATAAAAATAATACAAAATGGTGAGTAAAAGTGAAGTAAATTGTGGGAAGATATTGTAGGAAAAGGCAAAAAAGAAGTAAATGTAATACAGTAAAATCCCTCGTATCCGGCACCCAAATAACCGGCAATACCAAAACAACGGCACTTTTAGCTAGGTCAAAAAAAGTCATTCATGCGAAAGAGGAAAGTCTGACGAAGATGTGAGTGGTTTTCGTAGATCGCACATGTCGCATATTGTGATTACTCTTTACACTGTTCACGTGTGAAAACATAGACAAAAAAAAACTGTTATGTCCCTGATGTAGAGAGTAGCATCGGTAACCTGTCACTTGGACCTTGCATACAATGTGCAGGAACGATATCTTTCAGTTTAACACTTGAACTCGTCCGTTTCGAAGGGGTGTTGGATGAATCTAAATACGAAAGTGTGAAATTCCCTGTTCCTACAGTGTGTAAAAATTTCAGTCGAATGTTGGTTAGTATCATGTCTATTACCGCTAAGCGCTGCCGTTGCACAATTGATTCCGTAAAACGCAAGCGAAATGTTCTTACACTCAAATTATCGAGTCCTACTTCATAGTCTTTATAGTTGCGACGTTGGCTACACTGCTCTTCACGTCACATGACTCACATGGACCACCATTTAAAATTATTGTCATAAGGTTACGAAAACTTTTAGTATGTTTTTACGCTATTATGTATTAATTATGAACTGATGAATGTACATTACCGTATTCAGTACTAAAAATAAACATTGTACGTATTTCAAAACTTTATTTTTAATGATCTATATGAAAATTACTAAATTTCAAGATGGAAAAAAATGTTTGTGCAGTACAGTGTGTCTTTACATAACCTATAAATGTATTTTTCAATTATCCGGCAAAATCAGTTATCTGGCACTGGCTTTTTCCCACAGTTGCCGGATACTAGGAATTCTACTGTATTTAGAATTACTCATTTCACGCCATTTTAAATATTCATTTGCGAAATTATCATCCTTACAGTTAAATTAGTATCTATTCACGAAATTAGGCGGTTTAATAAATGGAAAATAGAGAAGTATTTTGGAGGTAAAATAAAAATAATACAAAATAGTGAGTTAAAGTGAAGTAAATTGTGGGAAGAAATTGGAGGGAAAAGCAAAAGGGAAGTAAATGTAATATTTAGAATTACTTATTTCACGCCACTTTTAATGACCATGAACTATTAAGAAGTAGTGTCAAGATCGCGTGACTATATTGGAAAAATAATGGTATCGAAAATGGCAAGGAAAAGAAAAAGTCACAATAAACTTCCAATTCAATGTCTGTTCACCATAAGTCTCACAAGATACAGTGTGCAGTACCGTAAGTTTAACCGCTATCACTTCTGTGAGAAGTTCTCAACAAATAGAGTTAGTGTCGAATACGTAAGGTTAAAGTTTGTGGTTAAGATAAGGTTAAGTAAGTTAAGGTAAAGTGAGATAATTATTAAGGCTCTAACGCAAAATGTGATATGTCAATCCTTGCAGTTTTTCAGGCCCAAGCATTTGAAGTTTGATCAACCATATGAAATTATAGGAATGATGTTTCGTAACAATCAATCAATCAAACTCCTGTATCTCCTCATGAGAAGCATAGGGCATTCACAAAGTGCCTCCATCGGACCCTATTTGTAGCCAACTTCTTCACTTCGCTCCATGTTTTCCCCTCCCTAGCAATTTCCTCCAAAACTGTTCTCTTCCATGTATTTTTTGGCCTTCCTCTTGTTCTACTACCCTGGGGGTTCCAATCCAAAGCCATTCTTTCTACTGCTCCATCTTCTTTCCTGATTGTGTGCCCTAACCAATTCCACTTTCATCTTTTGATTTCTATTGTGATTTCTTTCTGATTTGTTATCTTCCATAGTTCTGAGTTTGTGATTAGATCTGGCCATCTAATTTTTAAAATTCTTCGTAAACATCTATTAACAAAAGTTTGCAGTTTATATTGTATAATTTTACTTGTTTTCCATGTCTCACAGCCATATAATAAGACTGATTTCACATTATTTTTAAAGATTTTAATTTTTGTAGATCTAGATATAATATAAGATTTCCATATTGGGTACAACTAGGCAAATGCACTATTCGCATTTTTTATTCAGTTCTTTACATCCTCAAAGGCTCCACCATCCTTGTCAATTATACCACCCAAATATTTAAATCCTTGAACAGTATCAATGTTATTATTATTTATTCCATTTTGAATCTTGCGTACACTACTTTTAACACTTAAATATAAGTAATTGATTAACTAGCGGACTTACTCGTGTTAATTATGTAAGTTTGTGCGGCTTACAGCTGTTTCGGTGCTTCATCACACCATCCTCAGAGCCTACTAGATCTCGGCGTCATCTCGAACTTCTCTGCCTGTATGTGGGTCCGTTTGATTGAACACACAGATCAATTTCACTACACACACACTATTTGACTCAACTTTTCAACACCTTTCAACAATCAAACGCACCCACATAACAGGCAGAGAAGTTCGAGATGACGCCGAGATCTAGTAGGCTCTGAGGATGGTGTGATGAAGCACCGAAACAGCTGTAAGCCGCACAAACTTACATAATTAACACGAGTAAGTCCGCTAGTTAATCAATTACTTATATATATATATATATATATATATATATATATATATATATATATATATAAATTCTAAATTATAGACATCAGCTCAAAGAATTTGAGTGACCACAAGGGTCCTGAATACAATAAACATGTACAATATAATGTGATGTGATACATTAAAGAAAAAAGAAAGTTAATTGTTTATCTGTCTTATTACTATTTAATCTCATTTCTTGTCCCTACCTGTGGAGTAACGGTTAGCGCGTCTAGCCGCGAAACCAGGTGGCCGGGTTCAATTCCCAGTCGGGGAAAGTTACCTGGTTGAGGTTTTTTCCGGGGTTTTCCCTCAACCCAATATGAGCAAATGGTGGGTAATTCTCGGTGTTGCACCCCGGACTCATTTCACCGGCATTATCACCTTCATATCATTCAGACGCTAAATAACCTAAGATGTTGATAAAGCGTCATAAAATAACCTACTAAAAAATCTAATTTCTTTAGTTTTCTTTACGTTTATTTTCATATGAGCCCCTTTTATTACTTCTAATAAAGTATTAACTTTATTCTGCATATCACCAAAACTATGGCAGAGCAAACAGATATCATCAGCGAAATCCAGATCTTCCAAGGTATCATTTAATCCCCATCTTATACCTCTTCTGACACTGCCAACAGACCTTTCCATAATATCATTCATAATAATCAGAAATATAGTCGGAGAGAGAATACAACCCTCTTTCACTCCACATGTAGTTGTTATATTTTCTGACAGCATACCTTTATATATGACATTTTCATACATAAGTTTAACTAGTCTAAAAGTTTTTCTGGTATACCAAATTTTGTTATTGTTCTCCATATATAATCTCTATTAAGTGAGTCAAACGCTTTCTCAAAATCGATAAATAGTAAATACAAGGTACTTTTCCATTCATAACAACAGGTTAGAAATAAAAATATCAGATATGTGCATGCCATTATTTTTCGCAATAAAGATGTTATTAGGATGCACAACTTATCGTAAAATCTCATTTTCGCCAAAAATTGACAAATCACCTCTTGCCTTGGAACCATGGATTTGACAATCAGTCTCTTCCTTCGCTAGTTTTGAATAAAAATTGTCAATGGTTAAGTGACACACATGCAAATAACATACGAACATACGGTCCCAGAGTTTTATAAAGGTAATGACAAAGCCAAAATTGCTTTATGACTGTAAAAATTATATGTTGAGAAAAATAACCCGAAAAAGAAAGAACTGTTGAAAATGTAGTTCCTTTATACAGTAGGAGTAAAATGTAATTATATAAAACGCGATGCGAAAAGTGTAAAGTAGAACTAAACGTAAAACGATACGTTAAGTAGGATATATTTCAAAAACATTACTTCTTCTCAAGGGTACAAGTTACTTTATTATTGAGAATTTACGTGATCTTAAGGAATAACGTTCAAAAACCGATTGAATTTCCAATTCTAATATTGGTATCGGTACAGATATTATAATAGTTACTCTCAGTGTTAATGTTGATGTTGATATTGATATTGATGTTTCTGCTGCTGATGATGATGATGGTGATAATGGAATAAATGATGTAGAATTAGTCAAAAGTGACCTACAAATAAATAAAACTAAATCATATTAACGTAAGTCAGGTTCCTCTGTTTGCGATCTAAATGGTTTTCTTCAATCCAGTATAGGGCAGCTAAATTTGTTAAAGGTAAAAGAGAAGATGGAAACGATACGATAAAAGAACTTAAATGGGAAACATTGGAAAACAGATGTAGGAAAACTAGAATAACATCACTGTATAGAGCACATCTAGGTCAGAAAGCATGGGTAGACATAACGGCTCGGTTAGAAAAGCTAACGTACTATGGTAGGAACGATCATGATTTTAAAATCAAATGTAGGAAACAGAAAACGGATGTAGGTAAATTCTCATTTTTAAATAGAACTATAAATGATTGGAATGACCTACCTGCAGCGGTCTTTGAGGGCTGTCCTTCCTTAAGGAGATTCAAGAATAACTTAAAAAGTTGTGTATAAAGTGCAAATTAAAATTAAGGTGACATTTAACATTTAATTTTTTAAGGTGACATGTATTTATTTAGCCTGACGAGTTACTTCCTTGGTTTGAATTATAAATTATTTAAAAATAGCGTGTAAGAGGGCCTTAGACTAGAAATGTTTAGTTTAAATGTAGTTCTGCTTATAAGTGTACATAAGGGTGTAATTATTTGACTCATTTGAACTGTTGTATCAGTGAAGCGAGGTGAGTCAGTGAAGTTATGGTTTTACAGTGCAGTGAATAGTTCCGATCAGTGATAATTTATATCATCAATGAAATGTGTTCTATAGTGTCAGTGAAATGCGTCATAGTGCCACTACAGTAAGTGAGATGAGAGTAAAGTGAAAGACTATTGAAATTTATGTAGGGCCTATACATAATTATGTAGGTTGTAATGTAAAATTAGGTATTTTATTTATGTTTTATTATTATTGTGTTAAATTGTATTGTGTATTCTTATTGTATTGTGTATAAAATTGTAAATGTGTTGTAAAATTGTATTGTGTATTGTAAATTTTATTGTGTATTGCTTATCATTTTATTGTGTATTGTTTATATTGTGTATACCACTGCCACCGGGTGCTTGCCCACTTGCAGTGTAAATAAATACATACAATATACCTAGGCAAATACCGGAAATGTTATGTGAATTACAGAATTAAATTTTATCCCTGCTTCTTCCTGCCTGGTAGGCCATCATCAAGCCATAGTTGTATTCACACACAAATATTGAATAAATGAACGATTTTGTTCAATTAAACTTTCGAAATCAATTAAATAATTTAAATACATAAATATTGTATTTTATTCATCCGTTACCAGAAATAGGGTGATACTCTTTTCCCTCTTTCACCAAGTTAAAAGAAGCTCTTTTTTCATAGCCCATCAATCAATAAATCTTGGGGATTATCTGCAGAGCCCCCTCCTGGATTGAAGCCACGGTGAAAGTAGCCCGCGCAGTGGGGGGAATAGGTATAAAGGCTCACCCGGGCCCCGACTCCACATTCTGACAAGTTCAGTGCTTTCGAGGGGGAGAAACTTGGAGGGCAACATGAGGGCTTTCGTGAGTATTGCACAATAGAAAGCCATTTATAAATTCATATTTTGTTATTCGCTGCAATCGTTTATTATACATATAAAAATATGCAACAATTATGTGGTTACGAGATACACGCAAGAACGTTTTATATAATTTATTCTCTTATATGTTTGTTTAAATTTGTTTTTTTATAACATAGGCCTATTGTACAACAAAATTCATCACTTAAAATTAACAGGGATATTACTCTTCGTCTGCATAAAGTCCTAAATTTACATGAAACGTTTGGAATTTCTTGCTATAGCTACTTAAACATCTATTTAAAAATAACAGTCTCAAATTTCAATTAGTTTTTCACTAAATTATGTGAATTCATGTGAAATCTGAATTGATTTCGTTATTAGAACCGTCAAGGGGGGACCGTACAAATTCGAACTCTACTGAGTAAATGCAAGATTATGTCTCTTCGATATTAACTTCCAGGAAGGTTCTGGAATCCACTTATCTTGCTGTCACATTATTTTTCCCTGAAGTAAAAGTCAGGCGAAGCGTGATGCTTATTACATGGTCAATTTCTTTTAGTTTCGCCATCAGAAAGCTGTCAGCTCTCAGTACATGCAATCTATTCGCCTTCTAGGCACGTTACGGGCACAACGTTTATTCATGTTCATATGAACTGTTCATTATATCATACTCCTTCGTAAGATGGATCTTGTAACTATGAAACAAATTTACTTGTATATATAGATATATAGGCTCTACCCTTTTCAATAATAGATTCCATCCATGTTCTATTTATGTTTAGTAGAATAATCGGACTCAAATCTTATACAATTTTTATAGGAACGAAATTTGAAAGTTGTTTTTCATATTAATAATGAAAATTCTTCCTGTTTTACTTATTTCATTTTTCTAATTTAATAAAGAATTTAAATATTAATTTTGAGTATTGGTGAAGATAAAGTTCGACGGCCCAGTTAAAAAAGAAGAAACTCTAAATTTAAATTTTTGAGATACCTGATTTTTAAAGCTTCATATTGCTATGAATAATCCAATTAATACATTTTAATTTTAAACTTATAGTATACAGGTTGATTCAAGAAGAATTATCGCCACTTACGGAACTTATTCCTGAAGACATTTTGAGCAAAAACTGTCATATAAACATGTGTTCTATCCTCAATATTTTCAGAGCTGCATTAATTTGAAGTTCGTTAAAAATGCATTTTTTATTTAGTTTTAAGGGTAAAAGAATGTTACAAATAGAGAATGAACTATTCAGAAGCATGCTTCTTTTAATTGGCAAGTATTCTCAAGCTAAAAATGTGTTGTTAATTCCTTAGTTACTTTGTACAGAATTTTTTCTCCAAATTTTAACTAAAAATTACATCATTCTTACACACTTATCACAACAATTGTTACAGATTACACTACTTCTAACAACTTGATTCTTTACAGTTCAATTTTTCATCCTAATTTACAGTCTTAAAGAGTTTACAAGAATGAGTCATTTGTAACAATTGTTGTGATAGATGCGCAAAGAAAATATAATTTTGTAGTTACAAAAAAAAAATTCTGTACGAAGCAATTACGACATACTATTAGCTTCAGAATATTAGCCAATTAAAGAAATTATACTTCTGAATAGTTCATTCTCTAATTGTAATATTTTGTTACTCTTAAAACTAAAGAAAAAATGTATCTTTGATAACTTCAAACTAGTGTAATTCTGAAAATACTAAGAATAGTACCTACGTTTATATGAAATTTTTTGCTAAAAATTTTTTTCTTCGGGAATATGCTCCGTAAGTGGTGAGAACTACTCGCGAATCATCCTGTATATATAATAGTAATATGCGTTACAAGAGCGGTATGTTGAAGTTTTCATGTTCGAGGAAAAGTTTGAAAAAGCGAAACGTAGTTGAGCTTTTTTAATTTCCGAGAATTGAAAGAAAACATACCGCTCGTGTATCGTGCATTATTTTGTGCGAAGATCGTTTATTACATACCTGAAAGAGGAATTTCTAATTAGTTGCAATGAAATCTCCATCTTGGTTTCTGTTCAATGACGGCAAATTTGCAAAACAAAAATATCTATCTTCAACATTGTTGCTTTAAAATGTTTTCTGTGTTTACTATACTCCAGCAGGCCGTGATATACGTCTGTCTTTTTTCCCCCCAATCTATAAATGCGAACTTAAAACAAACGGTAAGGTTATGTAATGATTTATTTTTCATTTTAATATTTTAACAATATTATTTTCATAACATATTGCAGTAATAACATCGGCAAGTTTAATTTTGCCGGTCAAGGAGATGTTTAAAAATGGAAAATATCTTTCACGGCTTCCTTAATGTTACTTGCATCACGAATGCAGTAACTTTAGTGGAGTTGTAGAGTTTACTTAATTTTTGCAAATATTTAAAAACAATAATTAACAGTGCAATTTAGGTGAAATTGGAGTGGTAAGTTTCCAATTTATAATTATTACTATATGGAACGTCTCTAAAAATAATATGTTAAAAGCCTAAAGCAGTAAAATCAATATGTCACTTAAGCGGTAAGAAGAGGGAAATTGTTGTGTGAGTTAGGTTGGGAATACTGAATGTGGAATTTTATACTTTCTGCGGATTGGTTTTGTTCGGAAACCAAGCAAATACGCACGATCTCGCACAAAATATAATTTTGTAGTTATAAAAAAAAATCTGTACGAAGCAACTACGACACATTTTTAATTTCAGAATACTAGCCAATTAAAGAAATTATACTTCTGAAGTTCATTCTCTAATTGTAATATTTTGTTACTCTTAAAACTAAATAAAAAAATTATTTTTGATAACTTCAAACTAGTGTAATTCTGAAAATACTAAGAATAATACCTCTGTTTATAAGACATTTTTGCTAAAAATTTCTTCGGGAATATGCTCCGTAAGTAGTGAGAAATCCTCGCGAATCATCCTGTATATATAAAACATTATTAACAGAACTTGGAGTAATCTTAATGATCCTTTGATTTTTCATAGCAACATGAAGCTTTAAAATGCAAGTTTATCAAAACTTTAAATTTTTCAATGATGGTAATAATATTGCTGATTATAATGGTAGTGACGTTAACAGGAACGATGTCTTGCAACAGGATTACAATTTTAGACCTGTAAAATCTAATTTATTCTGTTGAAAATAGATGGACAATAGTTGTAACGAATGAAAGTATTCTGGAACTCATACAGGAAGATAAATATACATATATATAATTAAACGGAAGGAAATTACAATATATTTTTAAAGAAATGAGATGTGAAATATAATGGATATGATTTTATTTCTCTCACATGCAGGGTTCTTAATTTACAAAGATTTTAAATATTGCGTAAATGGAAGATGTAGCTTAGGGTGTTTATGTTCTGCTAGTAGAGCTAGTTGAATTTTTATCATCATTAATTTCAGATTTTCCTTTGTTATTGCAGCGTTATAGACCCTAGTTATTAATTATAATTAAGTTACATTAGATTCTAGGTTATAGAAACAAAAAGTCTTATACGAAAAAGACACTAAACTTCATTTCGAAGACCTTCTTGGAGTTAATTATCAATTGGACGGAGTTACGCAATAATAGACCAACCGACAATGTGAAAAAAATAGATATTTGCTAAAATCTGTTGATGGCAGGCTGATTTAACTCGAAAAAATCAAGAATGCGATATCTGAATTTTGCTGTTATTTATAAGCAAAAATTCGTTTATTGAATAAAATTTTGCTTTGAAATATTAATTCAACTGCTGGTCTCTTATTAAAAATCAGTTAGCCTTTTTTGGTATTATTTGTGCTACTTTTTGTAATAGTATGAATGTTATAATACTTCTTGCATAAAATATTTTATTAAAAAAAACAGATTTATTTCAATGGCCAATATCTCGAAATAGGTTTTGACGCTTGGATCACTATTGCTAATCACCGTCCAATTGAAGCGAAATACTACTTGCAGTTTTTTGAGTCTTCAGTTCTGTTATTATGCTAAATTTCTTACAAAATAAAAAAATATTGTCTTCTTCGTGTAAAGTTTGCTAACTCACAGTTCAAAGTGACATAGATGATTACCCAGCAAATACTCTTTTCTCCGTTGAAATATGAAATAATCTAGACTTGGCAAAAAAAAAAAAAGGTTTATGTTAGCGATACAGATTTGTTAGAACTATTGAAGCTTGTATTTAAAAAAATTTGCGAAATGGTACTTAGGTATTTGTCTTCATGAGATTGAATGAATGTTTCGTGTTATTACTTTTGGATCGAAACGAAAAATGACTATGATTGATTAATTAATCATTACAAGATCACAGTAGAAAATAAATTATTAAAAAATTATGTATAAAGTAATTTGAAATAAATGAACAAGCAAGAATAACATTTGTGCGAGATCGTGCGTATTTGCTTGTTTTCCGCACAGAACCAATACGCGGTAAGTGTGAAATACCACATTCAGTATTCCCAACGTAACACACATAACAATTTCCCTCTTCTTACCGCTTAAGCGCGACATTCATTTTACTGCTTTAGGCTTTTAATATATTATTTTTAGAGACGTTTAACATAGTAATAATTATAAATTGGAAACTTATCCCTGCAATTTCACCTAAATTGCAATGTTAATTATTGTTTTTAAATATTTGCAAAAATTAAGTAAACTCTACTACTCCACGAAAGCTATTGTATTCCTGATACAAGTAACATTAAGGAAGCCGTGAAAAAATCAACAAGACTCCAGATGCCTATGTTATTACTGCAATATGTTATATAAATAATATTGTTAAAATATTAAAATGAAAAAATAAATCATTACATAACCTTACCGTTTGTTTTAAGTTCGCATTTATAGAGTGGGGGAAAAAAAGACAGACGTATATCACGGCCTGCTGGAGTATAGTAAACACAGAAAACATTTCACAGCAACAATGTTGAAGAAAGATATTTTGGTGTTCCGAAGTTGGCGTCATTAAACAGAAACCAACATGGAGATTTCATTGCAACTAATTAGAAATTCGTCTTTCAGGTATGTAATAAACGATCTTCGTACAAAATAATGTACGATACATGAGCGGTATGTTTGTTTTCATGTTCTCGGAAATTAAAAAAGCTCAACTACGTTTCGCTTTTTCAATCTTTTCCTCGAACATGAAAACTTCAACATACCGCTCTTGTAACGTATATTACTATTATTAGATAAGGAGAAAAAGAAGAAGTAATGGAAGAATTACAACTAGAACCTGTAATTATTCACGTAAAACATTATCAGAACAACTGAATAAATCATCTGCATCGCATTCATAGAGATAGAATCCCAAAAGTCATGCTCCACTATCGTCCAAACGGGAAGAGATCTCTCGGTCGTCCAAAGAAGCGCTGGATTGAAAATTCAACTGTGAGATCGTAACAGGCCATTTACCTAATACTTGAAGGGAAGAAAAAGAGAAGAAGAAGAAGAAGAAAAATAAATAAACACAAAAATAACAAGAGAAAAATAAAAGAAGCATGCCCTTTACCAATTATTGACTTGACTTAGGCTATAGATCAGAGAACAAATCTCATAATGGACTATTGTGCTAATTTCTTACGAATAATATGTGTAACTTAAGGGAAGTGATCAAGGGAAAACAACACAGGCACGTGTCATTCGTGACTCTCTTCTACATATTGTCAAAAATCACTAGGGAAGACCAGAAGAAAGAAAAAGTATCGTGGATCGTAGCGTTATGACAACGACATAATAATTATGTTGTTTTAGAAGAGACCTTCCAAGCGGCCCTTACAGGACATTACGTCAGTCTCAAAGTCTTTCTAATTGGCGTTGTCAACGACTCCGTTATGTGAACTTTTTTCTGTGACCTAATATTTTCAAAGCCTGAGGAGATCTTTCATGTAGAAAAGAAGCTAAAAATGTTAAATAATAACGAAACAAAACGTGTCTCTTAAAGTTTAGAGAAGACGTTAAGTCACAAATTAGCAGAAAAAGTTTGAAATGGAGTTGTCTGTGAGATGTTATTGTGATTGAAATTACAAATGCGAAGAAAGCTGGGAGAATTTGAAAACAGCTCTTGTTCACTTGAACGACATGGGCATCTACAAGAGTTACATCAGCAAGCACTCCGGTTTAAACATAAATTGTTGGATAAATTTATGAAACTGGTACTGAGATAAAAAATAAGAAGGAATTAAATGAATTGTAACAATTTAATTGGTTATTGATTATTTAAATGAAAATGTAATATTACATTAAACCATTAAAGACAATAGTAACCAAAATAAATAAAAGAATATATCACTACAAAAGCATTCATGGTAAATTAATTGAATTTAAACATTTATTTTCTTCTGAACTTCTTACGAATGATAAATATTTTAAATGTTCAGAAGCAATTAATAATAAATTTTACTTTTGATACTAAGAGAAAATAATGGTCTGTAACTTGTCTTTTTTAATGTAACGTTTCAATTACATAATCAGAAAGGAATATTATCACAAGTGTTAAACATCTATCTTATCATAAAAGCACCAATATCCGAATTATGAAAGTGCCAATATAAACCAGTAGGAACTGTAGTCTAAAAATATTTCAACCATTTCCCATGTTCCATATTGTTCATATAATAATCATCTTTCAAACCAAAATTATGTATTTTGCGGAAAAGGTCTGTTTTGCATGAAAAGAAACAACTCATTTTAGTTTCTGAGTCAGAGAAGTGCACTTATTTCAAAATCCAGGACTTTACTAACATTTCTGAAAGCAAGAAGTAAATATTAGCAATACTATATAATATAAGCTGGCTTAGGATCCGGGAAACTTTAGAGGTCAATGTACGCACAACTTGACTATAGAGTTCCTTGAACATAGTAGACAGACATACTGTGAATGTAAACAACGATGTCAATGTGCTTTGTTATATTCTACTGTTAATAGTACAATCTAGTGACGGTGCAAAATGAAGTAGGACACATACCTCTCAAGTTTTCATGTCCCTCGGCGACATTGAAGTCGTTAGCGTTACAATGAACAACCACGTAGTACATACGTGTAACTAGTTCGAAAAAAACTGTTCACTATATATTGAAAATGCACTGCGATGGCCTGAGTTCGTTTCGTAGGGAGAGACGGAAGAATATTGTACCTCTGATCACAAACCGGATTGTACTCTAACGCAAAGGTAAACAAAACACACTGCGCCACCTCACTCCATCTATACTCCGTTGCACTGTTAACTTCACTTCATTCTTAAGTTGTCTCGGATCCTAAGACTGAATATAAGAGATATTTCCAAGACATTCCCCGGGAGTTTTCATTTGACTCTACTGTTCTGTTTATATTGCCACTTATAACCTTCATGAACCGCAACGACAGACGCATACGCAATATATCGCTTTTTCCGTCCTTATATGTGATAAAAGAAGCTTCTTTGAATTGTTACCACGGCAACTCATAATTTTCTACTCTTAAAACGCAATGAAAAAACCATTTAAATGCTGCACCAAAGTCGAATTGAAGCAAAATATTTTTCTATGTATACAGAAACTGACAATTTCCATTTCCGATTATAAAATGTACCATAACAAGAGGAATTATTCATCTTATTTCAATATTGACTGCTACTCATCAGAGTAGAACGGACGGGTTATTCGCAGCAAAGGATGTCGATGTACATAAATGTTTCTTCTTCTTCTTCTTCTTCTTCTTCTTCCATGGCGCTACATCTCATGGCTGAGACCCGGCCTCCTCAAGAATCTTTCTCCACCCTTGTCTGTCCATCGATACGGTCCACCAGTTTCGAATTCCCACACTTTTAGCATCTCCATTCACTCCATCAATCCATCTTCCTTTTGGTCGTCCCACTTTTCTACATCCTTCTGGTTGTATTACTCGTATTCTTTATGGAATAGCATCATCAGGCATTCTTTGTACATAGCCAGCCCATCTTAATCGACCAAGCTTCATAAATTGGACAATGTCAGGTTCTTTAAACAATCTCCGTAACTCATCATTATGTCGTATTCTCCAAAGGCTTACGTCCCATATTGTTCCAAAAATCTTTCTCAAAACCTTCCTCTCAAATACTAGCAATTGACGCTCCAAATCCTTGGTCAAGGTCCATGTCTCCGAACCATAGGTTACGACTGGTCCGTAAGGGTTCTATTCATAGATATTTCGCAGCACGCGCTACGAGCGTACTAAGCTAGCCCCGGCTATCCACTGGTTACTAGTACAGAATTCAAATCATATCCTATCGCTAACACAGGTTTATGAATACGAAAAACGCTGATCATCCACCGGAAGCCCGCGCTAAAAATGTCAATGACTATGGCCCTAAATGTTTAATGACGAAAACCCTTGCATTCAATATATAAGCAATTTGTGTCACAGCTCTAAAATCCTAAGTATATATTTAATGGCGCAAGTAAATGTACGAAGAAGAATGAGGAAGATATGAAGTTATGATGAAGAGTGAAGGTAAGCCTGTACGCATGAACGCAAGGCGCAGGTTTTTAGTCCATTCTAGCCTTCGCTGACCTAAGCACCATGAGGTTTGCATTCCCTCCAGAGTTAAGAGCTTGGACGAGAAGTTGTTACGCAGTTCAATGTAGCCTACGTGTTGGGTGACACGGTCAAGGTCACGGACTATGACATGACATTAACGGAACTTGTTGAAACTTTCAGTGAAAATTAATATCTACTATCATCATTTTACCAGCTAGCTTATTTGAAAGAGTAAACGGTTACTTACATTTGTTGTTACAAGATCGCTGAAGAGGAAGTTGGGTGATCTCTGTACTACTGGAGCTGGTATTCTGTGTAAGAAGAGAGCTCAGGTTTAACAAAATATTATAAGGAAAGTTCACATTTAATTTCTGTTCAATTTTTAATATATATCGGCATTTGCTGTCATAAATTTCAAAATGTCTTCACGTTTACTCTAAGAAAAGAGCCATGACCTCGATGATTTGAAGATGAACATGTTTATATCACGTTATATAAGGAACTCCATTTTGGTTTCGAAAATACGTACAATTCCCATATAATTTAATGGGTTGATGTTTCCAGTAATTACGTTATAGGTTACTAGCCCTGTTGGTAAAGTCCTTGTCTATGATGTGGTATGCCACAAGTCTTAGAAATTTTTTAGGATTTCTCGGTCGAAAATTCGAAGAAGTTGCGACGTAATGCTAGTCGCTCATTTCTTCTTACAACTTCCTATTCTTCGTTTCTGCTTGCACATGATATAATTATGTTGAAAGCCACCGTTTGGCACGCCAGTAGCAGCGTTTGCCTACTGATCCGGATCTGCGTTCATGCGTGGGTTCGATTCCCATTTGGGCTGATTACGTACCTGATTGGGCTTTTTCCGAGGTTTTCCCGAAGTGTAAGGCGAGTGTCAGGTAATCTATGGCGTATTCTCGGTCTCATCTCGCCAAATACTACGATATCTCACTATCAACACCATCGACGATAAACAACCTAATAGTTGAATAATTTCAAGGGAAAAATTGTTCCGGGGCCGGTATCGATCCCGGGACCTCTGGTTGAACGTACCAGCGTTCTTACCAACTGAGCTACCCGGGAACTCCAACCGACACCGTCTCAACTTTTCCCTTTATATCCACACGACTCGCGTGGGCTGACGAAACATCAGAGACCCACATCGAGTGCACACACTCTCTGTGTGACTTGGAATTGTGGTTTTCTGTTAACGTACACAGTGACGTAATATATTATGCAAATCTAGTCTTTCAGCTGAAGCTCCCTGTAAAGCAGATTTGAATAATTTCATGGGAAAAATTGTTCCGGGGCCGGGTATCGATCCCGGGACCTCTGGTTGAACGTTGGAGTTCCCGGATAGCTCAGTTGGTAAGAGCGCTGGTACGTTCAACCAGAGGTCCCGGGATCGATACCCGGCCCCGGAACAATTTTTCCCTTGAAATTATTCAAATCTGCTTTACAGGGAGCTTCATTTGAAAGACTAGATTTGCAACCTAATAGTTGATACAGCGTCCTTAAATAATAGACTAAAAATATATTTGCAATCATCGAACACGGTAGTGTGGTTAGCACACCTTTTTTCTATTCGTAGGGTCTGGTGATCGATCTCAAGGGACGTATGTCCTGACTTTAGGTTTTTCGTAGTTCCCAAGATTTTTAGGCAAATTCCTGGCAGTATCTTCCTTCACAAATCCATAACAGTTAATCACTACACTTCATATTATCAGCCATCTTCCACAACAGACCAGCAGTCATCTGTACGATAAGTACAGTACGATTATTTAGTCCTGACAGTCGCCGACAATGTGCGCCTGGGTCAGGCGAGTCCATTAAGTTACGTGAAGGGATGTTCTGGTTAGTCAGTCGCTTGCATTCTGAGCGATCGGTAGAGCGGTATGTGTCCAGTACAGTTAAGCTGTACTGCATTTCTTTACTGACCGCTCGTCCTTATCTCTACTCCTGAACTCTCCCCACTACTTCTATTACTTCCCCTCCGACACACTTTTTCTGCTGCTATATTTTCTACTTCGTTGCATGTTTCAAATGCTAAAGAACTGTACAGAATGAGGCACCCTGTAGATGCAGATGTATTAGGCTATAGTTATTACTGCCGGTGAGTGACCATCGAGTTTTAAATGGCTAATCTTGGTCGTGGGCATCAGAATACTAAACACAAAACAACAGATATCTGGTTATCTTCACTCTAAAACTCTGGTCACTGCTTGCTTGGGAGTTCAGACATACTTTTTCTCACAGATTACTACAACCTCTTGTTATTTCTCCTCCCCCTCACAGTAAACTGTGACGAGGCAGAGTTATAATGTGAAATCAGTAGCCTATCTCTACAATCTCAGCCAAGTTGATTCTCAGGGATATCTTGGCTGAGAAATAAATAGGTGGCTGCTAGTTTCACTACAAGCTTCCTTAATCAGGGACTGATAATTTTACGTAAACTTACGACAAGGAACTTTCGGTTTTACTTTTCTATCGGAAGGAAGCCAAATAAATATTTTATAAAAACTCTCTGTTGAGTTTAAATTAGCGAACTTCGGATCCTGTAACAAATAATTGTGAGAAGCAGTAGAATACAAAAGATGTCATTATTTGAAAGTGACATGACATACATGCCACGGAAATGTAGGGGAGAGTTGGGTAGTATCGGACATCGGGTAATATCAGACAGTGCGTTTCTTTCATCTACCACCATATAGTTGTACCTGAATGACATGGTTACGTTTCTTTATGCGACATCACAGAAACGTAACCATGTCAATCAGGTATATCATCGTGCGGTAGATGAAAGAAACTCACTGTCCGATATTACCCGTTGTCCGATACTACCCAACTCTCTCCTAAGTAAAATAAATCCCTAAAATTGTCATTTTTATTCGTATTGACCTCTTAGTTACGGTCTTGACTTTTTAATGTTTCGTTCGTCATTCTACTATAAACATTGTTATGACTTCGGACACTTACACATGCATATACCCCAGAACGAGATGCGGTAATGCAACCTAATTATGGGTTGTGTATCACTGGTAAGAGGCCGACCTTCAGCATGAAGTAAATTTCCGCACCCAGAGGGGATCTTATAGAAAGCGACACTTTCATTGCCCATATACAACGTAATGACCTGCTTAAGAAGTGATAAGTATTGCCAAACACCGGGTCATGCATGCAGTGACTGGCGTGAATCACAATTCAGACCACTACAAGAACAAAGATGCATTACAGGCATCTGACGATATGTGTGCCTTACATACTTGAAAGTCAATATACGTAATATCTTATGAATAAAATAAAATTACAGACTAAAATAATTAATGAGGAAAATTACTTCATACGTGAGTTTAATATAACATAGGTAATATAGCTATGAGCCGTTCAGAGCAACAGTGGTGTAAGTCAAAATTGGGTAATGAGGTTTAAAGTAAAAATTCTGTAAAATACAGCGCAAAGTAGCAATTAATATATCCTTCTTGCTATCCACTGACTACTAATAGTTTAAATAATTGAATATTAATTGCTACTTTGTGCTGAATTTTACAGAATGTTTACTTTAACCCTCATTACCCATTTTTGACTTACACCACTTCTGCACTGAACGGCTCATATAGACTAATATAACTAAAGAGACGAATTACTTAGGTTTATGCTGAATCGAGTATTCGAATTCATTCGTGAAAAATAATTTAACTCAAATGTTTCACTCTCACTCACTCATTCACTCGCTCACTCACTCACAATAATATCTCTGTTACACTTATCACTATTCACTCATCCATACATTTAATTCACAGCAATGAATGAACCATTTACCCATAGGGTAAAGTTGCCTAATTCCGTGATACCCTTAATCCCGTGATACGGTTTTTTTCACTCAATGTCAGGGGATTGGGAATCATGCTAGGAAGTTCACGGATGTCTCAGATGTAGGCGAAAGATGCACTCTTTCGAGAAAGATATCTGGCGATACAGTGGAACGGCAAAGCTTTCACTGACATTCAATTTTAAAAAGTATCACGAAATTAGGCAACTTTACCCTACGTATATTGAGGAAGTACTGTTTCATACACTGTATTTTTTTTATAATTATTGAAAAAGAGATAGTACAAAGCCATACTTTTAACAAAAATAGTTTCTTGTGCTAGTCCATTTCTTACATAGCCTATTATATGTGAAAGCTGCTAGTAAAATGTTATAAAATTGATTCACCAAACAAGAGAAGTATACACTGAATAAAATGAGACACCGCAACTAATAGCATTGGACTCTAAACTTTGTATGTGTTCTCCTATAAAATTCTGTCTTTGTGGCTTGGAACTGTATAATTCTCATCCCTTCTGGTTGTCAAAGGTGTGTTACAATTTTCCTCACATTTAGTGACGTAGAAAATATTGTAAAGACAGAAGACAGTTGAATATTCTTTAACCATTAAAATGATTGTTTTTTGTTCGCCTATATTTTCCTCAAACAGTATGCAATATTTTGTACTACTTAATACAAATTGAAGATGTAAAAATTACATCTGTAGGTTCCGAGAACAGTTGCAAGAAATTAATTTCTTTCTTCTTCTTCTTCCTCTTCTTCTTCTTCTTCTTCCTTTCAAGGATTGGGTTTTTGTCCCGTTCCGAAACTAAAGGAATATTTGTTCCGTCCATCTCTTCCTTGGACGGCCAACGTCTCGTCTGCCGGTAGGCTTATAAAAGTATGCTTGCCTCGGGAGGCGTCCAGGGGACATTCTCTTGATATGGTTATACCATGTATTCTGGTACTTCTGAATCTCTTCGACCATCCTTTCGCACTTCAGTTGTTTCCTTATATCTTCGCCTTTTAGTTTATCCCTCCGTGTTACACCAAGCATTGATCTCAGGAATCTCATCTCCGAAGTCTCGATCCGTCTCTTATCTTCCTCCCTCATAACCCAAGTTTCACTCCCGTATTGAAGGGCGGGTTTTGAGATTACATTATACATCCTTAACTTTACTTCTGTTCTCATGTTTTTTCCTAGGTATCTCCTAATACAGCCATTTAGTCCATTGTATCCGTCCGTTCGTTTCCTTTAGTTTTTAGAGTAATTTAACTGTTCCCTGGTTGCGTTACCGGCGCCACGCAGGTTAAGGAGAATGGTGGGGTTGCCACCTTAAGGCGTTTCTCCTAGCCTGCTTGTGCACTACCCCCAACAAGCAGGGCTGCCTCGATTAATTTCTTTGAAATCGTTAATTCTAACATGCCATTTGATACTACCGGAAACAATCATACTTTGTGTAAAATTCAACTTTTACGTGGTACAGTCATTAAGTTCTGACACTGACGCCTGAAGGGTAGGCACCCACAAGAATCTGGATGTTTCAGAAGATGCCGCGTGATACGGCGTACACCTAAACAGATCGACATCCTCCCTCACGATAGTCGCCGTTGGCCGCTATGCACGTCTGCCAACGTTGGTGTAGCTGCTGGAAGCACTGCTGAAAGATGTTGGCAGGAAGATGCCGTATGGCTTCTCTTGTGGCAGTCATGACCTTTTCGGCCGCATAAAAATTACGCCACGTAGGATTGATATCATGAGGGGAAAGAGAAAAAAATCGCATGGTGCGAGATCAGGTGAGTACGGAGGATGTGGCAAAACAGCGACCTGTTGCCTTGCAAGTTCCTCTTGGACAAGGATGGAGCGATGTGCAGGGGCGTTGTCGTGTAGCAACAGCCAATTCATCCTATGCCATAGCTCAGGACGCTTACGACGAATTGAATTGCGTAAACGGCCAAGAATCTCTTTGTAGAGGATCTTGCTACAGTTGCACCTTGTGGGATGAATTCTATGTGAACAATTCCATTTGAATAAAAAAAACTGTTAAAGCATCACCTTGCCTTTTGACCTGTCTTGTTGCGGATTCTTCTGTCGTGGAAATAATGGCGTTTTCCAGGTGGCGGATTGTCGCTTCAGTTGCGGATCGTAAAGGAAACACCATGTTTCGTCTCCAGTTATGATCGGTTATAGCAGTTTCGCCTAATTTCTGACAGAACGTGACGTTTGCCCGTTGCTCAAACTGCAACATACTCGAGTTCCGACGCGCGCATTCAAATCACCGTCACAACAATGACCGTAGTTCTGCTTACACTATATGCACGTAACTGTATGATGCTGGGACGAGAGACTAACTGACAAGGTACCATATCACGGCGCCACCTATCCGTTCTAGTGCACCACACCGCCACTATGCCCTCAGTCTCAGAACTTAATGAATGTACCACGTATATCACCGCTGTTAAAACTCTCATCCCTCAATGTGAATCTTCTTCCTGTCTTGTTTCCTTTGTACTAATTGATTTGTACGTGTATTCATCAACGCCTTGTGGTTATGCAGCTTTGCGTGTCAGTGCTGCTGCTGGCTTCTGTCAGCGCTGAGGTGAAGAAGCAGGAGAAGCGAGGGCTCGCCGGTCTGGGATACGGCAGCCCCGTGTACGGCAGCCTGGGCGGCTACGGCGTCGGGAGCGGCCTGACAGGGTACGCAGGCACCGGCCTGGCCAACCTGGCCATAGCGGAGGTCCGGGCACCAGCTCTGGGCCCCGCTCCGGTGGTGAACGCAGGTCCGGTGTACGCGGGCCCCACACCTCTGTACAGAACGGGTCCCGCGTTTGCCCACGCTGCGCCTGTCCCTGTCTATGCGCCCCACTTGCTCGGCACCTCCGTCCACACCACCATCACCAAGCAGGTAGGCAGTCTGGAACTTTATTTCTTCTTTCATGCAGATGGGAGGAAAAATATTAAATTCCTTCTAATTGGTGACGAATAATCCGGGCAACATCGAATCGCATCTCACAGACACGTCGCCTGGGCGAGCTATCCTTGAAGGGATTTCCTGGACTAATAATAATTTATTGTAATCATTAAATGACGAAATTGATCTTTATAATGCTCTCAATACCTCTGAACTTAGCTACTTTACAATTTATTGCAATCATTTAAATTACTTACTTAGTCACTTAAAATAGTACATTATGCAACGAGCCTATAATGATAGTAATTAAGAAGAGAGTAGGGGTGTTTATGAAACGAGCGCAAGCGAGTTTCATAATTTTCATACGAGCTTCTTAATTACCATTATAGGCGAGTTTCATACGACTTTTTATGCTCGACCATATTTCTAACTTGAAATTATTCAGATGTATACATTTTATTTGTATCTGACAAGATCGGAAGTGACCATGTTCTAGGTCGTGAATTCTGAGATGTGCGTAGACGCGAAAGTATTGATTTTTTTCCAAGGAACAATAATGTCATTGATCTTGATGTAATCCCGTTAAACTTGATATAACCTTCATTATTGAATTCGACATTGAAAAACGAGATGACAAATTGAATTTATTTGAATATTATTTACAATTAACGCTAATTATTATAGTAATAGAACATAACCTTCTGCGACAGTATTGGATTTCCAGCCTCCGTGACTTTTCGCTAATTCTCTTTCGATTGCATATCCGAGAATAACCGACACTTGCGGTTTTATAACGGTACAAAGCTGACTTGTCATTGGCTGAACACCTGTAAGCTGAGTTGTCATTGGCTGGACACCTGTACTTTAATGAGTAGGTGTACTTTAATGACATGCATTAAAGGACTGCTACCAGGTGTATAATTACTACATTTCGGCATGGTCGAGCATAAATATTTTTAAGGAACTCAGAGGTTCATTGCCGCCATTAGTCCCTGTCCTGAGCAAGATTAATCCAGTTCCTACCATCATATCCCATCTCCCTCAAATCCATTTTATATTATCCTCCCATCTACGTCTCGGCCTCCCCAAAGGCTTTTTTCCCTCTGGTCTCCCAACTAACACTCTATATGCATTTCTGGATTCACCCATGCGTGCTAGCCCCGTCTGGATTTAATATTCCTAATTATGTCAGATGAAGAATACAATGCGTTGTGTAACTTTCTCCATTCTCCTATAACTTCATCCCTATTAGCCCAAATATTTTCCCAAGTGCCTTATTCTGGGACATCCTTAACATCTGTTCCTTTCTCAAAGTGAGAGTCCAAGTTTCATAACCGGTAGGCCTTAATATAAATTTTAACTTTCAGTTTTTTGAAAGCAGACTAAATGACAAAAGCTACATTTTTCTATTTTTGTTTTTATTTTGATTTCGTTCTTTAATATTTTATTATATTCCATTTGTTATACCTATTCTTCCATACGTTTTCTTAATATATTTTCTATTAATTGCGTTACGTTTGTTGTATTCCTATTTATAGATCTGTATTTTACTTTTCTGTGTTGCGGTAATATTTTCGTTTTGTATTGCCTCAATTTTAATATTATTTTGTAATGTGTTAGCCTAATATTTTGTTCTTTTCACTTTTTGATAAATTTCACTGTTTGTGTATTTTATGACCTGGTGAAGTGTCAGAGAAGGTCCTATGACCCCAACTCCGCCAGTATAAAAATAAAAAATAATAATAATAATACAGGGCAAAATCTTAGTTTCGTTGCTTCTGTATTACTATAACATTGCTCACGTACGTACCTACATACATAAATATACACATATGCACGCACACATATACATACACAGAATTATGTGTCAGACAATGTTGAAGAACAGATTATATCTCTTATGTTAGCAAGTGAAACTTACCCTCCGAGGCTAGCGGGCGTGAGCACGGGTTCAAACCTCCAAAATTATACGTTTGGATATACTAATAAATCACCATCATCACAATCACACCCATTATTTATTATTATAATCCCTAGCCTCACATTTAATTTCTTTTCTTTCAGGTCCGCAATGAAGCCATTTAGGCCTATATCAGCTTAGCTTGATGTCTCTTCTCTTACAGGTGGCGGTTCCGGTCCCACATCCGGTGCCCGTGACCGTGGAGAAGCATGTTCCTGTTCCAGTTCCCGCCCCTTATGCCGTGCCCGTGCCACGTCCTTATCCCGTAGCCGTCCCTAGGCCATACGCTGTCCCGGTGGAGCGGCCTTACCCGGTTCCTGTCGACAGACCTTATCCTGTAGCAGTTCCTGTCGCTAAGCCCTACCCTGTTGCCGTCCCTCACCCTGTCGCTGTTCCTCAACCTGTCCCTGTCCCTCAACCAGTTGCCGTCCCTGTGGCCAAGCCCTACGCGGTGCCTGTTCCACAGCCAGTAGCGGTGCCCTTCGTGAAGCCTGTACCGGGTATCACGGTGGCCAAACCGATTCTCGATCCCGTGCATTATGGCCACGCTTACCATCACTGAGCAGATGTTATGCAGCAGGTGAGAGACGCTTTCAGTGCCACTTGGTTACATAGATTTAGCATGGCATTCTGTGGAGAAATTTACATAACTTATTATTTTCAATATAATCTTGTCCGATTGTAATTCAAGCAGGCTTTTTGAGAAGTGGAAAATATTAATGCAAGCTTAAAAGTGTGTCGTCCTCTCGAATCTTCTCATCTCTTGATCTGACTAACTGGAGAGCCTTACCATGGCATAAGTACGCACTTAATCATACATGGGCATAGTGCCTCACTTGAGAATTAGTGCCTCACTGACCTTCACAGAGCTTATCGCTCTGAGTGTCATCATCTTCACAGTCCCCGTTCCTCCCTCACGTAGCTCCTAGGCGTGGGCAGGTTCTACTGTGCTCCAACCACGAAAACGTCTCTGCGGAATGAAACGGAGCGGGGTGATGCTGTGAATGAATGTTGATGTCATAAGGTCACACACGCGGGTACTCGTATCTCTATTGGCTATCTCTCAAAGCACAAACCATAACATTGATATACACATTTTTATACTACCCTAGTTACAAAATTAGATCACTGTTAATCTCCTGGTCTTTCAATCCCTCTATACAGGAAATAACATATGCAGGAGAGCGCATGATTTTTAAACTGATGTTATAACTCTAATATTATCTATCTACTTCGCTCAAATAGATGACGCAATAGTTTGCACATTCCTTTCACGGTTTATCTCCTGGTTGGAGAACAGTATATCAGTTTCATAAGCAATATCAGTGGTGGCATAATGGCATTATCAAAGCAGTGTGTACGCGTTAGAAAACGATTATTTCATGAGAAATGGGAGGAAGAGTTTTTTTTGCTGTTTAGAAGGGGAGAACATACTATGTATGTTATGCTCGATAATCCTATTAGGCATTAATAAATTTAATATGGAACGACATTAATCCTTATGTCATAAAGAACATGCTGAATTAGAAGGTAGGACAAATTAAATGTTATTTTTTCGTTACTATTCCGAAGAAAATTTACGATCCTAACATTTGGATAGTATACTAAATACGACATTATACCTTAAACACGATGCATTAAAAGGTAGCCTACGAGGAATTAAATATTGTTTGTACGTATTATTTCCAAAAGAAATTTATAAAAAAAAAAATATCAAATGTGAGTAGAAAACGAAATATGATTTTCTGAAATTATTTTAGGTCGAGAACGTGCAAATCTATTAAAGTAATCTTTGTTAAACGCCAGAATATTCAAGAAAATAAACGTAGACAACGTGAAGGAATATTATGGGGTAGTTATGCAATTTCTCGCCTGTGATTTAAATCAATTCAGCGACGGCGAAACAGTAAAGAGGTTTATGATTAAAGCTGCCGAATTAATTTGCCAAATTGAATAAAGGTTTCCAGCGTCTCACGTTAACCAAGCGCTTTCCTAATAATTCGCCACTGACCGCCTTAGCGATTTATCTCGCTCGGAAGAAAAGCGGCACTACTGCTAATGTGGCAGATGCGACTACATAGCATATCTGGCAGTCTCAGCAAAGAAAGAAAGGAATAAAGAAAAAAAAGATGTAATAATAACACCATAACACTAATCTGCATAGGTAAGCATAGGAATGTTAACAGACTGTTGAATCTACAAACATGAACATTAGAAGTTTATAAGGTAAGCTTAAGTTCGCCACCTTAAGCAAATTTATTTTTAAATCGATGATGAAGTCATATTTTGAAAATATAAAAAAACTGAGTTGCAATATTAACACTAAACAGCATTTTAAATAAAAATTTTGTAAAAATAAGATACTCCTTCTAGTACAAAAACAAAAGAGACGGAAATATGCAACTGACGAAGTTAGAACGCATTTGTTTCCTAAGTTCGCCACTTGAGTTCCTGTTGTAAATTCGAATAATTGGGAAGTTCATGAAGAGGTCCACTGTATTTCTGGAGACGACTCTCACAGAAGAGCGGATATAATAGCAATAAACAGGCAACAACATAAGGCTATTATCATAGATCCAACTATACGCATGGAGAGAGATCTAAACCAAGCTCATCAGGTTGATCAGGAAGAGAGGGCCATTTATGAACTTTGTATTCTCTACCTCAGTGTCTAGCATAACATCCCTCTCTTCAATTGGTCAGTGACAGGTTTATTTTTTGGTGCTCGGAGTTCTTTACCAAAATTTACATATAATTTTTTTAAACAATTATCAATATCATCTTTTGAAACTCAAAAATCATCTCGCAAATTCTTAAAGATTTGCTGCAGATTATATAGTTTCATTTATACTACTCAGAAGGCCTTAATTAAGGATATGCTAATTTTAAATAAAATCTTTTATTTATAAGTATAATTTTATAGTCATCTTCTAAGATTTTATTTTATAATTGATAAACAATGGTGCTTAATTATTACATTTTATTTTTATAACAATATTCATATTTAATTGATTATAGCCTATTGCTTTGGTATTAATTTCCGGATCCTCGTGGTCATCCTTAATTAAGGCCGGATGAGTTATTTCTCTCTCATATCGGAGTATAGATGTAATATATTTTAATATAGAAAAAATGGTCATAGTAGGAATTTAACAAAGTTGTATCATTAATAAATTATCACAGGATTGATAATTTTAGTATTCCTTTACCTACAAAACATATAAAATATTACTCATTTAAATACTGAAGTTAAAATGTTATTTAAACTGGCAACTGTTTAAAACGATCTCAGGGAAGCAACAACGAATGATACTAAGTTGGTCATGGAGGAAACTGCAATGGCGAACTTAAGAACAGTTCCAACATTTAATAATAATGTCATAAAGTAGAACATCACTATAGTAAATTTAATTCTAAAAGTACAGCCAGAATGTACACAAAATAGGCTTTAAAATAATATATTCACTCTGTAAATGCATTACTTATTCCGTTGGATGAAACGAATTCTTACGGAGGAAATCTTATACCGGTAACTACAGGTACCACAATATGGCGACTACCTCATAGCAAGAGAGACTGGTAATGCACCCTTTCTATTCAACGAAGTTCTAACGCATCAAGCATCAAGTTATTGCCGCCAACTTTTGGCCAAATATCGTATCTTAACGAAAATACGAGTGGCGAACTTTGGAGACCTGGCGAACTTACCTTATATCGTAACTGCACGTGATTATAGGCCTGTGCCATCTTCCTTCACTCTGACTATGATGCCATCATTGCTCAATAAACAGGTTCTTAAAACTTAATAAACATTTTTTTGTGAAAGGGTCTTTTTGGAAGGACAATACTGTCATATTAAGTTATGTACGGTACTTAAAAATTAAATACCTCTATGGCATTTGCAATGCCTAACATTTTCATACTACAGACTACTTACATTTCAGAAATATTCATAAATATTTTACATTCTGATATTCCTTGTTATGGAATGAAATACTTTCAGCATTCATCACTTTTTCTAACCCTTTTCGGTAATTAGCTAGGAGACGTCGTTGCATATAGATCACTTTTACACTAAACCTAAAATTTGTTTTTACAAGATATACTAAAACCCTAAACTAAACTAACCTAACCTTTCCTTAATCTGTGATAGGTTAGGTTAGCTTAGTGTTTTAGTATATCTTGCATACACTAAGTTTAGGTTTAGTGTAAAAGTGGTGTAAGTGCAACGACGTCTCCTAGCAAATTACCGCCAACTCCTCCATTATTTATTTTTTTCTCCTTAGGAGTTACATTTCTAACCTATTTGAAGAGTCAATTGTTATTCATTAATTTCACATACTTTAAGCCTATCCAAGTCTTCCCGCATGCTTTTTTTTTACTCAAAGAATCCAAAATTGCATGTATTTTTTCCCACCTTTTCATACCGACCATCTTGTGTCATTCTATCATTCAAAAAGGAAAAATAGCAATTATAGTTTTAATAGACCCTATAAAAATTAATGAACGAAAGTGGTATGGGTATTTATTAATAATTAACGCGCATAGGAGAATTTCACTTTAAATATGCAATTAAAAACAATAATATGTTCTAAATGATGACGAACGAAAAAGAGTTGTGATACATGTTTTAAACTAACTCACATTCTTGAAGGCGTAAGATATCATTATACATAAGCAGGCTATTGATGATGATGATGATGATGATGATGATGATGATGATGATGATGATGATGATGATGATGATGATGTACAATTTAGTCATGAGCAACAATATTCTTATGACAATGTTAAATGGTTATTTGTACTGTGTACCTTTTACAATACGCATTATTGCTAGTCTATGAATTTTGTTCGTTACTTCATTGTCAGCTTCAAATAGCACTATGTTGGATTTGGTTTTTACTGACATCTGAATAAGTGAAATATTGCGGTATATTATAATGGCTGCATCTCTTGTTACAGGACTGTACTCGACAGCGAACTGTAAGTCGGGGCTTCCCACACGGGAACCATCGAAGTTGCAGATAAAGGAAAGCCGATGAGACCAGAAAAATTCTGGTTGTCATCCTCAGAATCATCTACATCATCTCCACATTCATATATAATATTATTTTATTGTATTCTGTCCAATGTACAAAATAATAAAATATCTTGTATTTTTACAGTCAGTCTATTTAATTTCATTTCTTTCAAGAATGTATTATGAAGTGGTAAACCAAATTTACCTACCAACAAACGCAATTAAATCAAATAATAAGAGTGAACCACTCAGCAGTATAGTGCGAGTCAAACCTAAGTTACTGGCACTCTCATCGATCCAAGACGATGTTTTTTTTTCTTGGCGGGCATCGTGATGGGTTTTCCCGGGAAAATGTTAATCTTTTGTATTAAGCCGGCGACACAATTCTTCTGGCACTTTGCATTGTCAATCTACAGTAATGAATTGTCTCAACTTTATTGAGAAAGACATATTTTCAACAATAGATACCCGTACATAGTACAACAATGAATATTCCTCGTTTAAACATATCTACTGACGAAGTCGTATGAGTTGTGTTTACGCAAGTTTTGGCAGAGTTTTCCAGAGGCTACACAACCATCGAAACAGTACGTTAAATTATCAAATAAGTGGCGAGAAACAGGTTTCGTTCCCGATAAGAAGAAATGTTGTCCGAAACGAAAACGCAACTCGTACGATTTCTTCTTCAGTAGATACGTTTCCACGAGGATATTGCGTTGTTGTACTGTGTAACCGTGTTTGAAAAAAAATGTATTTCTCAATACAGTTCAGACAACTCCAGATTGACAATGCTGAATGTTAGAAGATTTGTGTCGTCGGCTTATGGCAAACAATGAACAAGAAACCCCCATTATTGTGTCCTTCACTGAGCTTAGAGAAAACAACTAGGCTAAAGGGTGATTTACACGGTGTTGATTTTATTCGCTTTCAACAAGCGTCTTTAAGGGGAGTCTATCCCAGCAATGTAAATTTCATCTAATTTAGGTGCACTTTTCTCAGGACTTACATAAGATACACTTTTGAAATTTTTAGGGGTTATTCTTCAAGTATTATTGTATGTAACAGGCTAAAATTACGGTCTTTATCTTTTATTACTCTGAAAGAGTAATGGAACGGAGAAAAATTCTCTCCGGCACCGGGATTTGAACCCGGCTTTTCAGCTCCGTTCCATTACTCTTGCATCGTATGATCACGCAGAATATCTGCATGGAAATATCATATGTACTTCGGTACATTAAAATAATATATATGATATGCGTAAATCACTTCGTGATTTAAGACGGCGCTTATTCCGTCGGATCCCGGCCAACTAGTCACTCTTAACGAGTGCACCTCTGCACATGTGTGTATTTCAGTCCTACGTTCATAGACATCTATGACGTAGTGCAGAGGGCGGCCACTAGAGGGAACTCCAGAGTTGGAACATAAACTGAGACGATTCTGTCCGACACCGGGATGGGTATCCGGTGTGGCTTAGTGGATAAAGCATCAGCACGTAGAGCTGAAAACCCGGGTTCAAATCCCGGTGCCGGAGAGAATTTTTCTCCGTTCCATTACTCTTTAATCGTATGATAACGCAGAATATCTGCATGGAAATATCATATGTACTTCGGTACATTAAAATAATATATATGATATGCGTAAATCACTTCGTGATTTAAGACGGCGCTTATTCCGTCGGATCCCGGCCAACTAGTCACTCTTAACGAGTGCACCTCAGCACATGTGTGTACTTCAGTCCTACGTTCATAGACATCTATGACGTAGTGCAGAGGGCGGCCACTAGAGGGAACCCCAGAGTTGGAACATAAACTGAGACGATTCTGTCCGACACCGGGATGGGTATCCGGTGTGGCTTAGTGGATAAAGCATCAGCACGTAGAGCTGAAAACCCGGGTTCAAATCCCGGTGCCGGAGAGAATTTTTCTCCGTTTCATTATTCTTTCATCGTATGATGATGCAGAATATCTGCATGGAAATATCATATGTACTTCGGTACATTAAAATAATATATATTTTATTACTCTGCTTTACATTGATGGGATGGCAGTACAGACTCCCCTTAATAGGTAACCAATTCGCTGGCAAGAACTTCTAAATGACGCTGCTTCTTGTGATCGCTAGCGACTTATTTTCAATTCGCGATTCTGTAAACAAGCACAAAACAAAAGAAGAGTTTGCATATGGAAGTAGGCAGGTCGGAGGTTAACTCATGAAACTTCAGACATTCGTTTTAACAAGAGCTCATTTCAGTTTTTCCTGCGAGGGCAATATTTTTAAGGTAAAACCTTATTGGGTAGCCTATATCGTGTGGCATATTCCTTCCCTATTTCCTCTGAAAATAACTATTATCCATACCGTGAACTGGGGAACTAGCATTAGAGGAACCAATTTCATAGAACAAGAACACAACACACCACGTCACACGTGCCCCTTGTTAAAATAGTACAGCTAGCTGACCGTCTGATCCTCTCGCGCATGCACAGAAGGCAGATCTATTCGTCAGTCTCTCTCATGTCGCTTTGAGAGAGCGTTAAAGTTGGATATATTAAACTTTTCAGCGAACGTCTTTTAGACTCAGTGTAAGGTGGGTGTCACGTTTGCTGAATGACGTCCATAAACAAAGAATGGATTCGGTCCGAAATTTTCTGGACATGCATAGAAAGAGAGAGAGGCAGAGAGAGTGAGAACGGATCATTAAACGAAGTTACTGGCGATGAAATCTGGATCCATCATTCGACTCCCGAGACAAATTTTCAGAGTAGCCTATGTTGTGGAATGCAGCTGGTGAAAGTGCTCCAAAAAAGACGAAGGTTGCGCACTCTACAGGGAAAATTATGACAACAGTTTTTTTTTTTTTGGAAATTTCAGGGTGTTTTACTCGTGGACAACCTACCTCGCAACAGGACAATGAATGCTGAGAGATCTATGTTGTCTTGACGAACCTTCGAGCTGCTATCGAAAGAAATTTTTTTGCAATTTTATCATTCAAATTGGGAAGTTTTTCGAATCCTCCGTATTCTCCAGATCTTGCCCCCAATGATTTAAACTATTCCCCCAACTCAAGATGCACCTTGGCAGTAAGCAGTTTCAAAATAATGAAGTGAAATCTGCAGTGAACACTTGGCTACGGCAACAGGACACGATATAGTACTGCAATGGTTTTCAAAAACTGGTGTCACGCTACCAAAAATATTTGGTAAGAAATGGTGACTATGTGGAGAAGTAACAGGAGAGTTGTAATATGTAAATAAGTATCTATATAGTTAATAAAACATGTTTAATATTAAACATAAATAGCGAAACTTATTTATTGGACGCCCCTCGTATCATGAAAGTACGATTTTCTTTTTTAGTTAACTGTCCGAAGCAAGTCTGAACCTCACAAGTGATACCAACATGATACCATTTATAAGGCAATTAGGCCAAGAGATAATGAGGTACGGTTGGTCAGTTCCTTTCTGCCTCCATTGTATACATCGTCGATTAGCTACATATATTACGCATATTATTTAAGCTGGTAGAGATAAAGCCATCAGGCCTTCTCTTCCCCTCTACCAAGGGATTACAACTACAATATTAAGAATACAATTACAATTATAATTACAATTAATATTAAATTTACAAATACAATAAAAATCAAAGTACTAAAAGATTAACTGATTAATAATAGCTAGACAATTTATTGTAAAAGTTAAGAAGAGAGAGAGAAAAAAAGAAATTAATTAAGTAAAAAGTAAACCTACTCTACGCAGTAAGAAAATGCTTAATAAGTTTGCTTTTGAACGCTACTAAATTCCGACAGTCTCTGATGTCACTGGGTAGGGTATTCCACAAGCACAAGAGCGAGATTGTGTATGATGATGAATACGATAATGTCTTATATGTTGGTATGGCTAGTATGCGGCTATTTTGCTTGCGAGTGAAGAGATTATGATATGATGACAGGTAACTGAAACGGGAGGCAAGGTAGGTGTTGAGGACTTGGAAAAGGAGAACAAGAGAATGAAAATTTATACGTTTGCTAAGCCGTAGCCAGTTTAGAGTTTGGAAGGATGGGGTAATGTGGTCAGCGCGACGGACATCGCAGACGAAGCGAACACAAGAATTATGAACAGGTTGTAATCTTTGCGACTGGTTGACATTGAGATCAGTCATTAGAGAATCACAATAATCGAAGTGGGGCATTACTAGTGTTCGCACTAGTATTTTCTTGAGTGATAGCGGGAGGAATTTTCGAATGCTGTTTAAGGAATGTAGTATGGAAAGCACTTTTTGGTAATATGAGTTACTTGGTTATTCCAGTTTAAATACGTATCAAAGTAAACTCCAAGGTTTTTAACACAGGAAACAAAAGGGATTATTGTGCCGTTTAACTTGACTGGAAGAGAAGGACTAATGTTGCATAATAGACGCTGATGTCCCACTAGGATTGCTTGTGATTTTCGTGACATATTAGACTATTCAGATTTCAGATGTTATACAAACAATAAATTATTATTCTTCCTCTAACACATATCGTCAAATGAGATGTGCTGCCTGAATACAGATAGTATGCTTTTATAGTTCAATAATTATATCAATATTATAAAACTTGCAAATACTGTAAATAATGGGTTTAAAATTGCTAAGTTCGCAACACTTACAACCAGTCTTTTCCCCATTATTCAGCGCTGAATGGAGAGCTCAAGATACAGAGACTCAGCTATAGTAACAAAACAAACAGATGCCAGTTGGTGCGAAACTGTGGAACATAAAATCGCACAACTTTCAGCTTACCGACATTCACAAATGATGCGTCACGAATCAAAGCTTTCACAGTTTGGCAGCGGCGGGCGAAGAGCATCACTCGCGAATCGGATCGTGACCGGCATGTAGGTGACATGAAACGCATGCGTGGGGTTAATGTGAGACAGGAGACAGAGTCTAGTATCGAATTACTGTCCGACATTTATTCAAAACATATATCAAACTATTACAATGGCAAAAAGAAATCACAAATATTGTTTTGAATAGTTTCTTCAGACTTAAAACAATTTTGACAATAGTACTGCATGTTTGGACTTAACTCCAACGTTTAGAAACCATTTAGGCCTATAGATTTCATCACTGACATAGTGTAGTTCTTGTTCTGTTGTTATGGCCCCAGATTCTGTATTAAGCAAAATACTGTTTTGTACATGATAAATTTATTTTAAATGCTCAATCAATATGATTTATCTACTTGCAAACTTTATTATTTGCTATTACATTTCAAATAGATATTAACGTTTTCAGATATTTGAAAATTGACGAAATCTAAATTTAATCCATTAAATTGTACAAAGTAATATGCATAGAAAAGTTGATAGATTTTATCATGAGTTTTATGTTCAATTTTGAATTTTTGTAATTTGTTTTGCCGGAAAATAAAGTACGAAATTTAAGATTGTGGCTGTGAATGTTAATACATATAACCCATGTTACATTGTTTGTTAAATACCACTTATTGTAAAGATAAAATAATTAAAATTGATAAAATGTATAAAATATTATACTTTGTGTCTAGATTGCATAGCACTATGTGATCTGTTCTTATTTAGACACAAAGTATAATATTTTATGCATTTTATCAATTTTAACTATTTTATATTTACAATAAGTGGTATTTAACAAACAATGTAACATAGTTATATGTATTAACATTCATATCTACAATCTTAAATTTCATACTTTATTTTCCGCCAAAATAAATTACACAAATTCAAGATATAACATTTCTACCAATATGTTTTCCCCTACATAAAACTCATGATAAACTCAATCAACTTTGTCATGCATATTACTTTGTACAATTTAATGGATTAAGTTTAGATTTCGTCAATTTTCAAATATCTGATGATGCCGTACAGGCGAAAACGTTCATATCTGTTTGAGATGTAATAGCAAATAATAAAATTTGCAAATAGATACATATTGACTGAGCATTTAAAATAAATTTATCATATTGAATAGATTTATCTGAAAACCAAAACGAATTGTTTTGTACAGGCTAAATATTCGAAAAAAACGGCCGAAAGTAACTGTTTTTCGAAATAACCAAAACTTGTAGAGAGATAGTCGGAAGACCTGTTCTCCTGCTTTCTCTGTACTTTCACTAAAAAGGCATCTATTTGACAGCGATATACAATAAGACCCAATACTTAAAGGCGTGAATGAGGAATTATCTCTAATATAGAAGTCATGGAGAATACCATTATATCTTGAATAAATTTAAAATTGAAAACAGACGAGGTTTTATGAATTCTGTAGACAGACCGCGACTTTTAACACACTGAATAACTCCTTTATTACATTAAAATAGTTAGAGATACCCACAGATAATTTGTCAATAACAAAACAACTAGATATTACATTAAGGGGTTAGGTACAGCTTACAGCAGTAAAATTTTGAAAATATTCAACGTTTTTTCCTCCATTACTGTATCTTGTACAATAATGAAAATAGTAGCCTATGTATAACCTTCTGCTAGCCTATATGAAAAAAATATTTATACCATTTAAAAATAATTATTTCCATTTTTTTTTTCAAAATTCAGTTCACTGTGCAGTTATGAAGCGCTTCCCACATAACTAAAAAACTATCCAAAATTTTGTGATTAATTTTTTTGTGTGTATTTATGCATGTCATATGTAAAATATGATTCAAGATCACTTCTCTAGATTGTCTGATAAAAAATAAATGCATTTAAAAATGGTCAAATATCAGTATTTTCTTACAACACAAAATAAAAAAATGTTATTTATTAAGGAATGTAGTTGAAAGGGCATGATATTGTAAACATGAGTTTCAGGAATAAAATAAAAGAGAGAGAACATGAAAAAGTTAACAAGTTTATGAGTTATGAGGGAAACGCTTCATCACTGCACAGCGAACTGCCACCATTTTGAATTTTGAAAAAAATATATAAATATATTTTTTTAATCATAAAAAATATTATTTTCATATAGCAGAAGGACGTTTTACACATACCAATTTTCATTATTGTACAAGATACATTAATGGAGGGAAAAAAATGTTGAATATTTCCAAACCTTTTACTGCTGTAAGCTGTACCTAACCCCTTAATGTAGTTCTATATACTTCTAATGTCTGATCATGGGTTGAGCTAATTTCTCATATTTATTCTGCGTTTAATTTCCTCCCGAGTGCCATATATATTTGTTACTGTTGCTCCAAGATATTTCAATTTTTCCACATTTTCAAAGGATAAATCTCCAATTTTTATATTTCCATTTCTACTATGTTCTGGTCACGAGACATAATCATATACTGTGTCTTTTCGGGATTTATTTCCAAACCTTTACTTCAAGTAAAATTCCCATATTTTCCCTAATAGTTCGTGAATTTTCTCCTAACCTATTCACGTCATCCGCATAAACAAGCAGCTGATCTAACACGTTCAATTCCAAAACCTCCGTTATCCTGAACTTTCCCAATGGCATATTCTAAAGCAGCGGTTATCAGCACAGTGCACCCTCGAGCTAGCGTCTCTTGCCCACGGATAAGACATTGCAGTGGCGTGCATCCGTGGCTGCTACCGGGTATGTTTCCTCCCTCTCCCTTCTGCACGACGATGCATATTACCATACACTTCTTACCCGTTACCCATTTCAGCGAGTGCTGACGACCACTGTTCTAGAGCAAAGTTAAAAAATATAGTGCATCTCCTTGCTAGAAAATTCTAACATTTAGAGTTTATGTGCTGAATAACACACACTCACACAAAAGCCGTCACTTCAAGGTATACAAATATTGCCATATTGTAAGATCTCCAATATAGCCATTACATCTCTGACAGAATATCAAAAATGACAATTCAGCTACTGAAAGTACAGTAGTTCTTTTGTGAGTAACAGGATTTCATAAAATAAATACCCAATTCATTCACAGTATTCTGTTCAAGGACAGATCTTTAGCAACCTTAACAAATTGTATGCCATTTCCGAACCTAAAATGTGTTGAATTTTTTGTCCATTTCTTTATGTACGAGTAGCTCTAATTTCGACTTTCAGCTATTGTATTAATAAAAAATAATAATAGTTTAATGATACTATCAAGTAAACCTGCCGTTAGAAATAATAATAATAATAATAATAATAATAATAATAATAATAATAATAATAATAATAATAAATCTTATGGTAATAGCACATCTAGTATATACAGTCACGAAGCTTGAGTTGTGAGGGTGCTAGGAACAATAGACTGTGCCGGTACTATTTCGCATTGTCTGTAATGAGGCGATATTAGCGATCCTAGTAGTTAGCAAATATCTATGGATGCATATTTACTACGTATTGAGCTTCGTGACTGTATATACTACACTGTGGTAATAGTATAATGTAGCTTCACTTTCAACTTAATATTTGCGAAAGAATTCAGCAGGTGCAATCTTAGATCTGAGTTACGACTCGTCAGTTACGAGTCTGCATGGCGCGATATAGCACAAATTTAAACAAGACAATCTTGGGCTACGAATTCTACATTAATTAATTTGTTGAAAATAATTTTATTGTAGCGATCCATCGTTAAGTACGGAAGATACAAAAGAAATGACCATATTGAATTCAAACACGATGTGTACTGCCATCTGTTGACAAATACAAACTATCGGTGTTCTAGTGTGCCGCTGAGAATGTAGAGGCGCTACAATACGATTTTGTCACAGTCTCTGAACTGCATAGCTTCATTCGCTCAATTTAAACCGGTTTGGCGGCTAGACTGGTAAATTGGACTGATTAAAACATACTGAAGTATGATGAACAGAAAATTGCAGAGGACTTATAAAAAAATCCTTGCATTGCGTGAAACATCTTTATTCTTGGTAGGTATTAAATATTAGTTCAAATAAATCAATAAATGAATAAAAGAATAAATCTATAAATAAGCGGGCAAATTAATTAATTAAACAAACAAATTAAATAAATGAAGTAATTAAATAACTAAATAAATAAACGAATAATTAAATAATTAAGTAACTAAATAAATGAATGAACGATTGAACGAAAGAAAAATTGAACGATTGAACGGATGAACGATTGAACGAATGAACGATTTAACGATTGCAAATTAAAAAAAAGTGATTTCTGAGAAAATTTGATGTGACAAGAATTTTTTTTTGAGCTCGGATCTGACTTCAGCGGCTCAATTTCATCTTAGAACTATTAAAATATTCCATACAATGAAATCAATGTTACTCAGTGTTATCTATTCCAATTTCGAGATTCCTTCTCTTATCATTTCCTTATTTTCCATAAAAAAATTGGGTCCATTTAAACTTAATACTTAATAACTTAAAAAAAAAAAACCTTATTTTACAATTACGGGTGTAGGTATATACTGTATAATGTTCTGCGACTTATCTCTGACAATTATGAGCAATGACATTTCTACCATTTCTTCTTATTAGAATGTAAATGAATTCTATGAACTGAATGTTCACGATCAGCGAATTAGCAGTATACCCACAATGGCCGCTAGAATGAATATGGAAATATCGCGTGCCGGTTTTCATTTTGCATTCTCGAGTGAAATACCGGAAGGAAGCGGGCGCTACAACAGAGACATTTACGGTTGAAGTATGAATTACCACTCTCAATGGCCGCCTTCCTTCCGCTAGGCGGCGGAGATAAAACAGTGTTTTGTAGTATAACTTCTCGTATTTGAGCGAGAAGAGAAGGCAGTGGGAAAGAAACGTTACGTTACATGTTTTTCGCTTTGTTTCTTGTATAGGCCTAACAGCTTCGTGGTTAATTTTTTTCTCCTTTATAGGATCCATTAGCCTATGTTTTCTCTCTCAGTTACAATGCCGGTGAAATGAGTCCGGGGTCCAGCACCGATAGCTACCCAGCATTTGCATGGGTTGAGGGAAAACCCCGGAAAAACCTCAACCAAGTAGCTTGCCCCAACCGGGAATCGAACTCGGGCCACCTGATTTCGCGGCCAGACGCGCTAACCGTTACTCCACAGATGTGGACGCCACCATATTAACACTCTACTTCCTTTGATACCTCATTTCCATTTTTTGATACCTTGGTAAAATCTTTTACCTTGTTCCTCACTAAAATCTCCTAAATTATTAGGAGAAAAATTTAGACAGGAATGAAGGAAATGTACTTTGACGCTTATGTTGCAACGAATCTGTTTGAAACAACATCACTTTCGCTATGTTAACATAATTTGGGTCCATTTTGAATCTTGCGTACGCCACTTTTAACACTTGAATATAAATTAATTGATGAACTAGTGGACTTACTCGTGTTAAATATGTAATATTTTTCCCGCTTACAGCTGTTTCAGTGCATCACGCACCATCATCAGAGCCTACTAGATCGCGGCGTCATCTCGAACTTCTCTGCCTGTTAGGAGGGTGTGTTTTATTGTTGGAATGTGTTGGATTGTGTAGTCGAATAGTGTGTGTGTACTGAAATTGATCTGTGTGTTGAGGATTTGATCGGGGTGTGTTTTAGTGTGTTTGTATATTTCATATTGTTCTAGTGTGTTGAGTTTTTGGTTCTTGGGTTGTGTGTGTAGGATTTCCATGTCCGTATTTATGTTATTGTATGTATGGTTGGCATTGGTTATGTGATCGGCGTATGTAGATGTATTGTGTCCTCTGGTTATAGCTTTAATGTGTTCTTTGTAGCGAGTTTGGAATGACACAGAGGACACAATACCTCTACATACGCCGATCACATAACCAATGCCAACCATACATACAATAACATAAATACGGACATGGAAATCCTACACACACAACCAAAGAACCAAAAACTCAACACACTAGAACAATATGAAATGTACAAACACACTAAAACACACCCCGATCAAATCCTCAACACACAGATCAATTTCAGTACACACACACTATTCGACTACACAATCCAACACATTCCAACAATAAAACACACCCTCCTAACAGGCAGAGAAGTTCGAGATGACGCCGCGATCTAGTAGGCTCTGATGATGGTGCGTGATGCACTGAAACAGCTGTAAGCCGGAAAAATATTACATATTTAACACGAGTAAGTCCACTAGTTCATCAATTAATTTATAATTTGGGTCTTTTTTTTTTTATTTGCAAGGAAATTAAAAACAACATGTTTGAACGTATTCCAGGCATCCTTTACATTTCCACTGATAGTATTCTGGAACTGCGCATCATCAATTTTAGACCAGATTTAAGTTTTCATAGGTTAATGAGGGAAATTTAACACACAAAGGTATTTAAACCACTCGCTTCTTTATCCAGAGCTTTCACAAGTTGTTTCATTAAACCTAATTTCACACATTTCGACAATTTTATGAAACATTATTATTCTGTACTCTTGTGGAAAAATGACAACTGCTGACAAACTTCACTTTAACACGGCAATGAAGAAAACAAGGCTGAACCTCCAAGTTTAAAACAACTTTTAAAGGGTGGTAGGTTATCTCTGAAAGATTTTAAAAATGCAGTCTCACAGTAGGAATTATGGACCAAGACTATACAATTCAGTATTGAAAAATAATCCAGACCTAAGCAATTTACACATTCTTAAGTTTAAAAATAAACTGAAAATGTTTGTATAATATTTGATAAATTTTATTATTATTTTTTTAAGTGTTACTAGCATTCAGTATTTTTTGTATTTATCCTGGTAATAATGAACAGTTTGACTCGTAGACATTTTGTTTTTCAGCATTAACTTCCCATGATTGTATGAGAAGATTCGAACAGAACGGCAGTTACGTAGACCTTAGGCTCCCCCCTACTACCAATAATGCATAACACAATGTCAATACGGCGGTTGCTGTCGTCTGCGGTACAACAAACTTTTCTGTTGATTTTCGAGTTCGTCATTTTTTTCCGGTTATTATAGGCTTATTTAAGTTGTGCTAACTCTAGCTAAGTGGTTTTATATTTTATTTTATCCGTCTTAGTATTTATTTTATTATTGTAAATATTTTTGTTTTATTACTACTACTATTATTATTATTATTAATGAATTAATTTGTATTACTATCTTTGTATCATCTCCGTCACGGATATTGTTGTTGTTGTTGTTACTATTATTTCTAACATCGACATTATTATTGACCTCTGTAAAATTTATGTAGACTACTGGATTGTACCCGAGCACGAGCATACGCTCATTTCGGGTATATATTCATATGTATAATTTAAAATGTAAATTGTGAATAAATTTGAATTTGAAGTAATAAAGTTGGAATATAAACTATCGTCCCTTTCAAGTAATTGTTTTTAACAAATGTCAAGCGCAGAAAAATAATAATGATTTACTATTGTGACCAGTTGCAGGAAATGGGACCTAAAGTAGGATTTTTCATTTTTTTTTTTGTTTCAAAAAGAGGATGAAATACTGAGCATTAAAAAAAAAATTCATGGTTCTAGGTGCTATAGATTTTAATATATTACTTATTGAATGTTGATATTACATTTCGAGAAAAATGCAATTAAAGTTTTCACTGGTTTTCTTAGCAACTATAAGAAAGATTTAAGTATTTAAGAAGCGCTATGTAGTTATTATGAATTATAAATGAAATAAGAAGGTAAAAATAAATTAACATTGTTTATTTATGTATTAGTATGTTGCAAGCTGTGTTTGATTGAAAATATAAAAGTAGTTTTTCTGCAAAAATGGGTTGAACCCCAGATCACTTGTAGATTGCTCATTCCTATGTTAAAATCGGTTGCACTCTGAAGAGAACAACCGCCAGGATCGCCACTCGTCTGCCGTAAACGAACACGAGATGGCAGTAAAGTCGCTAATGCAATTCAAATGGGAGTTATGACGTGACTAGGGTTGAACATAAATTAATATGAAATACAACACACACATTAAACATTAAGTTACAGCATGGAATTGTTATGAAATATATACAGAAAACATAAAGAACTTAAGACAATAATTGAAACAATGTCTTCTAGCTGGCCATGAGATTTTTCATTCTCCACGTCACTTTCTGTTTCACTTTCACTGTCACGTGTTGTAAAATAATTAGTATGAAAAAATTGAAATTCGACACTTAAACCTTCTATATATTTTTCCTTCTCCATGACATTAAATCAAGGACAATTCCAACAGCTGATTAGAGTACAAAATGAAAGGGACCTAAAATCGACAATGTTAGCTATAATCCCATGAACGACTTTGGGTCCCTTTTCTGCTGTTGGCATTCAGTCAGTAAAACTCATTTTGTGCGATTTTGTATGTATGTATGTATTTATTTACACTGCAAGTGGGCAAGCACCCGGTGGCAGTGGTATATACAATATTAACAATACACAGTTAAAATGATAAGCAATACACAATAAAATTTACAATACATAATAAAATTTACAACACATATACAATTTTATACACAATACAATAAGAATACACAATACAATTTAACACAATAATAATAAAACATAAAATAAAACACATAATTTTACAACATAACCTACATAATTATGTATAGGTCCTACATAATTTTCAATAGTCTTTCACTTTACTCTCATCTCATTCCCTGTAGTGGCACTATGACGCATTTCACTGACACTTTAGCACACATTTCACTGACACTCTGTAACACATTTCACTGACACTATAGAACACATTTCATTGACGCTATAAATTATCACTGATCGGAACTGTTCACTGCACTGTAAAACCATAACTTCACTGACTCACCTCGCTTCACTGATACAACAGTTCAAATAAGTCTAATAATTGCATTCTTATGCATACTTATAAACAGAACTACATTTAAACTAAACATTTCTAGTCTAAGGCCCTCTTACACGCTATTTTTAAATAATTTGCAATTCAAACCAAGGAAGTAAACTCGTCAGGCTAGATAAATACATGCCACCTTAAAAAATTAAATGTTGAATGTCACCTTAATTTTAATTTTCACTTTATACACAACTCTTTAAATTATTCTTGAATCTCCTTAAGGAAGGACAGCCCTCAAAGACCGCTGCAGGTAGGTCATTCCAATCATTTATAGTTCTATTTAAAAATGAGAATTTACCTACATCCGTTTTCTGTTTCCTACATTTGATTTTAAAATCATGATCGTTCCTACCATAGTACGTTGGTTTTCTAACCGAGCCGTTATGTCTACCCATGCTTTCTGACCTAGATGTGCTCTATACAATGATGTTATTCTAGTTTTCCTACGTCTGTTTTCCAAAGTTTCCCATTTAAGTTCTTTTATCGTATCGTTCCCACCTGAAATATCGTTCCCATCTGATTTTGTGGCAAATAATAAAACTACGTCCTAGTTTTGTATGTAAAGAAAGCCTAGAGGTAGCAAAAAATGTCAAAACATAGAAATGTAGTTTTACACCCCAAACTCGTTATTTTGTTCTCCTGTAAAATTTCCTTTCACGTCTTTAGGTCCCTTTCCGCGCAACGGGCGACATATTATGAAAAATATTAGAAGCACAAAATTTTGAATTGTAAAAAATTCAGACGTGGTACGCAATCAGCACGAAATTCTGATTCAGAAACAACTTTTTCTTTTTCAAAACAACAAAACCCATGCAGACCAGGTTATCGTACTACACAAGACGTAAGAGAAACATAATGACCTTGTCAAGTCAATGAAAAGCAGAGTCCGTGCTATATGACGTCACACACGAGTATGTGGATGCGTTTACCTTTCGCTTTCCCATGAACCTGCATCAATATAGCGTGCTCCAGATCGAGCCTATCGCCTCTCCAGAAGACAAAAAAACCTGCTACACCGCATGGAGAAGGGACGCATCTCGGGCCATGGACATCGACCGTCATCTGTTACACAACTCACACGAACAGACGGCAGCTTACATTCCTAGCAATCAACAAGACTGGACATGTGGGTGAAACAAGTCCAGTCACAAATTTCCTGAACTCAGACGGTTACCAACAGAGCTGGGATTTTTACCATTTGACGTCCCTAGAGGAAGACACATTTTTTCCAACGATAATGTATAAAGTTGCGTAGCCTACATATAATTGAATCCATGATTGCAGAAAGGACTTCAGTCACTTCAGTACAGTTTTGAAATATAAAAAAAAAACTACTTGAATGTTTCCACGACATATACGTTTGCAGTTAATTTCTCTGGAAAGAATAACTGAAAACACATTTAAAACAGTCTTGTTAACACCTGCTACTTCAATTAAAACAGTAATTACAATAATGATAATTGATGGATACAGGTCCTTCTGCAATCAATGGAAATATTAGTTTGGAGAACGTATTATATGACTTTCACGTGTTAAATTTCTGTTAACTTGTTAACATGTTTCAGCCTGCTTTCGGCCATCATCAGAACTGGTTGTTGCTGGTCTTGGTGCCTCTTGTTTTGTTTCCTGTAGGGGCGTGTATGTGTAGTGTAATGTGGAGTCAAAGTGTGTGTGTGTGTGTTTAGAAATTGAGTTGTGTTGATAATTTCATTTGGATGTGTTTTTGTGTATTTGTATATTTCGTATCGTTCTAGTGTGTTTAGTTTCTGGCTTTTTAGTTGAATGTGTAGAATTTCCATGTCTGTGTTGATGTCTCTGTATGTGTGGCTGGCATTTATGATGTATTCTGCATATGTGGAAGTGTTTTGTAATTTTATTGTGGCTGTGATGTGTTCCTTGTAACGTGTTTGAAATGATCTGTCTGTCTGTCCTATGTGGAAGTTGTTGCAGGTGTTACATATGACACAAAATTTAGTAACAAATCACTCAAATCGTAGTGAATATAATATATTAATGCAGACAAATTCAAGTAATGTACAAACCAATGTCTTAGTTATTTCTTTTTGCTTAGTTATTTAACGACTCTCTATCAACTACTGGGTTATTTTTTAGCATCAATGGAATAGGTGATAGCGAGATTGTATTTCGTGAAATGAGGCCGAAGATTTGCTATAAATTATTTGGCATTCGTCTTACGATTGGGGAAAATCTCGGGAAAAAAACCAATCAGGTAACCAGTCCATAGCGGGAATCGTACCCACGCTCGAGCGCAACCCAGGATTAGCAGACAAACCCGCTACAGTATGAGCTACGTCGATGGTTTTTAGTTATCAAAATTAATTGACATATTTTTATTATTTCATTATTGAAAGCATACAAATTTCTATCTGCTGCTAACATTCTTCACTTTTTATATAAAGTCAGAAAACAATATTTAAACGAAATCTCTGTAAGACAGTATCTGATAACATTTCCTACATTTTCGTATCTTCATTCCATAGTTGGTTATTGAAAAATATAATTCCATAATTCTTAATTTTCGACAGTTTCTGATACATAGGCAGCTGATTTTTTTTTTACTGTCAGACATGTTCTTCATATTGATCGGAACTGCAAGGCGCAAAGACAGAGCAGTATTTTGTTTTTAAGACAAAGACAGATGAAATGTACTGGTGTTCAAGCCACCAATATACTCATAGTCAGTAACCAACCCCTGTTTTTCACCTTAATAGACAAACTGATTAAATGTAGATGTCATGAATGAAATTTCTTGCAACAGCACGAAGAGAAGTTTCCAATGAGATACGGATATTTTATACAGTAAAGGCCATAATGATTTAAAATCCTTGTACCTCCTGCACTATGAAATTCCCAACAAAACAAAACATCCGCGAAACGAAATTTTTGTTACCTGAATTTTCCAAGTTCCAGTTATAACATACTGCGCATGGTCAGTGGTTCAAATTTTGTTTCTGAGTCTGCACAAAGAAGAATATACTTTCAGAGATTCAGAATCTGCTCATAACTCAATTTCATTAAAAATGAGACTCAGATTCTTTCTACAAACATCGATTAAATTACAGTAGAACCTCGATTATTCGTCACACTATATACCGATTGGTGGATTATCCGACTATCTTTCTCTTGTTTTTTTTTTTGCAGAAAAATATGAAGTACAGTATTTAGTCTATATTAGTACGCATTTTTTCTACCAGTCTTTACCGTTACATAGTACGTAATAGGAATGCTACCATTACTGGTAGTAGAAACACTTTTAGGAGGGGGTGTTTTTCACAACTTGTAGTAAAATAATCACTATCACTTTTCAAAGAAATGACTCCAGGAACTTCCATACAATTGAAAACTCGTGCATAATTTAATCACTCTGTGCAAAATGTGAAAAGAAAACGTGTTAGCGGTTTGAGAAAGGAAAAACCGTGGCTCATCTCGCATAAGAATATAAGATTGGCAGTAGAAATGTGCACGATTTAGTACACTGAAACAAGAATAAAGTGCTACGTATTACTGTATTTCACTGTTTTTATGTTTTCATTAGTTATAACCAGAATATTACACAGTGTAGTGTGTAGTATGAAGACACCAGTGGTTGCAGCATAGTGGGAGTTTCAAATTACGAAACTATTATGCTCTTAATCCAAGAATAGTACATTATGCAACGAGCCTATAATGAAGGTAATTAAGAAGCGAGTATGGATATTTATGAAACGAGCACAAGCGAGTTTCATAATTTTCATACGAGCTTCTTAATTACCATTATAGGCGAGTTTCATACGACTTTTATGCTCGACCATATTTTTAACTTGATATTATTAATTTTTGAGCAATGTCCCGTATGTTGTGAGATGTGCGCAGACGCGAAAGTATTGATATTTTTCGAGGAACAGATGTCCACATTGACCTTGCTAGGCCATAAGAACCTACAGAGATAACATTGACATTAAATTAGACATTGAAAAACGAGATGACAAATTGAATTTATTTGAATATTATTTACAATTAACGCTAATTATTATAGTAACAGAACATAACCTTCTGCGACAGTATTGGATTTCCAGCCTCCGTGACTTTTCGCTAATTCTCTTTCGATTGCATATCCGAGAATAATCGATACTTGCGGTTTTATAACGGTAGAAATCTGACCTGCCATTGGCTGAAGAGTTGTAACCTGAGTCGTCATTGGCTGAAAGACCTGACCTTTAATGAGTAGGTGTACTTTAATGACATGCATTAAAGGTCTGCTACCAGGTGTATAATTACTACATTTCGGCATGGTCGAGCATAAAATATATTATAGTACGGATTATTCTACCTTTTCGATTAACCGTTCAGTCCACCCCCTTCATAACCACGGATAATAGAGGTTCTACTGTATATAAAAAATATATTCTATGTCTTAAATGCCTTTCTTTATAATTTTATTGGTGGCATTAAAAGAATAAAACAAAGTAGAAGTGAATTTAAGCGGAAAACGTATAACTGGCGAAAAACCTGTTTCACTGTTACTCAGTGCACTAGAGACTCATCGCAGTACTTCGCATCGAATTGTTAATTTTTGGTTTCTTACGATGAGGCGATCCTATACTAGAGAAACAAGTGAAGCCGTGATACAACGAGATGCAGGAAACTGCAAAGTCGTGTGCACGCAACCATGGAGCAGTTGAACCATCCAGAGGCAAGCTGTGCATCCTTACCACGAAAGACACGGAAATGTTTCAACTCATTCAGTTACACTCACTATCCTACCCTCTAGAGATGAAGAAAACTAACTGTCGCTCTCGCTCGCTGTGTTCGTTGCATTTGTCTTTCGAGTCTCGTCTCGTAACTCTCGTGCGCTTCGAGTCTCGCTCATCATTCTCGAAATAGCATTTGGTCGACGTGGAAAGATTTCGTAACTTTGAATAACATATATCCTCCCAAATGCCACACAACTGCTGGATTAAAACCCAGCTTGAATTTTGGACCCAAAATATATAACGCATTAATTAGAACTTACCCTGAGCTAAGTACACTTAACACACACAGATTTAAGAAACAAATCAGATTAATTATTTAATTTTTTAAGCTAATTGAGTTAAAAATTAATATTCATGTACTTTTGTATATTCTATTTGTATATAGACCCTATTATTACATGCTGTATGTATTTTTATCATTTATTAATGTTATTGTGCTCAATGAACTCTCTTAATTTTGTGATATATTTTGTATAACTGATCTGAACTGCGCCCGAGCACGAGCTTCTGCTCTTTCGGGCTGCAAAGCCTAATGTAGCTCAAGTGTAAAATATTAAATAAATAAATAAATAGATAAATAGACGGATGGATGGATGGATGGATGGATGGATAGATAGATAGATAGATAGATAGATAGATAGATAGATAGATAGATAGATAGATAGACAGACAGACAGACAGACAGACAGACAGACAGACAGACAGACAGACAGACAGACAGACAGACAGACAGACAGACAGACAGACAGACAGACAGACAGACAGACAGATAGATAGATAGATAGATAGATAGATAGATAGATAGATAGATAGATAGATAGATAGATAGATAGATAGATAGATAGATAGATAGATAAATAGATAAATCATTGAAATAAATAACATTGGAGATGTTTAATTGATATAAAAAGACAAAACAAAACAGTATCGTAGTTACCAAAATGTCCCGGTTCTATTATTAGAAATTACCTATGGTTATATAAATAGAAAAAAGAAAATTCTCAAATAAATTTGCATTTCTAAGAAACATAAAACATAACGTTAAATAAAGCTTTAATAATTTTTTACTTCAGATTGTACACTTGATTTCAAACATACGAAAAAAAAATCCTAGTCTTTTAATAAGGGCCTAGTAATTAAATAAAGATTGGGAAACGGATTATTATACACTGAAAGGTAGAGATGATGTTTCATATTGGCTAATTGATTATTTATGCTCGACCATGCCGAAATGTAGTAATTATACACCTGGTAGCAGTCCTTTAATGGACCTCATTAAAGTATACCTATTCATTAAACTTCAGGTGTAACACAAATCAGAAAATACCATTGTAGCAATATGAAAGCGCAAGTATCGATTATTCTCGGATATGCAATCGAAGGACAACTAGCGCGAGATTAGACAATATTAAACTCAGTCGAAAAAAACAACACACAAATTAACATCAATTCACCGTCACCTTCCAGCCTTTCACAAAGCACATTCCCGCAAATTCATTTCAACAATATGGTCGAGCATAAAAAGTCGTACGAAACTTGACTATAATGGTAATTAAGACAAAATTATGAAACTCGCTTGCACTCGCTTCATAAACATACTCGCGTCTTAATTACTACCATTGTAGGCTCGTTGCATAATGTACTATTATGCATATAACAATTGCCAAAACAGATAAAAGTTCACTCTGGTATAAACAACTGTGACGATTCAAGACGGTTACTTTTTTGTAAAACAGGTACATCTCTTGCATTAATAAAATTATTTTTTTACTTAATTGTATAACTACTGAAACTTTTTTAATATTAAATGTTTTTTACTCTCCTGGGGATCGCGACCCTCAGTTTGGGAACTGTAGATTTAATCTCAAGAGATGAAACTCAGTGTTCACAACTACATACCAAAACAGGCATCGCCATTGCTTTATAAAATTTCAATGTGATGTCTTTCCTATTTCTTAGTGTCATCTGCATCGGTTTGGAGATCTATGAAGGTCATCTTCGATGTTTTGTAGTATAACTTGGTTATCGGAAAACAGTATTCACACATTTGTGACGGCTCATCTTGTCCACAAAAATAACTATTCGTGGTGAAGCTCATGTGTTTTGGTCTACACCGAAATAAATCATTATTTAATCATACAAAATTTTTCAGTTCCTATTCATTTATTCTTATTGTCACTTATGAATACTATCACAGTCTACTATATACAGTCGCGAAGCTTGAGGTGTTTTTTTGCAAATCTCGTGATAAAGCGCTCCAAGCGGTTAGCAACTAGAAACAATAGACTGTCCATGGTCGACTTTGGACTGTGTCGTATTTCTATCGAGTGCTAGCTCGTTGCGTATTTCACATTGATGCTTGTGAAATGTTCGTTATTGGTTATAATAAAAATGTTAATGGCTAAAATATAATAATTGGAATAATAATATGGGACAAGGAGGAGACGTTTGTAGTGCTATAAATTGTAGCAACAGTAAGAGAAAGAGGCCAGAGTTATCCTTTTTCCGATTTCCGAAAGATTCAGAAAGGTTCCTGGGTTTCCACAAGAATGCTGTGCAGAAACAAAACTCTTAATTTGAAGTTCTTTGAGGCTATTAGAATACATTATATCCTTAAATTTCACAATGAAATGTTTCAGTCCAACCGATAGGACATTAGATACCGGTCAAAGTTCTGTCACTTAGGCTGCTATAAATTTCCAGAGAAATAAAGGTTAGGTCTACTTTTTTTTTCAGAGGATATATTTTTAATTGTAGCTATTAATTTTGTTATTATTTTTATGTGTTATTTTACTAAAGACGTAGAAAAATTAAGTTTGTTTTAATGAACTTTACTGATCACGTTTTATTGTCAATTCTGGTGGGATTATTATTGCTTAGGCCTAATTTTTTCTTCAAAGGATATGTTTTTAATTATAGCTGTTAATTTTGTTGTTATTTTTATTTGTTGCTTTAACTAGAGACGTAGAACAAGTCTGTTACAATAAAATGTATTGATCACGTTTTATTTCCAATTCTGGTGTGATTATTATTGCTTAACCTCATCCCATTTTATTAACTACGTAAGCCTACACTACAAGTACCGGTACACGTAAGTTACTCCATTAATTCATATTTCCATTATTATTGTTGTAAAGATAAGTGCAAATTAATATTTATTGGTTTCAATTTATAGTTAATTATCGCTATAATCTTGAATGAGTGAAGCTATTATAGTAAATTTCAGTTCGTTTTGCACAAACAAAAATTATATTAACTTATTTCTTCCAGGTATCTTCGAGTCTGTGGTGGAATTTAATATACTTCATTAAAATAATAAATTAACTTTATGCATTTAATATTTAAATAACGGAAGGAAGGTGTTAATTTTTCCAAAAGAACACGACAACGAAAGTGTAACATATTTTGTCGGCTGCTAGGAGAGAGATCTGCGATGATGAGGCGATAGTAGCGATCCTAGTGGTGGGCAACTGCCCCTGTTTGCATTTTTACTACATATTGAGCTTCGCGACTGTATATAGTAGACTGTGATACTATGTTCACAATATCTGTTCCAGTTTTTCATTCAATTCTTTCTCCTTGTTGGTGTCTAAACTCCTCAGTCCTTGCCTAATTCCTAATCGTTTATCCTTGTATCGCCTGGTCTACGTCATCTTTGAAATCTGTCCGGCTTCATCGTATAAAAGTTCTAAGTATACGCCCCTCATTTTGGTTGTAAAAGGGAGGTTCAGTAAAACATCGTGAAATTTTCAGAAATAGTTTAAAGGACTTACACGAGTATTTTTAGCTAGGAAACTCATAATTCGCTCGTCGTTTGTTTTTTTTTTCTGTAATTTAGGAAACTTTAATTTACATATTTAGAAGCTCTAAGATTTTGCAATGGTAGTCTATAGGATAACAAAAGCTTTCAAGAAGTGCAAAATACAGCTTTTTAGGTCATACATGGCAGAGACTGATTTACCAAAGGAAGATTTAGAAATGTAATTTCTTAATATGCTAATTATTAAGGCTTCCATAATCTTTCGTCAGAACTTTTCTAATAACGCCAACCCTCTCATATCTTCACTTAATTATGGCTCGGTGAAATACAAGTCCCAGGGAAGACCCAAATACATATTCAGAGGCTGACCATCTATATGTTTTTTATACAATACACAAATGAAATGCAAACCTATGTGATCGTTTTAGTAACATAATTTAATAATAATATTCAACATGTGTACATTTTCAATCAGCAATTATTGCAGAGGTGGATTCCAAACTGGCCCAAGTCCAAATGACAAATTATAAGAACAATGACAAAAAAACTGATAAAATAAATTAGACGTCATTAGTTTCTGCATGTTTTTTTCTAACAGATCTAAGACAAAACGTAGGAGAGTCTGTTAAGGGGTTAGGTATAGCTTATAGCAGTAAGAGTTTTGGAAATATTCATCATTTTTTCCTCCATTATTGTATCTTTTACAATAATGAAAATTGGTATGTGTAAAACACTGTCCTTCTCCTATATGAAAAAAATATTTTTACGATTTAAAAAGCTATTTTTATATTTTTTCTTCAAAATTAAAAATGATGCCAGTTTACTGTGCAATGATGAAGCGTTTCCCTCATAACTCATAAACTAGTTAACTTTTTCATGTTTTCTCTCTTTTATTTTATTGCTGAAACTCATGTTTACAATAGCATGCTCTTTCAACTAAATTTCTTAATAAGTTAAATAAGTTTTTTTATTTTGTGTTAGAAGGAAATACTGATATATGACCATTTTTAAATGAATTTATTTTTTATCAGACAATCTATCAAAGATAGAGAAGTGATCTTGCATCTCATTGTAGATATGACATGCATAAATACAGACAAAAAAGTTCATCACAGAATGTTCGATAGTTTTTGAGTTATGTGGGAAAAGCTTCATCACTGTACAGTGAACTGAATTTTGAAAAAAAAGTAAATCATGTTTTTAACTCGTAAAAATATTTTTTTTTTCATATAGCAGAAGGACAGTGTTTTACACATATAAATTTTCATTATTGTACAAGATACAGTAATGGAGGAAAAAAAATTTTTATTATTTCCAAACTTTTACTGCTGTAAGCTGTACTTAACCTCTTAAATAAGCTTACACAATTATATATAGGCTTGAAAAAGATAAGTTAAAACTTTGAAATCTTAAAAAGAAGAATGTAGGACACTTTGGAATCCACCTCCTCAATTATAGAGCATACAGTTTTGAAACTAACTGAAACTGCAAAGTATTTAAAAAGTCCGATAAAATGTGACTGCTTCAAATACTGAATATGTTATCTCGTGTAATGAATGGTTCTTCCTTCCATAGTATGGAAATAAAGAGAAACCACTGGACACATTCCAATCATTGAGAAAAATCGTTAGGTTCCATCGCTTGACCTTTCGAGGATGACACGGAAGTAGCTGTTCATGCAAAACTCTGGCTCATACTTATGACATGAGTTATGTCCCGAGTGCTTGTGGGTGAAAACTTACATATATATAGAAGAACATTATCCTTTCGCACTGTCCTTTCGCTACTTCAACGATGTGCGTATTTTTTTTTACGGAAACTTCCTGTAGTCATTGATATATGGCCAGAAACATGTTGTCATGTTATGCTTGACTTCGTTGGTTAGAATCAGCATAAATATCCCATTCTGCTCCGGTATTTTCTCACATCGCACCATAAGCAAAGCAACCTGCCAACTCCGTCCATGCAAAACAATGCATATTTCATTACCGTACTGAACGTGTGATTTGTACTTTAAAGAAGACTGATCATGAACAGTCATTTTAACATGTTAGGTATAATTGCTGATTCTAAGTTGACATGGGAAAGTCATATTGATCATCTTTCAACTAAATTTTCAAGAACTTTGTTACCCTTTAAGAAATTAAAAACTGTTGTACCTGAAAAGTACAGTCTGATCCATTTGGATATGGACAATATTAATTTATTATTATAAAGCTATTATGATAGTAGAAAAAAATATCTTGCTATACTATTTCGAAGAGCAAAAATCATATATATAATTTCTTGCCAGAAGAGAGTCGAAATTAAAATTTGTATATTCATTTTCAGAAAATCTCAGAATTGGAGTATATTCATATAGATGGAAAACCAAATAATATACTGGAAAAATTAAAATACAGATGGATATTTTCACCCAAAATTCAATTCCGTTATCCCTTAATATTTCCTAATATATACTACTAAACAAAAAAACAATGAACAAATCAGAGGATGTACAAAAATATTATTAAAAGACTGAACAGTACAAAAGAATTGGCTCACACAGGTAGAATGAATATTAAGATACTGATACTGAAATAATTAGTGTAGCTTACTACGAAGAAAAATAAATTAGGCTCTGAATATTGGAATGACTTTTGTGGCTGGAACATGTTATAAGCCACACCCTGCAATATTTATTTATTTATTTATTTACTTATTTATTTATTTATTTATTTATTTATTTATTTATTTATTTATTTATTTATTTATTTATTTATTTATTTATTTATTCTGGTGTAGTTAAGGCCATCAGGCCTTCTCTTCTACAACACCAGGAATACAAATACAATAATAGAAATAAACAGAAAAAAAATACAGCAGAAGCATAAGAAAAAGAAATAAAATTGCATTACGTATTTTTCATTACACAAGATTCCAAATTAAATCCTTTAGGCTAGATTTTTTAACCAGAGGATGAGCATAATCAGAGTGGGCCACGAATTTAGTTATCATCTATACTAGGCCTAATAATAAATCTGTAGCCAAAATTTTTCTGGTAATTTTCGATTTTCCAAAAATAATTGGTGTTAACATGTATAATTAACCATCCTTTTTTTATTCTATTTAATCTTTATTTTTTTATTTAAGTCCGATTTTTGTTTCAGTATTTGTTTAATGAAAATGGCTTTTTTTTGAAATTTTTGCTTGTATGTCTATCTGTCTGTCTGTCTGGATGTTTGTTACCTTTTCACGCGATAATGGCTGAACTGATTTATATGAAAATTGGAATATAAATTAAGTTCGTTGTAACTTAGATTTTTGGCTACATGGCATTCAAAATACTTTATTTAAAAGGAGGTTATAAGGGAGTTTGAATTAAATAAATCGAAATATCTCCCTTATTATTAATTTTCCTGAAAAATGTTACATAATAAAACTTTTTTTAAACATTATTTCCGATAAGTTTTATTCCATGCAACATTTTGATAGGACTGATATTTAATGAGATAAATGAGTTTTAAAATTTATATAACGCCATCTAAGGCGCTGTAATGAAATAAAAAAACAAATGACTTCATCTATAATGGGCGTTGGACAACAACAAACGAAAGCTATTAAACATAGCCTACAGAGAATGTTTCTGTGTTTGTATGAAGTAATATCGATTAAAGGATATACAAGACTTTTAAAATAACAATACAATACATTTTCACCGCCGCCTCAGATTATAGCGTTGTTGTTCCTGCAATAACTCCTATGTGCAAAATATAAAATTTTTGAGTAGGAAGAAAAAACACATTTATTCTTTCCATGGCAATGGTACATTGGAGATCGTGAATTCTTACATTTTCGAAAGAAAGAAATATAATTACATATCACTATATATGCTGTATCACTATTGAAGTTATTTGAAGGGGTCAGAACCATAGTGGGCCAAGCGCCATTTACTAAAGACGTAGAAAACAAGGGTTAAAATTAAGTCTTTACCATAATTCAATGGAAACATATAGCAAGTAATATAAAGTATACACAATAAATCTAAATTATGTCAATCTTCATTAAACTATGGTTGCATGTAATAATAAATAAGAAACATGTTAAAGGAATTGTCATTGCACCAAATGAGTGATTTCTGGACCAAAATGATCGCATTTTAATTTTTTAAAATATAATTTAAATTAAGTAACATATTAAAAGATTTATCCTTCTATCAAATAGGAATGTTCCCTGGATCAAATGTCCTATTTTAATTATTTAATTGCTTTATATTTATTTCTAACGGGTGCAGCGGAGCGCACAGGTACGGCTAGTTTAAGAATAAATTTGAACGACGTACAAAGTTATTTAATTCAAAGAGTATTTACATATATTTATTCTTGAGTTACATAATACAAATTAAGTGAAAGAATGATCAGGATTTGGAACCTAGAAAGTTCTGCAGACCGGATTCGAACACACATAACCGTCAGTGCGCATAGTGCAATTTACTGGTCATTAGGTGTAATTTCCGCCGGTAAAAGCGCAGCTCATTTGTTACGAGAACCGCTCGCGACAGAAACGGAAACTCCAAGTAAGGAGATGGGTTGCTTCCAAGGCAACGGTCGCGAGGCAGCGACAACTTGACTTGATGCAAGTAGCACACGCTCACGATTATGTCGCTTTCATTGACATCGGTGCAAGCAAAAACACGATTACGACTCTTTTTCTCTCCGCCTGACAAATAACACAGTTGCGCCAACAATACTCGTATACGTATGTTGTGTCAGAGACTCGGTATTTTCTTATACTGGACGTATCTATACTAATAATAAATCTGTAGCCGAAATTTTTCTGGTAATTTTCGATTTTCCAAAAATAATTGGTCCTAACATAATATAATTAACCGCCCTGAAACCGAAAATCGCTTTTTTGAAATTTTTGTTTGTATGTCTGTCTGTTTGTTACCTTTTCACGCGATAATGGCTGAACCGATTTATATGAAAATTGGAATACAAATTAAGTTCATTGTAACTTAGAATTTAGGCTATATGGCATTCAAAATATTTTATTTAAAAGGGGGGTTATAAGGGGGCTTGAATTAAATAAGTCGAAATATCTCCCTTATTATTAATTTTCATGACAAATATTACATAACAAAAGTTTCTTTAAAAATAATTTCCGATAAGTTTTATTCTTTGCAAAATTTGATAGGACTGATATTTAATGAGATAAATGAGTTTCAAAATTACAATAACAACGCCATCTAAGGTGGTGTAATGAAATAAAAAACAAATGACTTCGTCTATAAGGGGCCTTACACAACAACAATCGAAAGCTATGAAACATGGCCTACAGAAAATGTTTCTGTGTTTGTATGAAATAATGTCGGAAGCTAAATTAACCGATTTGTATAATTAATTATTAATTCACCATTGGTAAGTGTAGTTTCTCTAGATGGACATAATGCTATAATGTTATTACAGTAACTTCTCTGAGAATCGAGGACAGGTAAGATTAAAATAGCTTCTTATGCACAGAAAACTTGATAGGCTATTCTGTACCTTCGTTTCCTGTATTTCCTAAAATAATTTTTATGACCGAATGAGTGGTCTCTGGATCAAAATGATCGCATTTTAATTTTTTAAATACAATTTAAATTAAGTAACATAATAAACGATATATTCTTCTATCGAACACGAATGTTGCCTGGATCAAATGTCCTATTTTAATTATGTAATTACTTTATATTTATTTCTAACGGGTGCAGCGGAGCGCACGGGTACGGCTAGTAATAATATAAGAATGTTTATAAGCATTTACATAGGCCTACATGTTTATGTGATGTACAGTAGTGGCAAAAAAAAACCGAACCGACCTTTGTAGCTGATTTCAGAGCCTTGTTCACTCCAAAGTACAAGAGACTGGTAACTAAGACTTTTGTGGTTCGAATCCTGCCTGGGAAGGAAACTTTTTTTTTTGTTCCTTATTCAAATTTATTCCCAATACTTTTCGATTGCAGCGATATTTTACTACTTAATTAACTTATTATTCCCAGAACATGAATTTTACCAGCTACGTGTGTCGAAATAGGTAAAATGTCTACTTCCGGAAGAATAACTATAGCCTAATAATATATCTCAAAAGTTTTTATATTTCTCTTCCTAACTCAGTACGTAGAAAACTACTGAAATACTTAGGCATAACGTTCCATTGTTTCCTTCATAAATTATAAATCATTCCAGGAGACTGCAGTGGTTGACCAGATTCACTCTCCTGCTGGATTTCGTTTCCTGAACTTCGTCGAGAGACAACGTGTGTTTTCGGAGATATCGATGCTTGATATGCCTTAAACTTGAACAATCCAGCAGAATCCGATGTGATGACTCAACATTTACCCCGCATTTCCTACAGGTTGAATCCTCTGTGAAGCTCAATATAGGTTGGTGTTTATTCAGATGGCTACGTCCGATTAGAAATCCGGTTTTCCATCTTAAACTTCTCTTTCTAAGAGCTAAGAGTTGTTTAGTTAAGTCAGATCTTGGTTACCAAATAAGAAGTTTGGTCTGTCTCATGGCTGGTGTAAATCTCCAGGTTCTCAGAAAATTCCTCATAAGGATCTCTTTTAGAGCTTCTTTGTTATACGCTCAAGAGATTCCGGAGCCTCCGACGTAGCTCAGGCAGTAGCATATTTGGCTGCTGATCCGGAGTTGCGCTCGGACGTGGTTTCGATTCCCGCTTGGGCTGATTGCCTGGTTGCCTTTTTTCCTAGGTTTTTCCCCAACAGTAAGGCGAATGTCAGGTAATCTGTGCCGAATCCTCGGTCTCATCTCGCCAAATACCATTTCGCTATCACCAATTTCATCGACGCTAAATGACCAGTAGTTGATACAGCGTCATTAAATAACAAAGAAAAAAACGATTCCCACATATGTTTCTAAACCATAGCACTGTGTGGTAGCTTCATTTTTTTAGTAAGTTATTTTACAGCGCTGCACGCATTGTATTCTTCACTTGACATAATTAGGAACATTAAATCCAGACGTTTGAGATGGGCAGGACATGTAGCACGTATGGGCGAATCCAGAATTGCATATATAGTGTTACTTAGGAGGCCGGAGGGAAAAAGATCTTTGGGAAGGCCGAGACGTAGATGGGAAGATAATATTAAAATGGATTTGAGGGAAGTGGGATATGATGATAGAGACTGGATTGATCTTGCTCAGGATAGGGACCAATAGCGGGCTTATGTGAGGGCGGCAATGAACCTCCGGGTTCCTTAAAAGCCAGTAAGTAAGTATCAACATCTCAGGTTATTTAGCGCCTGAATGGAATGAAGGTGATAATGGCGGTGAAATGAGTCCGGGGTCCAGCACCGGTAGTTACCCAGTATTTGCTCGTATTGGGTTGAGGGGAAAACCCCGGAAAAAACCTCAGCCAGTAACTTACTCCGACCGGGATTCGAACCTGGGCCACGTGGTTTCGCGGCTAAACGTGCTAGCCGTTACGCCACAGGTATGAACGGTAGCTCTATGTTTGGCCAGTAGATCAGTTCGTTCATTACTGCTCACCTCACTGTGTCCTAGGTCCCAAATTAGATTTTAAAAGATTATGTGAAACTGTAAATCACTGTGAAAGCTCTAGCATAAACCGACAGAAGGCACAGGTATTTGCTTATGGGCGAGAACGATCTAAAACTGTGTTGGATTTACTGGCCTATCTACGTGGCAGTCTATTAATATGCACGAAATAATTGAATTACTATGGACGAAATTTGAGGAAACGTGATATCCAGTTGTTTCATGTAACTTATGAATAATACATCATCAGTTATTATCAGTTAATTATTTCGTCATTTCGTGCAGTAATTAAATAAAATACAGGAGACTTACTAATCAGTTGGAGGAATGCTATGAAATAGAACAGAGGACACGTCATTAGTCATTTGTACACAGCACGCGCAACAGGGTCAAAGTCGCGCGAAATAGAAAACCATTCAAATTGAGATTACGTCTTTGCAGTTTTGTACGATATGTTGAAATAATGCGATAATAATCGAGTTCACGGATTTAAATATAATATCAAATCTGCGGATTTATTGAGACAAATTCTATGAAATACGACAGAAGATCGAAACATGCAAAATGAATACCTGCAGCACTATACCGGGTGTAACTGGATTCTGGTAAACCCCAAATATATTTTACTGTTATGCTACCATTTACATGGAACTTGGGGAAGTGCTTAAGTGATATATAATAATAATAATAATAATAATAATAATAATAATAATAATAACCTCCATTGGAGGTAGCCCAGAAGGACTCAGTATACTCTCCTACATGAATTTTGCAATATTAAATGTTTACATAAATTTTGTAGAAAGAAAATTAAAATAAACATATATGAATAGAAAGTGAATAAATAAAAAAAATTAAACAGAGTGAATATGATGACTCAGAATTTGACAAGAGCGTTTCAAAACTGAAGTTATGATGTCAGCAGTAAGTGTCTGTGGTAGTTCAAAATTCTTCCTGAAGCGTTCAAAGAACTTGGGAATCACACCACGAGCTCCAATAAGAAGACCAATCACCTCAATGTCTTCAAGCTGGTATTTTGCTTTGAAGTAATCAACTGTTGGCAGATAAATGTTGATTGACATCCTCCGGCTGGCTACTCCCCGTTTCAATCCTTATGGTAGGATCAATTATATATCCTTTCTTGGTAGTCTGGGAATACGCTATGATGTCAATACGTCTAGAGGAGCCATTAGTAGCAAGGCAAAAAACTTCCTCTTCTACTGTCCAAGACTTTTTTCTCAAAGCAGTTGCAATTAAGGATCGAACATGATGGTGTCTGGCATTTCGGAGGAGTAAACCTCTGTTACACTGACCTTGGACGTGGGCAAGGGTTTCACTCTCCGGGCAGCAATGTCTGCAAGTGTTATTTAAATACCATTTCCGATTTGTATATTAGTACATATTTTTGCTCCTCTCTAAATTTTGAATCCAACATGTTCAGATTTGAAGTGATAGTCTTTTGTTTGTTGTGAACACATTCTTATACAATTATTTAGCAATTATAATCAGTGTCACGTGTATGGTAGCATAATTGTAAAATATATTTGAGATCTATCAAAATCAAGTTCCACCCGGTATACTTTACGCACCATCGCACCATGAAGGTGGGTGAGTGAATGGAGTACAGCTACATACTTTCTTTAAAAAAATCAAGCATTTAGATATAAACTAATCGGTAACAAAGGAATAATCAAATAAATCAATCGGTAACTAATACGTATATAAATAAAAAAAGAATAGGAATTATAAGTAATAAGTAGGCCTAAATAATACCCTTTATAATTTAATGTAGCGTATATATGATATGTCAAATACAACAAATAAGGACATTAATAAACATATATTATTCTTCTAAAATAAAACTTAAAATTAAGGAATAATTTATATGGTACATTTCTAAAATAATACGCAGCCACTATTGATATGAAATATTTATTTGAAAAGATGCTAGTTGAAACTGTCGTTCGTGTCGTATTTCTGTCCCATCTGATGATGAAGTCTTTATGACGCGTGGGTAGTCGGTGGGACTTTTCACAGTGATATAGATTCATCACGCTCTCTGGGCGGTGTTATGTGCGTGCAGAAAGGTCACATGGCCACCCGTCTCCTTTCTCTGCGCCGCACCTCACACATACATGCGCCCCGCTCCCGTTTCCAACTTGAGCGATAGTAGCGCACGAATTTGAAATCCTCTCATTTCCTGCCAGATACAAGTTCCTACCACTTGTCTGTTCAGCTTTTATTATTTATACTTTCCCGTATGGATGCGTCTCTACGTATTATGATGTTGCAAAAGGTGAGTTTTGAAATTCTGGGGAAAACGCAATTTCTCTGCATTTCTTATGTAAAAAATAAATTGTAGCCTATATATATATATATATATATATATATATATATATGGTTTTCAAAAATAGGTATTTCAAACGTTGGCAACTTAAAGTTTATATACCCGAGAAACATTAAATAATAATAATAATAATAATAATAATAATAATAATAATAATAATAATAATAATAATAACAACAATAATATAATATTAATAAAAGCAATACTAATAACAATAAATAATAATAATATAATAGTAATAATCAAAAATCTGAAAGTTAAAATTTATAAAACAGTTATATTACCGGTTCTTCTGTATGGTTGTGAAACTTGGACTCTCACTCTGAGAGAGGAACATAGGTTAAGGGTGTTTGAGAATAAGGTGCTTAGGAAAATATTTGGGGCTAAGCGGAATGAAGTTACAGGAGAATGGAGAAAGTTACACAACACAGAACTGCACGCATTGTATTCTTCACCTGACATAATTAGGAACTTAAAATCCAGACGTTTGAAATGGGCAGGGCATGTAGCACGTATGGGCGAATCCAGAAATGCATATAGAGTGTTAGTGGGGAGACCGGAGGGAAAAAGACCTTTAGGGAGGCCGAGACATAGATGGGAGGATAATATTAAAATGGATTTGAGGGAGGTGGGGTATGATGATAGAGACTGGATTAATCTTGCACAGGATAGGGACCGATGGCGGGCTTATGTGAGGGCGGCAATGAACCTTCGGGTTCCTTAAAAGCCATTTGTAAGTAAGTAAGTAATAGTAATAATATAATAATAACAATAATAATAATAATAATAATAATAATAATAATAATAATTCGTCCTATCACATTACTTTTTTCAAGAAATGGATATAACTTTATGATGTCGTAGGTAGTGAACATTAGAACTTTACTGAATCTTTGTTATGTTTCATTTAGTACAAAATAGTTATTTATAGGAACCGCCCACATATACGAACATGCGCAAACGGGTGTGCGCTACGTAAATAATACCTATTTATTTTGTATTTTATGTAGCAATAAATACTAAATACATTATGGGTAGGTCCCCAGAGTTCTCCACTTCTCCGTTAGAGACCGTCAGTTGAGCAGGCAAGATGGAATCCAGAAACTTGCAAAGAAATAGATATAAATGATTCTAAGTGTGGTTATAAGCAGTGTAGGTATGTTAAACAGTGATGTTTATGGACGTTGTAAAAATAGTGTTGTTGAATATATTGTATAATAGTAGATAGTAATATAACAATTTCAAATATCTAAGTAGTGTAGTTTTTGCAGACTTTTCCAGTAGGCCTACACTGTACACTAAATACCCAAAAAAATACAATTTCAGTTATGTATCATTTGTTTTCTCTTCTGTCCTTTTTATTTGTATTTTAATTAGTTGTATTAGAAGGTAGTGTAAAATAGACCGTCTCTTTCATCTCCTTGTCGTCTCCAATACGAATTTTCAGCAGAAGATGATGTGAGGAATAAAAATTTGAATGCCTTAGTTTAAATTAGGTGACATCATCATCTATATAGGTGGTTTCAGAATAGGGGGGGATATTTTATGTACATAATTAAACTATTCGATACCTGATGCGCTGCTCGATGTATGAAGTAATTAGTTATGCTTTTTGCCACTTGGTGTGCTGCTAGATGCATGGAGTAATTAGTTATCCTTAGAATAATAGCTGGCAGCAAGATCAATTCTACATTAGCATCTATAGCGTTTGAAACGGGAAAGTCAATCATTTTCGCATTCTATTATATTCATACACGCCTACAGTTTGTACCTATAAGTATGAAACCCCCTGTATAGGATTGTGAGAGCAACTCCTAAGAAATAATTTGGTCCGGACCATGAAATAAACTTCATTCCTCTGTGTCTTCATTACCGTATAAAGTTGTCGCAGCTAACGTGAGATTTCCTCGGCAGGTTTCTAAATCGCCGCGGGCGACAGTTTCACAAGTCCGCGCCTCATTCTGCAGATCAACGGACATTAGAGGAGGGTGCGATCTTCTTATGCAATCTTAATGACCTCGGAGGTGTTTCGGCATAATGACGGGATCACACCGGCAACCAGATGGACAGAAACGTCACAATGGACTAGGCCTACATTCTACAATACCTCGCGTTGGTGGCGATTACTAATGTTCAACAGCCCAATGGGCGAGAAGACAATTTACTGCTAACAGGCTCAGATATAGTAGAAGTTCCTTCCTCTGCCGCAGTGAACTACTTTAGAGATTTTTTTCTCCAATAGGATACCGTTCGCTGCGCAGACTCGCACCCCCTACAGCCCAGCCAAACTGTTTATTACACAAGTTGTAATTTATACTGGACTGTACTGTATTTTGTACTCTGTTATTCTCTTGATTTCACAAGATGTCCTGCAGAGATATCTTTGTCTTAATCGAAACGCTGGCACGTACAGACGTCTTTTCACAAAACACAGAACTTAAGGGCCATTCAGAATGAAAAGTAAACGCGACATGAACGGCAGAGCTTGCGGTCATGTTATTTAATATAGCAATTTACAATGATAATAATAATAATAATAATAATAATAATAATAATAATAATAATAATAATAATAATAATAATAATAATAATAATAATAATAATAATAATAATACCGAGGCTTATTGTATGGTTTCGTAACAAGCTCTTTTTTACGGTGATGGGTTGTTAGCACTTCGTCCAATCCCGAAGCTGAAGGATCACCTCTTATCGGCTGTCCACGACTGCTTATTCAATATATTCGCAGCTACCCTCCATATCTGGAGGCCGTCTTCCCTATCCGCAATATGAGGACGCGCCATGCCGTGGTGATAGGGACCCACAATACATGGAATTATATTCTTCACCTGACATAATTAGGAACATTAAATCCAGACGTTTGAGATGGGCAGGGCATATAGCACGTATGGGCGAATCCAGAAACGCAAATAGAGTGTTAGTTGAGAGGCCGGAAGGAATAAGACCTTAGGGGATGCCGAGACATAGATGGGAGGATAATATTAAAATGGATTTGAGGGAGATTGGATATGATGATAGAGACTGCATTCATCTTGCACAGGATAGGGACCAATGGCGGGTTTATGTGAGGGCGGCAATGAACCTCCGGCTTCCTTAAAAGCCATTTGTAAGTAAGTAAGTAAGTAAGTAAGTAAGTAATAATAATAATAATAATAATAATAATAATAATAATAATAATAGCAATAATAAGTTTAAAGCTATGCTCATTACTGACAGCGAAGATTCACAGGGTAGTGAGAAGTTAAGATCCCAGTTTTGGAGACTATCGGCTTCAGTAACAGTAGCGATGCCAATCATATGTGCTTTCCGTGTCTATCTCAATGAAATAAATACCCTTGAGACTTATTCTTCTTAGAATCACAGGGCTATGGTACGGCCGGTAGAATTTTACAGTAAATATATGAACATATCGGGAATTTAAACTCTTAAATCGCTACGCTACCTTGTGTCCCCAAATAATACAGAATAGTAATAGCAGAAGAGGAGATGATGCTAAGGGATATGCTACTGGAGCTAAATGACAGCTGTGAGCAGTATGGGATGAACATAAATGCAAACAAGACGGAGACCATAGTCATAGGAAGAAAAATGAAGAAGGAAAACTTGCGAATTCTAAATGAGGCAGTAGAGCAAGTGGACAGCTTCAAATACTTGGGGTGTACTATAAGCAGTAATATGAGCTGCTGCCAGGAAGCCAAAAGGAGGAGTAGCAATGGCAAAGGAAGCTTTTAATAGAAAAAGGAGCATCTCATGCGGGGCTATGAAAAAAGAACTGAGGAAGAGACTTGTGAAGTGCTTTGTATGGAGTGTGACATTGTATGGTGCAGAAATATAGACATTACAAAGAAGTGGAGAGAAGCGAATAGAAGCATTTGAAATGTGGATATGGAGAAGAATGGAACGTGTGAAGTGGACAGAGAGAATAAGAAGTGAAGAACTCAACACAATAAAATATATAGCACAAGACAATGGATATAATCCTAACATGATAGACACACTAATAAAAAGGCAAAACAAAAACACAACAAACCAACACAAACACCGCGTGAGAATAAATACATAACATTAACATATCACAATACCAATACTTACAAAATTGCAACTTCATTCAGAAAACTAAAATACAAGATAGCATACAAAACAAATAACACAACACAGAAATATCTAAATAATCACATCAAACATTTAAATAAATATAATTCAACTGGGGTTTACAAACTAAAATGCAATAGTTGCCCACATTTTTACATAGGACAGAGAGGAAGAACCTTTCAAACAAGGTATAAAGAACACATTAAAGCTATAACCAAACCCTACATCACATCAAATTATGCAGACCACATTATCAACAATAATCATGACTACAATAATATAGAAACAGATATGGAAATTCTACACATCACACAAAAAAAAGTTTACAGTTAAACATCTTAGAACAATACGAAATATACAAACATACAATAACACACCCAAATATATACTTAATACACAATTACAGTTCAATACCCACACATTATTCGATATCATGATACACAGCACACAAACAACCACCCACCCACCATAGGAGCAACACACCCCCACCCCTACAACTAACGAATGCAAATCGCAGTATGCAAAATCAACAGGAACATCAGTAGTTCGTAGGACAGTGAAGATGACGCAGAACCGGCGTCGAAACGGGCCGTCTGTCTAAGTTACATAACCTTTTCTAAAAATGTTAACACTTTTAACGTGTCGTTAAACAATTTTAAGTCTTTTAAGAAATGAAGCTGTGTTGGAAAGAGTGGGTGAAGAAAGAATGTTGCTGAAACTGATCAGGAAAGGAAAAGGAATTGGTTGGGTCACTGGCTGAGAAGAAACTGCCTGCTGAAGGATGCACTGGAAGGAATGGTGAACGGGAGGAGAGTTCAGGGCAGAAGAAGATATCAGATGATAGATGATAATAAGATATATATATATATATATATATATATATAGATCGTATGAGAAGGGAAAGAGGAAGACAAAAATATGAGAAAATGGAGAAAGGCTTGCAGTGATGACCTGCCCTTGGGTAGACTACTGAATGAAATGAAATGAGTAATAATAATAATAATAATAATAATAATAATAATAATAATAATAATAATAATACTTACTTACTTACAAATGGCTTTTAAGGAACCCGAAGGTTCATTGCCGCCTTCACATAAGCCCGCCATAAGTCCCTATCCTGAGCGAGATTAATCCAGTCTCTAACATCATATCCCACCTCCCTCAAATTCATTTTAATATTATCCTCCCATCTACGTCTCGGCCTTCCTATATGCATTTCTGGATTCGCCCATACGTGCTACATGCCCTGCCCATCTCAAACGTCTGGATTTAATGTTCCTAATTATGTTCCTATAATAATAATAATAATAATAATAATAATAATAATAATAATAATAATAATAATAATAATAATAATAATAAGAAGAAGAAGAAGAAGAATAACAAATATACGGACGAAGAACTTATAGTTATGGATAAAAAGAAATACAATTATTCAAATAAATAAAAGAAAATATTATGAACAGTCAATTTATAAAAAATGTATAAAAATAAAACATATTCAACATAAATATGTGACATTTAATGGAACATCATTGAGAGTGCTGATGTTTCCTGCAGACAGATTAGGCCTACATTTAAAGTAAGAGTTACTCAGCAAGTTACATTGCGGCGCGAGATGAAATTAAGGCCACTTGTCGTGACGTAATCGCATAAAACAGTAGCGGGTACCACATTCTGCCCACTTTTTATGAATGCCAAATATAAATTGCGCACGGGACATAAAATCAGAAAATGTGACACAACATCCGGCGGGACGCGAAACACGGTCCGTTGACACGCGCGACCGGCATGCAACACTCCAGAGTTGCTGGTGCTTATATTATTTGCGATGACCTTGCGAACGAAACCAAAATTATATCTGTAACGAGTTCTTCACATGAAGACTTAATAAGTCTCAACGAAAGAATCTCCGGTAATACCAAACTAAAAACCTGCACATTCATAATTGGATACTTTAAAGTAGAAAGGTGTAAAGTGCCAAAATCATAGAAAACGAAATTATTATGCAGAAAACTGCAATGTACCTAGGAGGATGATGTATGAAAGAGGCTACATCCACTTGTGTTTCTTAAGTGAGATATTTAGATGTTACGTTGCCAGCACCATGCAGTTTCAGACGGTAAGCGCCCTATTGAGCTGCATCATAGAATGCAACGGATCTTCAACAGGTCATGTTTGTGCCCAAACTTACACACAGCGAAATGTTTTACAGATGTCAGCTTCCACGTTATAACTTTGGAGTTTGTGCATGTGATACAATGCAGTCTTATCTGTGTATGTGGGATGAAAGCATCGCGAGTAGAGGTGCCAATGAGATTGCCTCGTGTGTACTAAAACTGATCAATATGGACATAACAAACAAGAAGAATCTGATAACTGTGCAGCTGAAAACAAAAATCGTGTAATGGTTTTCAAGTGTCTCTTTTTAGTTGCCATTGGTTTATTTGAGCACATAGAACAACGTTTCCTTCTCAGTGGCCACAGTTTCTTGCAATGCGATTCTGATTTCGCTTTGATTGAAAAACGACAGAAAGTGACAAAAGCCTTCATTCCTAGTGACCTGCTTAAAATCGTACAAGACTCTAAAGTTGTAAAACCATTTCAAACCGTTTCAATGCTAGAGTCATATTTCCTTAATATGCAAGATGTTGCCGATCAACTAATTTTCATCAAGAACATGAATATTTCTAAGGCATGTTGTATTCAGTATGATGTTAGTAAAGCAGGTAGTGTTTCTGTGAAATAGTCCCATGATAATGAAGCAGTGCATACCATTAAAGTGCTTGAAAAGGAAAAAAAAAAACATGAAAGATGTGCAGTCAGCATTGTTTCAAGTTAAAGCATAAAATATGGAAATTACTGAAAAAAGAAGGGGGATCTACGAGCAATGACTCCCTATCTTCCAAATGAGGAGCATAGGCAGTTCTACAGGCAGATCTGCGAGTAAAAATTGCCCCACAATAGGAAAAAATAGGTATTGGACTTTGCACCATTCTACTGCAACTGTACCCATTACTTAACCCTTTTCACAATCTGTGTTATATAATTAAATATGGAGAAATAATGTCTTTACATACCACTATTATTAATGAGTAAACACTGTACTATTGGTGTTTTTTATCAGTACAAAAACATGACACAAATATGTGTACAATTATTCTTATAGCTACATTTTTTTATCTTACCTCCAATGTTTCATTTTGGCACTTTGCACCCTTCTACTTTAAAGTATCCAATTTCTTTGAGAAGTTATCAATATGACCTCCACAATGCACGTTAGACACAATTAGAGTGTAGCTCAGCAATGGTTGTCTTCTAATGAAAGAAGCCAACGTTGCCAAATCATCATCGTCCTTGCATGTATTAGGCCTAGTGGCCTGTTACGGTCTCCATCCATCTTTTCAGGGGGCGTCCCAAAGATCGTCTTCCATGTGGTATATAGCGGAGAATTTGTCTTGGGAGTTCATTCTATTGACATGGTTAAGCCATTTTTGTCTATAGTGGTTGAGATGTTCATAAATAGGTGTAAGTTTCATTTCTTTTGTAATAAGTTCATTCCTTTTGTGGTCAAGCAAGCTGTAGCCGACAGTCCTCCTTAGAAATCTCATTTCCGCAGTTGTTGGGCGTTGAACATCTGAGTTTCGGACAGTCCAGGCCTCACTACCATACATGAGGACAGGTCATGCTAGAACTTTATATGCTTTTAACCTGGTATGTTTTTAGGTTTTCGTGGTTGTGAAAACCTGGTTGATGATTCTTAAGGCTCCATTAAAATGTTGAATATTTTCAGATATAGGCCGGTAACAGGCAAATATGTCAAATTATAACTTAAATATTTAAATGAGTTTACCTGTTCTAACGTATGGGTTCCAATGCAAATTTTACTCCTAACTGGCTGTTTACCTTGGAACGCCATAACTTTTGTTTTGTTTGGGGAAATTTTCATATTGAAATTTTGTGCTATTATATAGGCTATTCAGGTGATGTATTGAGTACTGCCAAATATGAAGTAGAATATGTAGTGATCTCTTTAAGGCCGGGGTCTTCACTCTTTCAGACAGTACGGGCCGCATCAAATATTTCAATGAAACCCACGGGTCACTAAGCTATACTGCGGTATTTAGAATTGTAAGATGTTTGCAGATTCACAAGGATCGCTGTACATTTTATACATTATATAAAATCCTTTAGTATTCTTCTTCCTCTTCCCTTACAGTGTTAGACTCTATGGCGTGTTACGATATCACGGTTGAATTTTCAACCAAGCGTTTCTTTGGACGACCTAGAGATCTCTTCCCGTTTGGACGATAGTGAAACATGGCTTTCGGGATTCTATTTGTATGCATGCGATATAGATGATTTCCCAATTTGTATAAAATCTTTTAAAAATAAATATTAAATAGACACGCTTCTTCAGTCATCTACCAGCGACAAGCGGTGCTGAAGTACCAGGCAGATGGCTGAAGCAGTAGTTCGTCCTAGTACAGTGTGTAATATTATATTTAGTTCCATAACATTGTTATTGACATAGACAGTGATGACATCAATTCTTATTCAAGGTTCGTAAGTGAAATAAAATTAGACATTAGATTTTAATTTATTAAATAAATAAATAAATAAATAAATAAATAAATAAATAAATAAATAAATAAATAAATAAATAAATAAATAGTTGATTAAATGGCGATCTTACTCTTGTTAATTATGTAAGCATGTGCGGCTTACAGCTGTTTCGATGCTATTCACACCATCTTCAGAGCCTATTATATCTCGGCGCTATCTCAACTTCGCTGCCTGTTGTGTGGGTGCGCTCGGTGTGATGAAGAGTTGTGTCAAATAGTGTGTGTGTTCTGAAATTGATCCGTGTGTTGAGAATTTGACTAGGGTGTGTTTAAGTGTGTCTGTATATTTCATATTGTTCTAGTGTCTTGAGTTTTTGTTTTTTGGGTTGTATGTGTAGGATTTCCATGTCTGTATTTATGTTATTGTATGTGTGTTTAGCATTAGTTATGTGTTCGGCATATGTAGATGTATTATGTCCTCTGGTTATTGCTTTAACGTGTTCTTTGTATCGAGTTTGGAATGATCTATCTGTCTGTCCAATGTAGAAACTGTCGCAACTATTACATGTGATTTGTATACGCCTGTGTGGTTGTATTTATTTGTTTGTGTTGTTTGTGTGTTGAGATGTCTTTGTAGTGTGTTTTCTGTTCTGTATGCTATGTTGTATTTCTGTTTTCTGAATGAGGATGTGATCTTGTGTGTGTTTTTGTTTTCGTATGTTAGTGTGATGTATTTCTTGTGTTCTTGTGTTTGTGTTGTGTTTTGTGTGTTTTTGTGTTTGTTGAGTTTTTGTTTTGTCTTCCTTATGATGCTGTCTATTATGTTTGGGTTGTAACCATTTTCTTGTGCTATGTATTTGATTGTGTTCACTTCTTCATTGTAGTGTTGTTGGCCCATGAGTAATCTGTGTACCATTGTCCTGAATGCAGCATGTTGGTGTTGTGTGGGGTGATTAGATGTGTTGTGTATGTGTGTGGTGGTGGTGGTGGTTGGTTTTCTGTATATTTTGAAGGTATGTTTGTTGTCAACTTTTGTTATGGTGATGTCTAAGAAAGTTATGGAGTTATTGTTTTCAAGTTCCAGTGTGTATTGGAGTTTTGGGTGTATTTTGTTTATGTATTTGTGTAGTTTGTGTATTTGTCGTTTGTTTCCTTTGTATAATATGAGTATGTCGTCTACGTATCTGTGCCAGTATGCCATATGCTTACATAATTAACACGAGTAAGATCGCCACTTAATCAATTATTTATATTCAAGTGTTAAAAGTAGTGTACGAAAGATTCAACATGGATAAATAAATAAATAAATAAATAAATAAATAAATAAATAAATAAATAAATAAATAAAAACTTCTTTAGATACAAATGTAGTAGCCCGGACTTTGTTTCCTGTAGGAACGCACAAATTTATCCGATTCTTATAAGGACCAAATGAATGGACTCTGGTATTTGTTCATTTCTATTCAGTTATGCTTTTTGTTGCTCCATGTTTACCAGATGACCAGAGAGTCTCGTTATTTGTGATGCCCGATTTTTATTCACAGTTAAACCTCAAAAGAGTTCGAACGAAACGGGTGAAAGGTTTCATACCTTGAATTACATAAAAAATGATTAAAATAAATAGAATCACTCTCCCAGTACCGTATATTAAAAAATTGTCAATCTCTCAACAAATAAGATTTCAGTAACGTGGGGTCACGACATAGACCTCTGCAGACAACGGATATGTCCATGGCTAAAGCGCGATTCGATCACGATCGTAATTAGGATCACGATCACGATATGCTTTAAAAGGAGTTGGCTCCATCTAGTAACAAATTGCAAGGGAATGTTGCACCTTGAGGATTGGCTGTCCCTCCACAGAAAAGTAATTAAAAGCGAGTCTCTCACCCATAGCGACGGGCGTCTGAAAGTGAAGGGACAGTCCCGCGTCGATTTGTTTACTCGAGCAACCGATTGCGCAATCGCGATCCAGTTCGCTCTCCGGGATCGTGATTTATCATCCCGTCCGGTCCATCACCTCGCATCACCAGAATCTAGGTCGCCCGTTCTGACCCCGGGCGGTCCTACTTGTCTCTGCGCATTCCTCGAGAGACCGCAAATGGAGATGCTGCGTTACCATGGGAACGCAAGATAAAGGAACTTTTATTAATGAGACGGAGGAAAGTTAAAGACGAAGCTGATGCCATAAACAGAAATTAATTATGCGCGCTAATAGCCTACATGAATAAATTGAACTAATCTATTTCATATGAATTGTACAATTTTGTATAGCTTAACGAAAATTGAACTAATTTGATTGTATATGATTGTATAATTTGGCTGATGAATTGTATATGCTTTTAAAATGAATACTAGCCTATCTAGCTCTACTGATGAATTGAATGGTAGTGAGTATAGCTCAATTGATGAATTGTAAATGCTGTAAATTGTATAGTAGTCTATATAGTTCAAGTGATAAATTGTTTATGATTATAAATTGAATTAATCTACTTGATATTAATTGTACAAATTTGTATAGCTTAATGAAAGTAGGCTTGTAAATTGAATTAATCTGCTTACTTTGTATTGTATATGTTTGTATAGTTTTGGCCGATGAATTTTATATGCTTTAAATTGAATAGTAATCTGTATAGCTCTATTGATAAATTGTTTGTGTTTGTAATTTGAAGTAGTTTGCATGATATGTATTATCAATTTCTTTATATCACAACTGATTGAATTGTTAGGCCTTAAATTTAATTAACTTACTTGTTTAGTATTATACATATAGCTCAACTGATGAATGATCTTTAGCGTTTGTAAATTTAACAATCTGATTGGCTATGTATTGTCTACTTTTAGTAGAGCCATCGATGTAGCTCAGTCGGCAGACTCGCTGGGCTGCTGATCCGGAGCTGCGTTCGTGTTTGGGTTGGATCCCCCTTTGGTCTCAATGAATGGTTTCTTCCGAGGTTTCCCCCAGACGTGGGACTGAAGCCGGATGGTCTATGGCGAGTCCTCGGCATCACTTCATTTCACCCCTTTGATTTGATTACCTGGTTGGGTTTTTCAGCGGTTTTCCCAACCAAAAGGCAAATGCCGGGTAATCTTTTGGCGAATCCTCGGACCTCATCTCACCTCACCTCATCTTGTAGAAAATTACTAAATTGTAAAACTGTAAAAATTGTAAAATATTGTAAAAATTTGTAAACATTGTAATTGTAATATTGTAAAATTTTGACTTGTTCCACATCTTAAAGCTTCATTGCTCATGTAAGATCTATGGAATAGAATAAATGAATGAATGAATGAATGAATTAATTAATTTTAAGTAGTAAAACTGTCTGCTAAGGGACAGAACTTCTGAGAGCGAAAATTGTAATTAGAAGAGACACTGACATTTAAATTTCTGGGTAATGCAGTATCAAATTTATGGGATAAAGTTGTGAATAATAAGATAATAATTATTACGAATGAACGGAATTCTTATAAGCTCTCTCGCAAAAATATGCTGAGGGAAGTTTAATTAAACCATTACCTAAACAAACATTAACTTTGGGTTCAGAATCATGCACAATGAGGAAGAAAGGTAAACAGAGAGTGGAAACTCATTAAATGACGTCCTTTATTTAAAATATGATGAATGTTTAAATTTTTAAAGAACTTAAAAATGCCATAGTGATAAAATATACAGGATAACCGTAAGTCATGTTTTTAATTTCGCAGAGTTATTCTTTGAGATATTTCAAACGAAAAGTTTAACACAATTTTGTACGTGCTTGCTTTTTTTCGAGATAAAAATTGTTATATATGAAACATTCCATAGCGAGTTTTGGTAAAATCATTGATTGAATTCCATATGAAGGGTTCAGAGCCGTAGTGGGCTAAGCGCCATTTATTAAAAACGAAGAAAGCAAGGGTTAAAGTTAAGTGAATACCATACTTTAATGAAGATTGACATATCATTTAGTTTTAATGTCTATACTTTATATTGCTTGCTATATTTTTTCATTGAATTATGGTAATAACACAGTCTAGCATATACAGTCACGCAGCTCAATATGTAGTAAATATGCACCCATAGATAGTTGCTAACCACTAGGATCGCTAATATCGCCTTATTACAGACAATGCGAAATAGTACCGGCACAGTCTATTGTTCCTAGCACCCTCACAACTCAAGCTTCGTGACTGTATATAGTAGACTGTGGTGATAACTTCATTTTAACCCTTGTTTTCTACGGTTTTAGTAAATGGCGCTTGGCCCACTATGGTTCTGAACCCTTCATATATGCTCATTCAATTTAAAAGAGCAGCGTATTATGATAATAAATTACTGAAATAATTTTAGTTTTGTCCTTTAAATGTGCAGAAGTTTGATCCGAACAAATGTAACTTTTCGTTCTGCAATTTATGTTAAGTTTTCACTAAATAATTTTCGATAAAATCTCCATTTCAGATTAATCATCACCCGAATGTTCAGTATAGTTGTTTAGATGTGACAGCTGACAACTGTTTCTCGGAATTGCCTATCTGTGGAACTGCAGTCTGCTTCCTTAACACAAGCGATAAGAACCGTCTCCACTGAAAAATTGTACAGTAGTGGCCAAAAAAAACAGACCGACCCTTGTAGCTGATTTCAGAGCCTTGTTCAATCCAGAGCACGATAGACTGGTAACTAAGATTTTCGTGGTTCGAATCCTGCCTGGGAAGGAAACTTATTCAAATTTATTTCCAATACTTCTCGAAAAAATGTTATGTTTTATTTAACGACGCTCGCAACTGCAGAGGTTATATCAGCGTCGCCGGAAGTGCCGGAATTTTGTCCCGCAGGAGTTCTTTTACATGCCAGTAAATCTACTGACATGAGCCTGTCGCATTTAAGCACACTTAAATGCCATCGACCTGGCCCGGGATCGAACCAGCAACCTTGGGCATAGAAGGCCAGCGCTATACCAATTTGCCAACCAGGTCGACTACTTCTCGATTGCTGGTAAAATTCATGTTCTGGGAATAATAAGTTAATTAAGTAGTAAAATATCGCTGCAATCGAAAAGTATTGGGAATAAATATGAATAAGGAACAAAAAAATTTCCTTCCCAGGCAGGATTCGAACCACGTCTTAGTTACCTGTCTATCGTGCTCTGGAGTGAACAAAGCTCTTGAAATCAGCTACAAGGGTCGGTCCGGTTTTTTTACCACTACTGTACACACATAAACACTGATGTGTCATTTAGGAGTGCCTTGTAAGTTGTTATAACGGTGATTCAGGAAGTAATGTACTCAGGAGAAGACGAGCGGAAAGAATGTGACCTTCTTGACTATCGCTGCTGATTATTATAAACATCGCTCAGATAAGCATCCCAGTAGGCAGGCTATTACTCGTGCAGGAAACATGAGTAACAATGCGTATGGAAATTAAAGCTAAGTTGAACAGAAGGAGACCTAATGTTTCCGCTTACTGCAGTACAAATATTGGACGTGTTGCCGTACGTTATCTATTCCCATCCCTTCCTCCTCAGTCCACTCTCGTATTCTCCTGAGTCACCGACAGTAATTATAATTTCACAAACATCAGCTGCCTCTGTGTTCGTTTCCAATCATAAACATTGTTTCTCAATGGCCAGGACTCTTATCAATCTTAGCAGAAATATTCCGTTCTTTCAAAACTGGAGGGATCCTTCTGTCAGAAACAGTTCAGCATGTTTCTTGATGTTGAGAAAAAAGTAACAGTCTTAGTGGATCTACAGCACATGTGTTACAAGAAAAATACAGAAATGTGTTTGAAAAAAAAATAGTGAGTTTTCGCACTGTGTGTAAGATTTCATGTATGTTGGACGGCCAGCAAGAAAACAATATTTACATGAGTGTGAGTGATATGCCCTATTATAAATTTGCCAGGCTGACTTCTTGTAACGTGGAGCACTCTTTTTTCCAGTACAAGGCAGTGTTCCTCGATAATCATCAGTCATTTGTGATGAACAGACTTAGGATCCAAGACTACTTAAGAATGAAATGAAGTTAACAATTGCAATGGAGTACAGATGGAGTGAGATGGCGCGGTGAGTTTTGTTTGCCTGTGAGTTAGTGTACAATCCGGTTCGTGATCAGAGGTACAGTATTCTTCCGTCTCTCCCTACGAAACGAACTCAGGCCATCACAGTGCATTTTCAATTCATAGTAAACAGTTTTTCCGAACTAGTTGCACGTATGTACTGTAGTGGCAAAAAAAACCGGACCAACCCTTGTAGCTGATTTCAGAGCCTTGTTGACTCCAGAACACGATAGACTGGCAACTAAGACTTTCGTGGTTCGAATCCTGCCTGAGAAGGAAACTTTTTTTTTGTTCCTTATCAAATTTATTCCCAATACTTTTCGATTGCAGCGATATTTTACTACTTAATTAACTTGTTATTCCCAGATCATGAATTTTACCAGCAATCGAAAAGTATTCGGAATAAATTTGAATAAGGAACAAAAAAAGTTTCCTTCCCAGGCAGGATTCGAAACACGAAAGTCTTAGTTACCAGTCTATCGTGCTCTGGAGTAAACAAGGCTCTGAAATCAGCTACAAGGGTCGGTCCGGTTTTTTTGCCACTACTGTACATGGTATCGCTAACGTCTTCAACGTCGCCGAGGGACATGAAAATTTGTGAGGTATGTATCCTACTTCATTTTCCACCGTCACTAGATTGTACTATTAACAGTAGAATATAACGCACCACAGTGACATCATTGTTTACATTCACAGTATGTCTGTCTACTATGTTCAAGGAACTCTATAGTCCAGTTGTGCGTACATTGGTTGCTAAAGTGTCCCGGATCCTAAGCCTAGTGATAAACAACTTAGAACGAATCTCATTGTGTAGGCCTACTTCACATACAATAATTGTACATCTTGATTACACAATTTTTAACACTATATCACTTCGGAAAAAGTATTATTTGTCTTTCTTGTGTTAAATTTTATATTACTTTGTTAACATGTTTCAGCCTGCTATTAGCCATCTTCAGAAGATGGCCAATAGCAGGCGGAAACATGTTAACAAGGTAATATAAAATTTAACACAAGAAAGACAAATAATACGTTTTCCGAAGTAAAATAATTGAAATATATTTTAATATTTTTCCTTTTTTTGTTCCGATTTTAGCACATAAAAATAAATATTTTCCCGATTTTTAGCACATAAAAAATAAACATTTTCCCGGTTTTTCTGAACAGTAATCTCACTAGAGGTTTTGATTTATCTAGAGAAAATCAAAACTCGAGTGGGATTTAATTGACTATTACACGATTAGAAAAAAGTATATAAAGATTAGAAGTAACGAAGTACTCTAATACAATAAAATATTAATTGACTTACGAAAATATAAAACTGTCTTCAAATTTGTACCATCTCAACATTATAAATATTACGCTAGTAGATGGCAGTAGTGTGTTATGAATAGCTGTTTTCTTATCAGTTGTGCCAACTATGGAATCTTCATTGCACTCTGTGGACGGTTACTGGTCAAGAAGGCTTTGTTGATTCAGTTTCATTTTAATAAAAACAATTGCATTCCACTTCAATTATCCCGATCCCAGTAATCAACGTCACTTGACAGATGATTTTCAATAAATCTTAGTATTAAACAATCTCTGATACGTGACTATTCATAATATCATATAGCAGAAGCTATAACAAACATAACCTAAATAATATAAACGAGTGTTAGAAAAGTTTTAATTAGGGATGATAAAATAAAGAAGAAACATTTTAATTAACAATGATGAAATAAAAAAATAAACATGAATCATTTTAAAAGAAACAATTATTGAAAGTAGGTACAATTTTCAAATTTGAATGTTTTAGTGGTTGGTGGTTCAGTTGATGTTATATTGGTCGTGTGCGTAAAAGAAGTGAACTCGATGTACATGGTGTATTCCTCAACTTATTCAGGATTTCCGAATGGTGCTCTTCATTTATTTGTAAATAGGGTTTCAGGGAAGATGCATGGCTATGGCCAGTGATATTTATTAATTCTTGTTCTTGAATGCCAATTTGAGTCATATTTGAAAGTGCTGTGCATCGACTGGAGTGGCTTGTAATTTTCTGTTTTTTGATGTCCAGACCAGTGCAGTTTGAAATGTTGGCAAACAAAGAAACAAATGCTAGGGTAGTGATAAAAATAAAGAAATGCTAGGGACGCGATAAAATTAAACAAATGCTAGGGACGCGATAAAATTGTGCGATAAGCAGCCATGATTGGTTGAAAGACGTCCTTTCGTACCGTTTTATTGGTCAAAAGTAGTGTGACGTAGTAAAAGTGTAATAGTCACCTAAAAATCCAAGCCCTATTATTTATACAGGGACATCACTTTATTTTTAATAACATTTTTAACATTAACCTGGCTATACTCGGAAACACTGTTACCCCCCTTCCATTACAGGAGTTTGGAGTTGCTAGTGAAATATTTAAACAAATCATTTTACTAGCTATAGGAGGAGAGAAAAGTAGTGTATCCATTTATGTTACAGGGAAATATAGTATTACGATTTTCAGTTTGATCATTACTTTTACAGTATTTTATCAAAAAACAGTAGAATAGTAACAATTTTTTTTCACAAACTCAACTCTTCAGGCGGTTATATTCATTATGTAATGTCTACTTCATTCAGTATATTACTAACCTAATTTATTCCTGAGAATTTTGTGAGCACTTCCGTAAGAAACCCCAATTTCTACAGCTAACTTCTTGACCGACTTATTAGGACCTCGCTGTATCCTTTCTCTAGCATCTTCTACAGCATCTTCTGTCATCTTTGTTGGCCATCTTACACTTTTCTTCCTCTCTATACACTCTTTTGCTCTAAATTTATCTACCAGATTACTGACATTTCTACGAAAATACTCCGTAATGATATAATCAGGAAATTGTGAAAAAAAAAATGTTGTTCATATTCTGTTATATTGTAATTCCAGTTTCCGTCATCGTCCTTCATACCTACAAACAGTAAAACAAAACTCTTGTTTAAATAATGCCGTTAAGTACCTCACCATATTATAGGGTACCGTACTTTCGGCAACTCTAATCTTCACTTGTGCTCAGTCCACACAGATAAATTCAGTTATGCTACACACCATACCTGTGTGAAAATAAACTTCAATAATATAAGCTCTTTCTTCTATAGAAAATGGAACATATTTCTGAAACACACTGTACTCTGTACTGTTTATTTGACTGCTAGCAACAGCGGCCGTAAGTTTGTGTGACTGACGTCAGCAAGGACATTAGTGGAAGGGATGGGAGTCAAGTACATTTAGAAACGCAGGTACAATAAAAATTGAAGTAAAAATAAAATGATGTCCCTGTACTTAAACCTAAGATCGAGTCTTTCCAATGACTGATTTCTTACTGAGACCTATAGTTTTCTTGTCGCGTCCCTGATGATTCAGAATCATAACTGCACCAATTATGAACGGAATATCCATTAATTATATGCAGACTTTAAGACACTGCATTAAGGATTAAGAGAGAGGCGCGTTTACATTCCACATTTCCTTAGTGTCCACGTGACCCAGATGAGCGTTTCTTCTTCCTATTTGAGGCGGTCGAAAGTGTTAATTATGCGAGAGAATTTGACAACCGAATGTCTCGATTCGGCAAGGATCAAGTCACGAGACTCCAAGAACAAGGAAACCCGGAGTAATTGCGGCGTTCCTCAACACGCGGGCCGAACCTGTCAGTCAACGGATCTTTTAAACTGGATCAGCACGCACGGGCGTCATGCACCGCATGTCTAATGCACTTGTGCGTACACCGGTGTTTCGTAAGTAGCAGGTTTGGTTCATGCGAGCTCTTATTGCCGGGTTTGGACATTGCTGAGATCCAAACTGTGTTGAAAAACTAAGACGAATGCACTGCTATTAAAGAAGGTCTAACACAAATAACAATTAAGAAAATATGGGGTTGCCAATACGAGTATATGAACAAACACTCTACACATTTCATTTCGCAGATCAGGTAGTGATTGTGCTACATAAACACTATCTTAAATGCATGGGCAAAAAACTGCGAAGAGCACACAAACTGGGTCTTGGATATTAACATAGACAAACTAGAAAACTATGTAAACTAGAAAAGTATATTTTATCTCACGAAATCCGTTTCTGACAAGTTGCTAGATTTATGCCGAAGTTTTTATCTCCAGTATTTTGACAATAATTTCCTTTTGTTAGATTAAACCTTTCTCTTGACTTTGTGCCAGGATATTAAAACATTGTCCCTGGGTTAATAACTATGGTGCTAAGTGTCATTGTTATTTTGTGTCTGTATTTGTTGTATGTATATGTTTTTACTTTTTTTTTCCTTTTTTGCATCATTTAATATTTAGACTAATTTTTATTTTCAATTTCTACTGTACGTTCAGTTGTTTTTTTATGTCATATTCATTCTGTCACTCGTTATTACAGTAGATTAATTTGATTGATGTATAACTTTTCTCGTAGTTGTATTGCATTTGTGGTGGTGTGGAAGAGAAGGCCTGATGGTCTTAACTCGATCAGAATAAATAAATAAATAAATAAATAAATAAACAAACAAACAAAAATAAATAAATAAGTAAATAAATAAATAATAAATAAATAAATGAATAAATAAATAAATAAATAAATAAGCAAGTAACTAAGTACGTAAATAAATATTTTAAATACATAAGATAAATAAATAAATAAATAAATAATAGGAATAAAAATGTTATTAAATAAAGACAAAAACACAAATAGAGTTCAGTTAACAATAAATGAATGCATTTTATTCTGGAACAGGTCGCATTTCAAACCCATCCTGTGCGCACGCAATGAACGCATGTCAGTGGTCGTGCTTAATCGGTCGTTTACACGATATTCTGTAGCATTAAAAGCACGTATCACGATTTCCATGTTCCGCCGCATCTTTGACAACTTTAAGTTTTTCGCTGCAGTAAAGGATCGCAATCTCATACCTTCAGTGGTACCCTAGATCATATATACCCAGATAGGTCGGCCTTATAGGCTTTGACGTTAACAACTTTTGTCAGGTTTACTACGCTGCCATCTAGTTGTTACATAAGGAGTCACATCATAATTCCCATTTGAATTGCATTAGCGACTGTACTGCCATCTCGTGTTCGTTTACGGCGGACGGGTGGCGATCCTGGCGGTTGTTCTCTTCAAAGTGCTGCCGGTTTTAACATAGCGATGAGTTATCTGTTACATATATGATCTAGGGTGGTACTCATTTTCAGAATTGAAAATATAAGACGAAGAAACTATGCACTTATCACACTTGAACTTGATTCTGACACAGTCATATACTGCTAATCCAAAGGTTATTTGACAATGTTAGAATTGAAATACCTGCGAGTTAAGATAATGGCATGCACTACTACTTTGAGAGCTGCGCGGGAGGAAAATAATTGGACAATGTTGCCAACTTCATTCGAATAAACTGCGCATCCGTATTTTTTACATGTACCGAGGTATATTTCGGAAAAGGAAGTGCGTGGGGTGTTAAAAAAATGCGATATTTATAAATGGCTTTTAAAGAACTCGGACATTCATTGTCGCTCTCATGTAAGTCCACCATCGGTCCCTATCCTGCGCAAGTCTCTATCATTATATCCCAGCTCCCTCAAATCCATTTTAATATTATCCTCCTATCTACGTCTTGGCCTTCTCAAATGTATTTCATCTCCAGCATCCCAACTAACACTCTATATACATTTCTGGATTCGCCCATATGTGCTACATGCCCTGCCCATCTCAAACGTCTGGATTTAATGTTCCTAATTATGTCAGGTGAAGAATACAATGCGTACAGTTCTGCGTTGTGTAACTTTCTCCATTCTCCTGTAACTTCATCTCTCTTATAACTGACTAAACTGACTAAACAGTAAGAAACCAAACCTAAACCATCCCAACCTAATAAAATTCTAATTATGTTAGTTCTAATAATTAAAAATATTAGGCCAATAGATATTACAAACATAAGAACTAATAGAATAAATCGATTAATATTTATATCACCATCTATATAATCGTCTCTGTATAAAATAACCAAAGAAGAAATAAAAAAAACAAAACCTATAAATAGTAAACTTATCCAATCAAACAAAAAAGTCATAACAACAGACCCAGAGTTAAAGCTGATAATATCCCATTCAATAAAATAAATTATGTCATTAATAACAAAATAAAACCTCATAAAAACCAAAATAATTCTAAAAATAAACAAAGAAATAAATCTAATAAAACAAATTGATATATATATATATATCATAACCTAAGATATATAAATTATATCACTGACACCACAAATCAATATTTTATTATATTAAACTACTTTAGTATATTTATACTCAAAATGCAACAACATCACTATTCAAAATTAACATATTTAATGGAAATCAATGCAAAAATAATAATAAATATTCACGAGAATAACCTAAAGAACAAGAATAAATACCAGAATAATACATCCCATGTTGAAGAAAATTCAACTAAAATTACAAATACACGTAATAATCCATATCCTCCTAATTTTAGCAACACACCCGCTAAAATTTTTGATCCCGAAACTAGATTGTAATAGTGATTTTGGCTCTAAAATATGTACACATCGCCCGTCTCCAAATATTTTCCTAAGAACCTAATTCTCAAACTCCCTTAATCTCTGTTCCTCTCCCAAAGTGAGAATTAAAGTTTCACAACCATAGCTGTATTCGTGCCAGAGAATCAGTCTCATTCCGAGGCTTATTGTGTGGCTGTTTTTTAACTGTGATGGGTTGTTAACCCTTCGCCCAACCCACAAGCTGAAGGATCACTCCGTAAAGGCTGTCCACGACGACTTATTCAATATAGGCTAATCGCAGCTGCTCTCCATATCTGGAGGCCGTCTCTTCTATCCGCAACCTGTGTACGCGTCATGCTGTGGTGACGGAGACACAATACATGAACTTACAACATAGAATACAATTTTAAATGTAGATGATAAATAATTATAATCAGATAATTAGAAAGATGTGCTGATCGATGAAAAGTGTTCTACGACATTAGCTTCGTACAAAAATTCAATTAAGGTTTTGTAAAAATAATGATAATGCTCAATTACAGTTGTCATCAGTGTAACGTCATTAGAGTTGAGAAAAGAAAACTATTTTGTGCGAGATCGTGCGTATTTGCTTGTTTTCCGCACAGAACCAATACGCGGTAAGTGTGAAATACCACATTCAGTATTCCCAACGTAACACACACAACAATTTCCCTCTTCTTACCGCTTAAGCGCGACATTCATTTTACTGCTTTAGGCTTTTAACATATTATTTTTAGAGACGTTTAACATAGTAATAATTATAAATTGGGAACTTACCACTGCAATTTCATCTAAATTGCAATGTTAATTATTGTTTTTAAATATTTGCAAAAATTAAGTAAAGTCTACTACTCCACGAAACTTATTGCATTCCTGATACAAGTAACATTAAGGAAGCCGTGAAAAAATCAACGAGATTCCAGATGCCGATGTTATTATTGCAATATGTTATATAAATAATATTGTTAAAATATTAAAATGAAAAATAAATCATTACATAACCTTACCGTTTGTTTTACGTTCGCATTTATAGACTGGGGGAAAAAAAAGACAGACCTGCTGCCTGCTGGAGTATAGTAAACACAGAAAACATTTTACAGCAACAATGTTAAAGAACGATATTTTGGTGTTCCGAAGTTGGCGTCATTAAACAGAAACCAACATGGAGATTTCATTGCAACTAATTAGAAATTCGTCTTTCAGGTATGTAATAAACGATCTTCGCACAAAATAATGTACGATACACGAGCGGTATGGTTGTTTTCATGTTCTCGGAAATTAAAAAAGCGAAACGTAGTTGAGCTTTTTCAATCTTTTCCTCGACCATGAAAACGTCAACATACCGCTCTTGTAACGTATATTACTATTATTTAAACTTGTGCTGATACATATTACATTAGATAAAAGGAGTTATTTTTTTTTTTGTGAGAAGAACTGAAATGAACAATTGATTTCCAATAACAATAATAACTGTAGAATAAAATGAAAGATGGTAGGAGCATGCGCAAAGAATAGACAAATAGAAATAAAAAATAAGGCGTATTTTAAGCGAGAGGGAAAAGGAAAGAGGGGCGGCCTAGAAAAACAAGGAAAGCTTAATTCTCCTGTAATTGAAATGACCTGCTTGCTTATGATTTATTTCAGATTAACTTTCATCGCAACAATCTAAATTGTGCAACTTGAAAAGCAATCTTGTTCAGTAAATTTTCATTTCGTTTCAGAAGGTTACAATAGAATTACGTTTGAGAAATATCCACTGAAGCACGGCAAAATGGTATTGCATTTAGAGCACAATTCAATATTTGTTTTCTCATATCCTGACTAAATTTATTCATAAATATTGGTAACCATTGTAACAACACGAACCAGGAGTTTAAGTGTTGTTCTGTCTTCCATATTCTACGATTCCTCAGAAATGGTCTCTTCATCTCTCAGACAGTCGCCACGCCTCTTTTTCTCTCTGGTCTGCAATCATACAGCATACCTGATATTTTGCTGCAGTTCATTCTCGTAACGTGTGTCAATAAAATCAAGTACGTTCTTATGACACTTGACCAATTTCTACCTCTTACTCTCAAAAAGAATTTAATTCAAACTTTAGTGATGCCCCATTTCGATTATTACGATTCTCTATTCACGAATCTGAATACTGATCCTGCCCATACACTACAGCGTGTTCATAATATCTGCGTTAGTTCCGTTTGTAACATTAGAAAATTCGATTATGTAACACCGTCATGTAAAAACAAGAAGGATCTTCAACCCTTTTCTATTACTATTTAAAATCATCAATCAAAATCAATTCCTTGCAATAATTTATGAGAAAAGTTGAAAGTTATATCTCAGTGTCTTAATTTTTCTTTCTTCGAGAGATTTCTCATAAATATTTTATTAAAATATTTGTATTTTTACAAGAATATTAAATTTTACAGAATATGTTAACCAAAGTTTCCAAATTCTTAAAAATTTCAAACGAGTTGCTTTAAAAGTTGGTGAGACATAGAACAAAATGTCGGCTACTCTATTATATATTATTTTATAGTAGATTTACAATTCCACGTTAAAAATAATAACGTTGATAACAATTAGGATCTACATAATTTCAATTAGTAAAGCAACGGCTATAATTTGGGAGTTTGAAGATTACATTCCTAGTGGTAATGATTTTTTTTCTCTCGTTTCCATATTTCCAGGACATTCAAAATGTCTACTCATTGTCCTGACCCGAGAATAGGGTTGCTAGATTTTAAAAATATCAAAGCGGGACATTCTAATGCAGTTGATATACGAGAGACTTAATAATAATAATAATAATAATAATGATAATTAATATAGTGAAGTCTATGTATGTACAGTATAAGCTAGGATAATTAAATAATTACTTTTTCAGCATTTTAATTAATATTTACAGACGCTAATTAACCATAGCAGTTAAAAATTTGTCATTTTATAATAATTTACAATATTGTGTCAGTTAGTATGACAATTTAATATTTAAAATAATACATCTTTTACATTTAGATTAAAAATATATATATATATATATATATATATATATATATATATATATATATATATAAAATATCAAAATAGGAACTTAAAGTGGAAGAAGAGTATTCTCTTAAATCTGCATACCCCTCAAGTCTGAACACGCTGAGTGGTGAATTTGTTTCGCGACGTGCACAATTTCAGTTTCCTTAGGAGCGGACAATATCTTTATGCTCGACAATGCCGAGTAGCAGCCCTTTAATGGACCTCATTAAAGTACACCTATTCATTAAAGTTCAGGTGTTCCACCAATCAGAAAATACCATTGTAGCAATATGAAAGCGCAAGTATCGATTATTCTCGGATATGCAATCGAAAGACAACTAGTTCTGTTACTATAATAATTAATGTTAATTGTAAATAATATTCAAATAAATGTAATTTGTTATCTCGTTTTTCAATGTGTAATTCAATTTCAAGGTTATATCAAGATTAATGTTTATTTTACTCTCTACATTATATCAAGGTCAATGTCGACATTTGTTTCTGGGAAAAAAATCAATACTTTCGCGTCTGCGCACATCTCACAATTTACGAGGTATTGCACAAGGTCAGTTCCGCTCCTCAGTTAGATAAGAATAACATGAATACTTATGAATAATTTCAAGTTAGAAATATGGTCGAGCATAAAAAGTCGTATGAAACTTGCCTATAATGGTAATTAAGACGCTCGTATGAAAATTATGAAACTGGCTTGCGCTCGTTTCATAAACATACTCACGTCTTAATTACTATCATTATAGATTCGTTGCATAATGTACTATTTCAGCATTTTAATGAATATTTACAGATGCTATTATATAGCGACCAGACGTTTGAGATGGGCAGGGCATGTAGCACGTATGGGCGAATCCAGAAATGCATATAGAGTGTTAGTTGGGAGACCGGAGGGAAAAAGACCTTTAGGGAGGCCGAGACGTAGATGGGAGGATAATATTAAAATGGATTTGAGGGAGGTGGGGTATGATGATAGAGACTGGATTAATCTTGCACAGGATAGGGACCGCTGGCGGGCTTATGTGAGGGCGGCAATGAACCTTCGGGTTCCTTAAAAGCCATTTGTAAGTAAGTAATTATATAGCGTATGGTGTGGTATGTGGTATATGGTATTATAATCATAGCAGTAAAAAAAGCGTCGTAAAATAACCAATAAAATGAATATTTATAATTTTGTTTATAATTTACAATATTGTGTCATTTAATATGACAATTTAATATTTAAAATAATACTTTTTTTAACATTTGGATTAAAATATAAATTTAAAAATAGGACCTTAAAGTGGTAGAAGAGTATTTTCTTAAATCTGCATACCCCTCAAGTCTGAACACGCTGAATGATGAATTTGTCGGGACATCTGGCAACCCTACCCGAGAATAGTTCTGATCACATCACCTCAATGATGGAAATGCATTCACAGCATGTGAAGGTAAAACCTAACTTACAGTCGTCATTGGTGAGTAATGTTTAGCCAGGCAGCTCTAGGTTGTACGTCGAAGTATGAATGGAAGAAGTGGACGTGTGTTCGTCGCGACAACTGACAGAGGAACCGGTCAACGCGAGAATCAAATGACAGAGCAAGGCCACTACCGCGGAATGAAACGGAAAGTACTGGAGTCTTAGCGGAATTGACACGTTACTGGAGCAAGGTCGAGCCTCCGGAGAGATCGGCATCACGTGACGACGGCGTCCGCAGGCTACCATGTCCGAATAACTCAAAATACTCCGTGACGATCTGTCTCATTTGAAAGGCGATAATCTCATAAAATTTGCCATATGGCGCATGGAAAGAGAGTAACAAATTTGTTTTATTTTGTTTTTTTTTATATATAGTTTTGTAATCTTGAAGTAAGGTAAGGAAGGGGTATGTAGGGTGATAGAAAATATAAATTAATCATTCCACGTCAAATCGTACAGGAACAAAACACGACCTTCTCGTAAATGGTCGAAATTTTTTTCATGAATTCCAGACATCAAATAAGTAGACACGTAATATTCTATTTCCACAATCATTAATTAATACATAGCACAAGAAAACGGATAAAACCCCAACATAATAGACAACATAGTACGTAAACAAAACCACAAAAAACAGAAGAATACAACACAAACACAAGAACACAAAAATACATCACACTAACATACGAAAACAAAAACACACATAAAATTGCAACCTCATTCAAGAAATTAAATTACAACATCACATACAGAACAAATAACACTCTACAAAAACATCTCAAGACACAAACAACACAAACAAACAAATATACAACCACACAGGCGTATACAAACTCAAATGTAACACCTGCAACAACTTCTACATAGGACAGACAGGCAGATCATTTCAAACACGTTACAAAGAACACTCACAGCCATAACAAAATTACAAAACACCTCCACATATGCAGAACACATCACAAATGCCAACCACACCTACAGAGACATTAACACAGACATGGAAATACTGCACATCCAACCAAAAAGCCAGAAACTCAACACACTAGAACAATATGAAATATACAGACATACGAAAACACACCCCAACGATATTCTCAACACACAACTCAATTTCAAAACACATACACTCTTTGACTCTACACTACGAACGCACGCTCACAGGAAACAAGAGGCGCCAAGACCAACAACGACCAGTTCTGAAGATGACCCAAAATAGGTCGAAACATGTTAACAAGGTACGTTAAAATTTAACACAAGAAAGTTCTTATCATACATATTCCGAAGTGATACAGTGTTAAAAGTTGTGTAATCAAGATGTATATATTAATTATTTTTGTAATTATCACTATTTGAAATTACGAAAATTATGCGCGCACTGTTACAATAAGCTCACTTGTAATTCTGTGTCTACATATAGTTGAGATTTAAGGTTAGGCGCATTTGAAAGACTAAATACAACACTTTTTATTACTTTAAGCATATCACAAATAAATTTAAAATTTAGTCTAATTTTTTAATAATTTCTTTTTCAAAGTAAAATTACTGCATTAAATAGCCAAGTTAAAAATCTGAAAAAAAAAATAGACTTCCCTGATGTATTATCTGTAAACTACTGCATTTAAAAATGTGAGGTCTGCGTACATACATTTGCAACAATTAATTTTTCGGAGGCATGCACGAGCTCGCGATCCCCAACTACTGAACCGTTTGAGGCCGTAGGCCTACACGTACATGGTGTGATAGAAGTCTACGCGCGGAAAGTTTTGCGGAATGGAAAGAAAATGTACAACCTGAAAATTACACAGTTATTGCAGACTTTTCTGAAAATTATTCTTTTGTAATACAATATTCGGTACAAGGTGTGCACTGGAACAACTGCCAAGCCACAATACATCCTTTTGTAGTATATTTCAAAGAAGGTACAGAAATTCGTCACAAAAATATTGTTGTCGTCTCAGAAATCATGAAAACTATACCGATTCCTTTCACTTTTTCGATCCGAAGCAATCAGTTTTATAAAGCAAGAATTCAACGATATTAAAAAAAAATATATATCTATTTTTCCTATGGATCAAGTTCACAATACAAAAACAAAAAGAATTTTAAAAATATATGCTTACATGAAGATGATTATGGAATTAGCGTTGAATGTTACTTCTTTGCAACGTCGTCGCATGGAAAAGGTCCATGTGATGACACTGGAGGTAGACTGCTATTACACTATCAAAGCTCTTTGACAAAGAATATAATAAAATATATTATCAAAGATTTTTTTATAAAAGACAGGATTTGGGGTATATTACACTACATAAAACTTTTTTTTATAAAATATTTTAACAAAGATAACCTAAAATTAGGAACAAAAGCTCACTTAACACTTGTTCCACAACAGTTAACACGTGTACCGAGGATTTGTTGATACCAATATTTACGCGTTCAGTTTATGATTTGTTGATACTAATATTTACGCGTTAAGTTTGTGATTTGTTGATACCAATATTTACGCGTTCAGTTTATGATTTGTTGATACTAATATTTACGCGTTAAGTTTGTGATTTGTTGATACTAATATTTACGCGTTAAGTTTGTGATTTGTTGATACTAATATTTACGCGTTAAGTTTGTGATTTGTTGATACTAATATTTACGCGTTAAGTTTGTGATTTGTTGATACTAATATTTACGCGTTAAGTTTGTGATTTGTTGATACTAATATTTACGCGTTAAGTTTGTGATTTGTTGATACTAATATTTACGCGTTAAGTTTGTGATTTGTTGATACTAATATTTACGCGTTAAGTTTGTGATTTGTTGATACTAATATTTACGCGTTAAGTTTGTGATTTGTTGATACTAATATTTACGCGTTAAGTTTGTGATTTGTTGATACTAATATTTACGCGTTAAGTTTGTGATTTGTTGATACTAATATTTACGCGTTAAGTTTGTGATTTGTTGATACCAATATTTACGCGTTCAGTTTATGATTTGTTGATACTAATATTTACGCGTTAAGTTTGTGATTTGTTGATACTAATATTTACGCGTTAAGTTTGTGATTTGTTGATACTAATATTTACGCGTTAAGTTTGTGATTTGTTGATACTAATATTTACGCGTTAAGTTTGTGATTTGTTGATACTAATATTTACGCGTTAAGTTTGTGATTTGTTGATACTAATATTTACGCGTTAAGTTTGTGATTTGTTGATACTAATATTTACGCGTTAAGTTTGTGATTTGTTGATACTAATATTTACGCGTTAAGTTTGTGATTTGTTGATACTAATATTTACGCGTTAAGTTTGTGATTTGTTGATACTAATATTTACGCGTTAAGTTTGTGATTTGTTGATACTATTATTTACGCGTTAAGTTTATAACACCATGAATGAAGAACAGTATTATGATTGTTTGGCTATAATTAGTTCAATTATTAGATAAGCATTTTACTGAAAAAAGAAACAGAAAAAGAAACGCCTGTGGGTTAAACCTTGGATTGCAAAACGTGATAAGAGAGATATCCATCAGAACTTATTGAAAGAGCTACAATGCGAGGACTTGAAAAGTTATACAAATTATTATAAAAATATTGTTATTATATGATATTAATATTATATTGTACAAATTATTTATTTACAACGTTTAATTTCCTTCACAATCCGATATCAGAATTTTTGTGGTAGCAACAGTTCAATTATATTTGCGCTCCGCCATATTTGTTTCAAAGTACAGAAATCTTTTATCAAACAGCCTATAACAAGATGCACTTACATTTTATAAAAGATCGTTTATCAAAGAAACTTTTATAAAAGAAAACCCATTAGGCCTACACTGTCATATATTTTGTAATGTATATTTTATAAAAGTGTATCAAACTCAGCGAAAATTTCCGGAAAGCAGGCAGTGACGTCAAATGAAGAAGAAACAGGAGTGACGCGAACTGGTATTCAGCAAGTTCGGCAAGCTCAGCAGAACAAGACCTCAATGCAAGCGAATGGAAATAGTGGACATCAGATGGGAGCAATTCCGAAGCGGGTGAAGGAACTAAGATGTAAATCGAGGCTGACTAGAAGTAGAGTAATGCAAGTAAAAGATAATTCAGGGAGCAGTGATGAAGGAAGAGGGGAAAAACAAGGTGAAAAAACAGTATGACTTAAGGAAATGGTGTGGAGGGGAAATAAATCGTGAGAGAAGAAAACTAAGACCTAAAAAGTAGCAATGTGGAAAAGGGAGTAGTGAAAAGTGCAAATAATTACAGATGTAGAGTGAGGTGGGTTACAGTATTTTTGGTATGATGACGGGTTAGGAGCAAACAGAGGAAGAATTGATGAAAGACAAGAAAAGACTACTGGAAGAATTGCATTATAAATTAAAAATAAGTAATGTCCCAATTGACTTGTAAGAGAGGCGTGTAAAACGGGGAGACGGCACTGTATACTAATAATGTGAAGTGCTGCCTCACCGAAAGGTATATTCCTTGAAGACAAATATATACATACATTCATTCATTCATTCATATTTTATAAAAGAGCTTTGTCAAAGAACTTTGATAGTGTAAACCAGCCGAACTGTTAAAAGACTTGCTACGAGAGCTAGCCTACAATCCCGTCAAGAGCCTATATAAACAACACCAAAAAACTATTTGATTGGGCAAAAAACATTTCTAACGTGTAATTTACTGTATATTTTGTCCTCTGAATAAGCACAAAAGCCACACTGAAAATTTTCAGGCCAGATATCACAATCTAAAACCAACAACTGGTATACTAAAATTAAATTCTTTCATTCCGTTGTCAAAAACTGAAGCTTTACTAAAACAATTTTCTTTCAAGAAAGAAGGTAGACGAGTGAAAATTTAAAGTGTAATGTGAATGAAAACAGACGTTTAAAATGCAAATTTTACAAATATTTGAATATATCATAATAAGTGTATACAAATAGTGTAAGTTAGCAGTGTTGCACTATCAATACTCGTAGACTAGCGTAGCTGAACTCGTAACTGATCTGTTAATCTTACACATCACTGAAGTTATGCTTTTGTGTGAGGCAAGTCTGTCGAAACAGAAGACGATTCAAACTTCTCTTCTGAATGATTCTGCTCGCGGATGCTACATGTGCCCTTGGAACGTGACGCGGTGGATATTCTTCCGCCTGGACTTTCAGGTCAACGTTTCTCACGCATTTCCCACGCTACGAAATGATGTAACCGCACGAGGTGTGTGTGTAGTCCAGTTCGAGAGACTCACCTGGTCTGGCATTCAAGTTGGGCGGCAATTAAGAAAGAACTCCGCATAACAATGTCACTCAATCGTGACTTCTGCAATATGGGTCAAAGGCGTTCATTATGTCTGTTATCAGCAGCGTGCACAATAGACGGTTTCTGGTAAACAATGTTGGCTGGAATGCGAAGAAATATATTAGAGTTCCAATACTAATTTGTGAGTCACATATTCTAAGAAAGTAAGTACATAAATGGGGAACTAAGTTTGAAGTAAATTACAAGAAATAAAGATACATAGCTATATTTATTTAGATTAAGCCTACATGGAGACAGAATGTTAAATCCTAACAAATGAAGGCGTGAGACAAGGGTCTAATATTTCACCTACTCTTTTTAACGTCTTCATAAGTGAGATCATCCAAAATTGGAGAAGAATTTTTGATAGAGAGATTAAATTAAATGACATTGAAAGTTTTAATATCTATATATAGAATTTGAACTGGTAATGGAAATTACGGGAAAACGACTGGACGGATTTTAATAGATGACCCCTCATTTTAAAGCTTGGAACTCAAAGTTTTTCGAAAAAAATAGTAGTTTTCAGTGAAATGTCAATTTTTAAACATAACTTTCCTATTTTCCAAAATCCATCTGTCGTCAGTTTTGAGAACTAGCTAATAGCATTCACGGCCGACTTGATATTCCCTTCGCTTTTTTGTAAAGGAGAAGCGAAGCGAGCATCAAGTCGGCCGTGTTGCATTTCATAATAAAACAAAACACATACTACAGTAAACAATATTACACGAAGGCCATGATCTGCAAGAATGCTGACATATTTAGAGCTCAAATTAAATTGGTCGTTAAAAAATTAACTTACTAAAAATAATTTATAGGTTCGATTCTGTGGTGTGTAATTTTCTGGGTACAGCTGTATATTGGATATTAAAAACTACAAAACTTGAGGTGGTTTGATGACATTATTACCATTAGAAATGAAATATTATTGTAGTCAATGCCATGATGTGACTATTTTTCATTAATTATACATATTAATCCTATATTGATATGAAAGTGAAATGTTTTTGGGTTATATAAGTAGATGTAGAGAATAACTTAAATTAGATTTTGATTTCTATATTTTACTGAGTAGCGGCTATATAGTATATATAGTATATGTTACTGAAAGCTATAAAACTTACGTAAGATGATAATAATAATATTAAAAATCAAATACTTGTATAATTATTAATCAAGTAGGGTTGGATCTTTTTCATATATTTAATGGCGGTGTGGTGTAGATATTTATATGCGTGGTTCTCTTCAGTATTGGCTCGAGAGAGAGTATCTTTCATTGTTATGGAAGCAAATAACTTTCAAAATGTCTGGTATTCTTCATTGAAAATAAATCTGAAAAATGTTTATTTGAATGTCTAACGAACTTAGTTTGCAGCATTTGCTGCACAAGCCACTAGTTTTACTATACGCCGATGAGATGGTTGTTTATTTCCCTCATTAGTTTTTTTTGTACTTTCCACAAATATAATAAGAGAAATAATCCTGCACAATTTTAGAGCGAATAGCTCATGTTGTATGTAACAAAAAACTGTAATACCATATTGGTGGAAAGTTCATAAAAAATATTTTTCCCAAATGTTTAACACTCCTTTATTCGGTAACTATTGCGAATTGGATCGCGATTTTTGTAATGCAAAATGTTCAAATAAACATAGTCTACATAACTACTAAACATGTTTTCAAAGTTCTATTATTTGACACTCTATTATGTAGTATCAGTTATACACATATTTCTTTGTGATGTGATGTTAAAATGATTATTATTAAGACATTGCCTACTTTCAGTTTTACATGTAATGCAAAATGTTCAAACAAACATATACAAGTCAAGTGACTTAGCACATTTTGGAACATATTAAAATGTTTAACAGAAATTTTCTCATGAAATTTCGGCCAGTGTATGGGACCGGTACCCACCCAGCATCGTGATGCTCTTGGGAAGCTACGATAGGTAGCGAAATCCGGTTGCGAAAGTCAGCTATAACGGCTGGGGGGATCATCGATACCTTCATTCTGGTTGGATGATCGTCCACCTCTGCTTCGGCATGTGGGCGTGAGGCCAGCAGTCGGCTGGTCGTTCTGGGCCCTTCAGGACTGTAGTGCCACGGATTATTATTATTATTATTATTATTATTATTATTATTATTATTATTATTATTATTATTAAAAATGTTTAACAGCATTGTTACCTAGCACAATATCACTTTCCAAAACTTAAATTCCATCAATAAAGTTCACTTTCCATAATGTTTTGGGCGGCCGGGTAGCTCAGTTGGTAGAGCAGCTGGCTACGGACTGGAAGGTCCGGGGTTCGATCCCAGGTGGTGACAGGATTTTTTTCTCGTTGCCAAACTTTCAGAACGGCCCCAAGGTTCACTCAGCCTTCTATAAAATTGAGTACCGGGTCTTTCCCGGGGGTAAAAGGCGGTCAGAGCGTGGTGCCGACCACACCACCTCATTCTAGTGCCGAGGTCATGGAAAGCATGGGGCTCTACCTCCATGCCCCCCAAGTGCCTTCATGGCATGTTACGGGGATACCTTTACCTTTTTTTTACCTTCCATAATGTTTTAACAGCCAAAGTCTCCTTTCAATACCTTCAAGATATTTTCGTTTATAAAAAAACACATTTCCTGAAAAAATAGCTTTTTTGCTTTATCACCATTTGGAAAGCCACTCTTTAGTTCTTTACAATAACTTATGCATGGACAACTCAAATGTTAAAAGTACGCAGAAAGTAGTTAGTCATTAACCTGTCGCTTCCATTTGGTAGTGTCATACAAGTATGGCAACGTTACGTCACGGCGAAGTGGACTCTTTAAATCCCCTTTTTTGCTCGACGACATTCATCTATCGCAAAGGAGCGCCCTTCAACAACACACGTGGTCGGTAAGGAAGTCAACTGCAGTACCATACTTACCTTCAGGGGCCCAGAATGTGCCCTAATTGAGACGCCCGGGGAGTGAAAGGCAGGGGGCGGAGCCCAGAGACTCACAGAGATGCGTTAAGTATATAAGCTGTTGCAACTGTTACTACAGCATCAGTTGAGAAACAGTGCAACAAGATGAAGCTGCTCGTGGTAGGTGCATCCAGCGGACTCAGTACCATTACAGAAGTCTTGCGTATCTTTACGATATGTTTATTTGAATTTAAACTTTTCTTGCGCTGTTTTTTGGTGATAATGTGTAATTTTTTAAAAAGTTATCAGAACAATTTATTTTATCAAAATTAAGTAATGTCCGAGAACAAGAAAGTAATTTTAGACATTTTATATTTGTCATTGTGTCCATAAATTTATTTTTAAACAGCAAAATAATCGTGTATTGAATCGCATAAAAAAGTGCATAATGACATAAAACAATCAGATAAGTTGCATATTCATAAATATTATGTCACTTTCGAAGCTGAAAAATCAATTACGAGCTATTCCTAAAATCCATTGCTTAGAATCTTTCCATTTCTAACAAACAATAAAATTTATTTTCGAATATTAGTAGTAACGGTAGCAACATTGCCAGTAATAGTTTTAATTGTAACAGTTGTAGCAGTAACAGTAGAAGTAATATAGTGAGCAATAGTAAGAGTAACAATAAATTATAGTAACAGTCGTACTATTAATAGTAGCAATAGTGTGTAACTAGCAATACTGCCAGTAACAGTTGTAATAGGACCAGTTGTAGCAGTAACAGCAGTAGTAATAGCTAAAGTGAACAGTAGTAATATAGTGAGCAATAAATTTAATAGTACGACTGTTACTATTACATAGTAGTAATAGTAGTAACTAGTAGAGATGGGATGAACTGTTTTTTTTTAAGAAATAGTTTCGACTGTAACTGTTTCACGAAAGAAGCTGTTCCAAAATAACAGTTTCAAAGAAACAGTTTCATAACAATATGTTTACAACATCAGTGCCAACTGTTCCAACTGTTTCAACCTCTCATCTGCTACGGGAACATGTTTCAAGGCCCTTGAATCGTCTTTAAATCAGCTGTTCAGTGCATTATGACAACGAAAGATAGTTTTCGTAGGTTACTATTAAGAGTACAGTAAATAACTACAATTCAAAATAAATCGATTTTAGTAAAAATACCGCATATAATCCTAGGAGAGTTTAATAACGATGACATTAGCCGATGATATTTTTCGCGGTATATTAATAATTAACACTATGTCAGGGCGCCATCAATGGGCAGCTAATAATTAGGAGATTTATTAGGGAATATGATTCGTACAATTAAATTGCGCTATTCTACATAGGCTACTGTTGCACGAAGGTCGTGTGGAAATTAAATTATGTTTTATTTAACGACGCTCGCAACTGCAGAGGTTATATCAGCGTCGCCGGATGTGCCGGAATTTTGTCCCGCAGGAGTTCTTTTACATGCCAGTAAATCTACTGACATGAGCCTGTTGTATTTAAGCACACTTAAATGCCATCGACCTGGCCCGGGATCGAACCCGCAACCTTGGGCATAGAAGGCCAGCGCTATACCAACTCGCCAACCAGGTCGACAGGTCGTGTGGAACATGGATATTATATCTACTTTCGATTGGAGGTCAATGATAACGCTACACATGGCCTTTGCATACAACAAAGAAGAGGAAAACTGTTTTTATAAATTGAACTGTTTATCTGTTGGAACCATGTGGAACGTTGAAGTTATCACTGGAGCAGTGTAACACTCTTTGGAACAGTTGGAACAGGTTATATCACGAAACTGTTTCGATACGAAACAGTTTTAATTGTGAAACAGTTTCAAATAAACTGTTCCAGGTTTTTTTTACCCATCTCTAGCAACTAGCAATACTGCCATTAACAGTTGTAATAGCATCAGTTGTAGCACTAACAGCAGTAGTAATATAATGAACAATGGTAAGAGTAACAATAAATTGTAATAGAACAGTCGTAGTAATAGTTGTAACAGTATCAATATTGCCAGTAACAGCTTTAATAGCACCGGTTGTAACAGTAACAGCAGTAGTAATATAGTGAACTGCCACCCACTTGCAGTGTAAATTTTATTTATTTATTTATTTATTTATTTATTTATTTATTTATTTATTTATTTATTTATTTATTTATTTATTTATTTATTTATTTAATTTATTACACTTCAGATATTGGTTCTGTCTTTGTCTTCAGGTAAATAAAGGAGTAAAAAGCATGTCCCATTCTTTGACATGGTTAAAAATATGATACACATGAATGTGAATGTAGGTTCAACTTTGAAACGTTGTGATTTTTATTATTCACTAGCAATTTAAGAATTACAAAAAAATCTCTCCTGAGATTTATTTACACCATATTTATCTGTCGGTATGTCCGTGACAATTTTCATGTTTTATTACATTTTCAAAATAACATATTAATTTTCTAGTCAGTGGTTTAAAGGGACACTCCTGTGAGTCTTAAAACTTTTACAATTTTCATCCAAAATTTATTAATTTTAAACCACATAAACATGCCTACAATACTATCATCTGTACAAAATTTGGTGCCATTAGGGCTAATAGTTTCGAAATGATATTTTTTAATATATTTTATATTCGCTTCACTAAAAAGGCTCCTTGCGTCACAATTTTCACAATTTTTAATTCATATTAGCTCAAAAGCTTGAAAATAGTCATGGGAACAACAAATTAATTAGCTTTTTGAGCTCGGTCTAAATAGAGAGCCACAATAAATTTTGAAATCGATTTTCTTAATTTTTCACCATTATTTCACCACAGTGTCCCCTTAAGCGTATGTGAATAAGGATAATGAAGGCATAACAAAGCAGAAGTTGTGTAAGAAACTGTGATCCACAGCAAACGTCTTCCATTATGAAGTCGAAAAATCAATTCCGAGTGTATTTAGTGAATATTTTCAGCTATAACTCACAAAATGTACGATAGGAGAATGCTAACCACAAATTGCTACGGATAAAAGGTTTATTATTTTTATTAATATCATTATCATCACCATTCGGACTCTTCTGACCATGTTTAAAACATGCCTTCTCTATTTCTATGGTGTTTCCCAAGCAAGGATCCACTTATTTAAAATTCTATCAACGGTACATGCATAGAGACTAGGCAAGTTTCACTTCATCTGTCAATGGCTTGTATTGTTTTACTATCGTCATTTATTTTCTCTTGTTGTTTATTATGAACGGGACTCAGGCATCTACTGGAACATTCGATTTATTAATTTATAAGTATTCACTGGGTCTTGTGTGCTGTTATGATATTTTTACAATGCGTGTGTCAATAACATTTACATGAAGGGCACTTCTTTGCGATAGATACATTTTTCATTAAAATTAATTAACCAAAACCCCTTTCTTGATCTTTTTCCAAGCATTGCACTCTTCTGAACTTTTAGATGTCAATGTTAACCGTTTCAGCCATCGTTTCGTAAACTTGCCTATAATTCTCTTCCTTACTATACAGGGTGATTCACGAAAATTTTTCCGTCACTTACGTAGCTGATTTCCGAAGACATTCTGAGCAATAAATGCCATATAAACATTTGTCCTAATTGCAATATTTTCAGTTACATTCATTTGAAGTTGTTAGTAAAATATATTTTTTCTTTAGTTTTACGGGTAAAAAAATATTACACATAAAGAATGAACTATTCAGAAGTATCATTTCTTTAATTGGCTAGTATTCTGAAGCTAAAAATGTGTTGTTAATTGCTTTGTACAGATTTTGTTTTTCAATTTTTAACTAAAAATTACATCATTCTTACGCACTTATCATAAAAATTGTTACAAATCATACAACTTTAGGAACTCGAGTCTTTACAGTTTAATTATGCATCCTAATGTACAGTCTTAAAGAATTTACAATAGTGGCGTGATCTGTAACAATTGTTGTGATAAGTGAGTAAGAAAATGCAATTTCGTTGTTAAAAATCGAAAAAAAAATCTGTACGAAGCAACTATAGAATTCACAACACAGTTTTTAGCTTCAGAATAGTAGCTAATTAAAGAAATGGATACTTCTGAACAGTTCATTCTTTATCTGTAATATTCTTTTACCCTTAAAACTCAAGAATAATGGTATTTTACAAACAACTTCAAATTAGCGTAATTCTGAAAATATTGAGATTAGGATAAATGTTTATATGATTTTTTTTTGTTCAGAATGTCTTCGGAAATAAGCTCCGTAAGGGACGGTAAACCCTCGTGAATCACCCTATATAATACTGCATGATCATTTTCAATAATATACAGTTGTTCACTTTCTTTTCCGATATATTCATAATATACCCTATTTTCTAGCAAATGATAGAAATACCTTAGGTCTCGTCACTTCCAATAATGATTTCAAAACTCGAATTTCCGCTGCATTAATTCTACTTCCTATAGTCCTCTTGCAAGTTCACACTTAAATTTAAAATAGGCAGTTCCCATAGTTTAAGAATAGATTCTGTTTATATAAGCTACGCTTATAACCAAAATATTCTGTTGTTTTTATTAATGATGATTAGCCCTACTTCCACAGTAGGCCTACATATCAGCATACATTTATTTAATTTATTTGTAGTTGTCTTAATATCTAACTTACGATTCTTTTGGCAAGAAATCATCAGACGATATTTATCTGGAACTAGAGTTACTTAAAAAAGCAATAAAATCTTGACGCATATTGCGTTAAATATAAATCTGCATTCCAGCTGAACAAATTCTCTTCAATCAACAGTATAATATTCTAACTAATTTTCGTCTAACATAATTTGTAAACAATCAGAATATTCATAAGTAACCAAATCCGCTTTAAACGTTATAGTAGGCCTACTTTAATAGTGCCAACGAGAGTGCCTACTTAGATAAGAATGGAAATATGTTCCAACTTACGTTTCATTCGTTGTAGAATACAGGAGAATTGCGCAAATCAGATTTTTTCATTTTGTTAAATTTACCATTAGGCCACTACCTCAAAATTTAAGTGCATATTACTTGCTCCAGTCTTTATTCATAATCCTATACTTTTTAAGTTATCGTGTAGGCATAATCTACATTGTAAATTCTAAGGCAAGATTTAGTTAAATATTTCACCCTTAGTGAAACATAAAAAAAATTATATTATATATACTTTGATTAACCATTTTTTTCCACGTTTTTTCAATGCACATATATATTTTTTTCTTATGTTATGTTTGTGATTAAGAATAAGGTGCTTAGGAAAATATTTGGGGCTAAGAGGGATGAAATTACAGGAGAATGGAGAAAGTTACACAACACAGAACTGCACGCATTGTATTTTTCACCTGACATAATTACGAACATTAAATCCAGACGTTTGAGATAGGCAGGGCATGTAGCACGTATGGGCGAATCCAGAAATCCATATAGAGTGTTAGTTGGGAGGCCGGAGGAAAAAGACCTTTGGGGAGGCCGAGACGTAGATGGGAAGATAATATTAAAATGGATTTGAGGGAGGAGGGATATGATGATAGAGAATGGATTAATCTTGCTCAGGATAGGGACCAATGGCGGGCTTATGTGAGAGCGGCAATGAACCTCCGGATTCCTTAAAAGCCAGTAAGTAACTAAGTATGTTGTGTTTGTGATATTAAAAAATCTGTAGGTCTACTTTGTAGAACACAGGTTGTCGAAAGCACAGTAAAAATTTCATGTACATAGATTCAGTAGTTTCAGAGAAAAATGCAATTAAATTTGAAAAATCTTAATTAACGGAAAAGTTCACTAAAATAAAAAAATGGATTTATGAATTTCAAGTACCGTCATATTTAAAACACCATTTAAAGGCCTTACCTACAGAGATACCTCACAATTTGTATTATTTTAAAGAGCAAATTTTTTTTTATTTTTAACACAAAATAAAAAATCGCGTTTTTCACCCTAAACCATCACCGAGCTTCTTTAAAAAAATGCTTTCCTTTGACATCAGTTGTATTGTGTAGCTGTCACGTGTCTCAGTACTACATTGCATCACGTATTTTCACTTTTACTTGGCTCAGATTCTGTGCGCGAATCTACGTAGTGGCTTCTGCTTATGTGAACCTATTTTAAATGAACTTAATAAAATATAAGAGTAATAAATTATATCGCAGAACTTCACGTCAGTTTTTTAAATAAAAATATATGCCCAGAATAAAGTAACACATCCTAACAAAATCTCATCATTATAACGGAAAAATTCTGGTCTATTTATTAGAATTTTAATAGGCCTAACAAAAATTCATAAAATATTGCATGCATGCCATTCCATTTGATCGCCAACAAGAGTTGAAAGTGTTGAAACTTGGAAGACTCATTCCGGTCTTTCGAATGTGTAAATTGCCCCATCAACGTCTATTTCTGTTGTTCTGTATTTCTTGTATCTATACGAGTGTTATTTTAACTTTGTTTCCCTTAATTCGAAAAATCAAACATTTAAAGCTAAAGTTTTAAATAAAACATGAAATAAAAATAAGCTGAAGTTAGGAAGCGTAAAAGAAATGTACACTACCGGTCAAAAGTTTTCGATCACCTATCACAATATTATGGATTTATGGTCAAAACTGGGATTTCGTTTTGAATATTCTATCATATCATAATGCTAGAGAGAGAAAATATTTATTTTATTGGTCTATTTAGTTTTTTCCGATGTGTTTGTACATTGAAATAAAGTATATAAGTTAGTTGTTTTCAAAGGTGATCGAAAACTTTTGACCGGAAGTGTACATGTTTTGAAATTATAAGAAAAAACGTTTATGCTGGAAATAGAAGGCTATCTTCGAATGCGTTTTGATTTTTCTGTATTTTATGTTGTTTATATTCTCCACTAAACTGAACATGACATAAGTTAACTAGGAATATTAAATCCAGACGTTTGAGATGGGCAGGGCATGTAGCACATATGGGAGAATCCAGAAATGCATATGAAGTTTTAGTTGGAAGGCCTGAGGGAAAAAGACCTTTCGGGAGGCCGAGCTGTAGATGGTAAGATAATATAAAAATGGATGTAAAGGAGGTAGGATATGATAGTAGAGAGTGGATTAATCTCGCTCAGGATAGGGACCAATGGCGGGCTTATGTGAAGGCGGCAATGAACCTCCGGGTTCCTTAAAAGCTATTTGTAAATAAGTAAATAAGTAACTAAACTGAACACGTAGTGTTTTATTTTGATGTCTTCATTAAATTTATTGAATTAATATAGTTAACCTGTTATTCATCTCAGAAAATTGATTCATACTGCCAATGTAATTAGTTAAATAGAGTTTTACATAGTTACACTATGGGACTTCAGGGTTCCTGACTGCACCATTATGTTTTTGTTCCTTGTGTTATTAGTTCACAGAATGTCTTCTTCGAAGAAGTTGATGTCCTTGAAATATGTTTGTAGATGTGCTTCTTTATTTCACCATATAGATTATTACGTAATATCAAAAATAGCCGTTTTTTATGTTCTATACATTCTGAAGTCATCTATATTATATCTATACTTTTCTTAATGAAATAATTTGGACTTCTTTGAAGTACACCGTAAAACGTCCTTATAATTTTGATAAGAACTTCATGTATAGGTCTACATGGCATACTTAGATCTTCATGTATTTGCGATGTTCTAGTAAACCAGTTAGACTCATGATTCAGTGTAAGAGCTTTATTTTGTGCAACCTGTAGTAGTTTACGATTTTTTCTGGCATCAACATGAGTAGTTCCACACACAGACAACAGATGACGTGATATGGTTGAATGGCCCTAGAACGGCCTAGCTCTGGACACGGCAACAGCTTTGCCAACCATGCGATAAATTATTACGTTATTCGATATTTTTAACCCTGATGCGATAACACTTATAGGATAATACGATAATTTTCTTTATGTAATTAGAGTAAGGGAATTCAATGTTGGCGCGCTCAAATTATATCGTTATTCTGTACGATACAGTGAAAAAAAAAAGAATACGTAGAGCTGCCACGGAGTAATAATATTACTCCATGGAGCTTGCAGCTATTCTTCCATCTAGCGATCGCTGCCAAAAGTTCATTTTCGACAGTGGAGATGCCTAACGACCGCTCTCGTTTATATGTTGCCATTTTATAACATGGGAATGGCCACTCTGATATATAAACCAATTTCATTTACGCTAAAAGTTAAAATGCATAATTTCAACTGTTCCGATATAAATTGCACTTGTTCAGTTATTAATGAAGTTAATGAGGTTAAATACTTACGTATAAATATTAATAATAATTTAAAATGGAATAATCACATTCATTATATTTGTAATAAATTACGTAAAACATTATATTATTGTTGTTCTAAGAAATATTTTGTCAATTAACTGTTTACGTATAATTCATTTAGCATTATTTCAATCTATATTTATGTATGGTATTATAGGTTGGGGTGGAACATATAAATCCAATCTTTATCCGTTAATTTTACTACAGAAAAAAGCAGAAAGATTACCCAACTGAATTGTTGTTTAAATATTTCAAAGTTTTCGACATTAAACAAATTTATTATTTTATTTTATTAAAATATTTTCATAGATATTTTAATAACTTTGAAAGGTATATACATAAATATAGAACTAAAATATGAATTCTCTGCGTTTGTCTGAAGCAAAATGTAAATCCAATGAAGCTTTTTATCATAGCATGAGTCAAGGACCCAGATTATTAAACAAATTATATTCTAATATAATTTTAAAAACGAATCCTCTCCAAAGTAATAAAAAATATAAAAAAATTGTATTGAATTCACAGTTTGGTTTTAAATATATTAAACACTTTTCAATCTCTATTCACTCTCAATTTTAATTTTATTTTTGTCTGTATTGGAATCCCCTCCTGAGCACGAGTCTTACTCATTCAGGAGTGGGCTAATTTATCTTTCATTGTACTAACTTGTATTCATTTCAAACTTACTAGCAATAAAATAAATAAATACACAATACGCGTACTGCAGTTTAAAGAGAACTGGAATAATAAATAAATAAGTAAAGAAGTAAATAAGTAAATAAATAAATATGTAAGTAATAAGAAGGATTTTGAACGAGTCGTTCATATAATCAGGATAACGAACAAGTCGCTGAACAGAAATGGAGATCTGGTCTGATTTCTTCATACCGGTATCAAATCATCTCTGAATCAAATGAATTAAATGAACGAATCAAATGAAGGAATAATTTTAGTGACTAATTATATCTAAATCGATTCTTCCGAATGAATAAAACTTCCCATCCCTAGTCTAAAGGACTAACGTTTCATAAGGGTATATATATTGACTGTGGGCTTGTCTGTTCGCAGGTGTGTCTCGTCGCTGTGTTGGCCGTCAGCGTGCAGGCTGGTGAACCCGTTTACGACGTCCCAGTTCCGGCCTACGCTGCATCCCCCGTTTATCACGCCGAACCACCACAGCTCTACCACTCTCCTCCCTCAATATCATTCGCCTCACACACTGTCCACGCCCCCGCTGTCGCTCTCAAGGCTTTCGAACCAGCACCCATTTACAAAACATTCGAAGCCGCTCCTATTCTAAAATCCTACGAACCTGCTCCCATCCTAAAATCTTATGCTCCTGCCCCAATCTTCAAGACCTATGAACCCGCCCCTCTCGTCAAGTATGCACCTGCGCCCGTGGCTATAAAAGCCGCCCCTATAGCAGTCAAGACTCCAGTGGCCACCTCCTACCAAACCACCACGAGCATCCACGTCACTCATCCCGTTGCCAAGGTTGCGGCGCCTATCGTCAAGTACGCTGCTGCACCTGTGGTCAAGTACGAGGCTGCTCCCGTGGTCAAGTATGAGGCGCCACTCGTCAAGTATGCTCCCGCTCCCGTACTCAAGTATGAGGCTGCACCTGTCGTCAAGTATGACGCGCCACTCCTCAAGTATGCGGCTGCCCCTGTAGTGAAGTACGAGGCCGAGCCTGTCTTCAAGTATGCCGCCCCAGCAGCCCCCCTGATCTCCTACGCTCACGAAGCACCTCACATTGAATATGCTCCATCCTACGGCCACGGGATCGAGTCTCTCGGCTATCACTGATCGTGCTCGCGTTTCATCTCAGTCTGGTAAGTTGCAGCAGCGATTACACATCGCCATTTACGTTATAAATATAACTACATAATTTTTTTTAATTTAACACCTGCCACATTTACAATCTGTCTACAATAGACAATAAGTAAATATTATAAAAGAATATGACATGGGTGGAGATGTTATCCCATGACAACACTCCAAAAGAAAAATAACAATGTTTCAAATAGCTGTAGTAAAAATGAATGGAAGGTCAAGAGCATTGGTCCTTTTAAGTCTTCTTATTGTTTGACTATTATGCAGCAAATTTAATGCATAATGATTGGGATGTTGATTTAATCGGTGCAGGTATTTTTTTACTGAACTTAGAGATTTCTTCTTTCACAGTTGAAATGTTTAGGTCACGATGAATGACATCATTATGGACATACCATGGTGCAGTGACAATGGAACGTAAAGTTTTAGACTGATATCTCTGCAGTATTTCAATGTTTGAGTTGCTAGCAGTTCCCCGCAGTTGAATGCCGTATGTCCACATTAGGACTACATAATTATTGCACTAAATTACACAAATCCCTCCTCTTACTCCACTCGTAAAGTTGCTACCGACTAATAATTTTCAGCTATAAAATATGTTTAAATTTAGATTTTACAGTGTTATGATATTCAGTATCTTCTATACTCTCCACTTATATACGAAGGTCAGTCAATAAGTTTCCGAACTGCCCTGAATGTAGGCAACATACAGGACATAGGAAACGGAGAAGTTATCTACAACCAAGGGAACGCCTGGAATCTATACTAAATACATCACTTGAAAGGCAGAGAAGAAGACTTGTCATAAGGCATACATGGAGAGATTCCAGGAAAAATCGCAATAGATCCTTGACGTGTTTGCACAAAATCACGTGTAGAAGTTCAGTTCTTAAAGATAATCTGTCGCTGTTTATAAGATTGACTCAACAGGCATGGAAGCAATGAACTTCAGTGACACACGTATGTGTGTTCAACGATACAATAAATACAAGTGCAGTTCGGAAATAAATTTATTGAGCCTCGTAAGTGTGATTTATTTCATTAGAAAATAATTAACATTTCTAGTGAATTCTGTGAAACTTCTGAACAATAAATAGCAATATATAAAAATGAATTTCATATTAATGCAATAAATAAAAAAAAATGTTTTATAATACCGCGGATAAATGAACTGAATATATGCTTAGAATTCAATATAACAGACTGCCCAAAATGGCTTATTCGTGCAATACAAAATCTAATAGGGATCCGGGCGGAATCAAGAAATTCTGGCAAGATCTGTAACGTTAAAATAGAAAGAATTTATACACTGCAAATACATGTAAAGAAATGTTTTTAATATGAACTAATCATATTTATGCTCTAATAAAATACAGAATCCTTTCTATCTAATGGGTTAGATTTAGATTGTCATCTTGTTTCATCACATCACCGTAATGTGCACTAGTCAAAGTTTCCGGACTTATATAAATGATCTATAAATAATTATGTTAATAAAAGACGCCAATAAATTTACATTCATATATGTATACATCTTAAAAAGATGCAGATTACTAAGATGTAACTCGATCAAAGTTTTAAACTAGTGCCAACCTAAGACTGTAAGCGTTACGTTTGTCAGAGAAGTTCATTCTTATTACACGAAGGTCTAAATTAAATTCAACTGTTGGTTTAGCCTATATATGAGTTGAGAGGAGTATGTTATTGTAGGTTAAATCACACAACCAAATATAAAACAATCAAGCAATCGTAATAATACGATAATTAAGTGTGATATTTTTGTCTTTACGAACACTAATTTACATGAAAATTATTGTTAATTATTCTTCTTTTTCCAGATCACCTGTACATAACTTCGACCATGGAAACATAAACGTTCACTCGCATTAAGTTATTTTTGTATTATATATTTTTGCATTGTATCATAAAATACCAATAAAGATTTGTTATGAATTCATTGAATATTGTGTTTAAGTTTATTTGTACCCTTGATTTTAATAAGATAAATTTTATGAGAACATTCATTTACACAATTGAGAAGTTTTAGTCAATAATGGATTGAATTCAGAGAAGCGTTTATTTAAACTTAAGAAACAAAAGGCAATTACAAGATGAAATTTTCAATATACAAAGACTGAAATACTAACACTGGAGAAATCCCAAGAATGACGGATAATTCTGAATACTGAAACTGTTAAACAAAAAATATTCACTTATATTTTAGTAAAACAATAATGTTTGATAATTATACTAGCATTTAATTAAGCGTAAAGATAATTATGAAAAATAATATAGACCTCTACTTATGAAATCAGGTGAGAGAGAGAGCGAAAAATTTTAAGATAGAAGTATTTTGCATGACTTTCATCTAAAGAAGTTTACAGTTCTATGTTCATGACTTAGACTAATTTTTATTCTATATAGACCTAAGTGAGACGCCTGAAAGCAAAATTTACAGAACATTTGTCGCTCACAATTCCTCTGATGGTCTGTGCGTGTATATCATGATATTTGTCTAATAAACATCATTTCAGAAACTCAATTTGATTTCGGTTTCCTTCCTTATAACCTATATTTCATTTTCATACACAACTGTTGGTAGGCCTACTGTCATGATTTTAAATAATTTCAATTGTGACAATTTTTATCTTCCCTCACCCTCTGCAGATGATCAAATCACTTTTTTCTATCTTCTTTCTACAATTACTCATTTCTCCACTTTTCATTCTTTTAATCTCTCTTTTTCTTTCTTTTACGCTTTCCTGTCTTTATGTCTGTTTTTGTTTTGTCTAATTTTCCAATTTTTACTTTCACCTTCCTTTACTTGTCCCTAGCCTTCTGTGTTCCTTCCTTTGTTCTATATGTTTATTCTCCCACATTTCTTTCCCTACTTTCCTTCTTACATTTTTCATATCGATTTCCTCGTGAAATCTGGATTAATTTCTGACGAAAAGAAATAAATTTTCTAGCCATTAGTCCTGCAACAGTTTAGAGTTTATTGCGTAATAAAAAAACTAAAAACACAATTATGGCCATTTTACAGTGCATACAGGGATTTTAAAAAATAACGCATTATTGCAACTAAAATTGAATGAGCGGATTTTCGATAAAGAGCTCAAACACGTGAACCCTTCTATTTGGAAATAAATACTTTTATGCTCGACCATGCCGAAATGTAGTAATTATACACCTGGTAGCAGTCCTTTAATGAATGTTATTAAAGTACACCTATTCATTAAAGTTCAGGTTTTCGATTATTCTCGGATATGCAATCGAAAGACAACTAGCAAAACGTCACGCAGGCTGGAAATCCAATACTGTCGCAAAAGGTTGTGTTCTGTTACTATAATAATATTAGCGTTAATTGTAAATAATATTCAAATAAATTCAATTTGTCATCTCGTTTTCCAATGTCGAATTCAATTTCAAGGTTATATTAAGTTTAACGTTTATCTTACTCTCTAGATTATATCAAGGTCGTCGACATTCGTTGCCCGGAAAAAATCAATACTTTCGCGTCTGCACATATTTCACAATTTACGAGGTTGCACAAGGTCAGTTCGCTCCCCAGTCACATAAGAATCGTATGAAAATTATGAAACTCGCTTGCGCTCGATTCATAAACATCCTCCCGTCTTAATTACTATCATTATAGGCTCGTTGCATAATGCACTATTAAGAATTTTTTTTATTACTATGATATCATCGAGAACATTATAAATGACACTATAGTTTTTTAATATTATCTGAAAGAGCATATTTTTATGCAATAATTAATTTGTTTTATACACAAGCACTATGGTTGTGGTTACTACGGTAAACATTTTATTGTTGGTAGGCCTACATTTTATTAGTCTCTGTATTATAAAAGCAGTTTTATTGATGAAACTAACAAATAAAACAAAATGTTCTTAACAGGAAATGAGATAATTTAGATTCTGATAATAATAGGATTTGGAGATGCTTCTTTTGGAAAACCCTACATATTATGTCGTTTCTTTTACAAAAATAGGCTTACTAACAAAAGCACAACTTAACTTGCTCCTTTTATCAACGTCACAAGTGTGCGCAGGTAATCTCGATTTCCCCCTGTATTTATGTGCAGCAAGGTCGATGGCACTACACGCTACGTTGTGCGTGTCGAGGACACAGCACGTGTCACGCACTAGACGATGGTGACACTCCCACGACATCATTCATTTCCCTAGAATCGCTAGATGGTTTTCACTTCGCCAAATTCGGTTTCATATTTGTTGTTCGTTATAATTTGTAGCCCATTTCCTCATTGGTTGCCACGGAAAAATGATGTTACTAAATAAATAAAATTTTAAATAAATGAATGAATAATACATTAAAAATAATGAGTAAATAATGAAATAAATAAATAAATATATATTTTTTTCGAATAAATTTTATTCAGCTTCCTCCAAGTGAATGCTGCCTAGAAGACAAAGCTTACCATAAAATTGTTGTTATAATGGAAAAAAAAGAAAACAATGGAGAAGAAAAAGAATAAGAACTAGCACAATTAGAAATAATTGGAAAAGACTAAACAAAACATCGTTAATTCCAGAAGAAACATAAAATTTCCTAGTATCTATTAGCTATTGAGTGATCACAGTCGTCTATTTAGCACTAGTTGCAAGACCCAACTTAAGTGAGCAGATCGCCATAGCAAAGAGATCAATATATATAACTGTAGAGATGGTTTCTTAGGATTTTTATAGATCCCTTCACTGCAGACATAGATACTTCAGTGACAAGAGTTTGTCCTAGACCAAACTGCTTACAAAAATGCGCGAATCTTTTTGTGATGGTTCCTCTAGCCCCAATCAGTAATTCAACAACTTCGATCGACGTTAGATGATATTCTTCCTGATAATGTGGTATAGTGGGGCCGTATATGTCGCATTTTTCCTGATGTACCTCAGTAGGTTGATTTTTCGTACATTTCCATTCTTACAGTTGGATCAATTATGAATCCGCTTGTTGATCTTGTCGGGATAGCGATGATGTCAATGCGCCTTGTAGATCCATTTGTGGACAAACCATGGACCTCCTCTTCTACTTGGAAGTTTTTTCCTCGTAGGGCCGATGCTAGGAGGGATCGAATCTTGTGGTGACGACTATTCCTCAGTTGTTCTCCATGAGGATAGGCTCCCAGAATGTGAGCAAGTGTTTCTTTCTCACTCCGACAATGTCGGCAGTGGGTTCCTTTCTGATACCTACCTGGTAGAGCACGTACTGGACATACATTGGCAGTCATCTTAATAGCGTCCTTCCATTCGCTGCTGGTCAATCCATTCGGTTTTAGATAGCCATTTATTACCAGGCGTGTATTCTTTATATAGAATGACTCCCTTTCCTTTCTGAGGTAACGTACACCAGGAATCAAATTCTTTGTCTCGTAGGAGTTTTCGTAAAGATGATACGTTTATCTGATCAGAGGAGTCAATATTTGCCAATCCAAGTTTATCCAGACTTGCTTGTATTTCATTGGTCAAATCATGTGTATTTGAAACATATATGTTGTTTGTCTTTGCAAGCAATTTGGAGTAAAGAAATACGCAAACAAATAAATAAATTAAAAATAAACAAGTAAATTAATAAGTAACTATGGAAGCACGTAAGTAAAAACAAACAAATAAAAGCCAAATAACTGAAAAATTGAAGGAATGTGACAAATAAATAATACATAAACAAATAAAAAGACAAATACATCACGTAATGTATAAATAAAAGAATGTAATTATATTTCAGTTTCTGGCTTAGTGTCGCAATATATTCCTCCAGTCAGTCGTCATTATTAATAATTCGTTCTCCATTGCACATCTTACATCAAGATCTACGGTTTTGCATGTGTATATTTTAATGGAGAAGTAGGGTTATAGCAAAGTATACAGGAAAGATAAAGATTAAAACATTGAAATCAATCCTACAGATTATATTACGTTAAGAGCATAGGCAGCTAATGCAAAGTGTGGTATCCAGCCTTTCACTCTAAATCACAATATTCGCTTCTACTCGTATTTAGGTCAAAAGAGAGCTCTATATTGCAGTTATGCCACATAATTCATTGAAATAAAATCTTACGAAAACAATCGAATTTGTGTATACTGAAAGTGGATAAATAAATAAAAACCAAAAATAAATAAATAAATAAATAAATAAATAAATAAATAAATAAATAAATAAATAAATAAATAAATAAATAAATAAATAAATAAATAAAGGGAGAGGCTTCATATCTTTTAAGCAGTGTCTTGTACTTTTCTGTTAGCGACCATGTTTGGCAACCGTACAGAATAACAAGGATCACACATTTCTCCAGTACTTCTTTTTTCATTGCCGGTGTTTGGTATTATTCAGTTATAATGAATTTTAAACTCAAAAATTCCTTCCAACTCAGAGTTATCTTCTCCTTTCGAGTTCTTTCGTGCATGTGTTCTGAAAGGATAGGCCTACTCTCTGTCCAAGATATGTGTTTTCTGAGACAGTCTACAGTTAAGTTGCTGAATTTGCATTTAAATTTGTGTGTGATTTATCATAAGTTTCGTTTTGTTCGAGCTGATGGCAAGTCCAGTCTATTGGCTTACATTTTTCAGGTTCTCCAGCATTTTTATGAGCTCGTTACTGGATTTTGCGAACAAGACAATGTCATCCCCAAAGCAGAGGTTTGTTAGTTGTCTGTCATTTATGTTTATGTTGTGTTTTTCCATTTCAGTTTTCGAAAGATATTTACTAGTAAACTTGTGAATAGGTTACATGAGACTGGGCCTCCTTGTTTGACTCCTTTCAGTATTTGAAATTCTTCTCCAACTGTAGCCAGCCTGATTTAGAAATGAGAATTTGTGTGTAATCTGCTTAGCATCCTGACTTATTTTCCCTCAATACGTTGGTTACTTTATGCATCCAGTACTCTTCCTTGATACTGTAAGTCGAATGCTTTTTTGTAGTCGATAAATGCAATATAGAGGAATTGAATTCCTGGACTTTCTCAAGTAGTTGGTTCACTGATTGGATAATTTTCGTCGTGCTGAAATATGAGCGAAACTCTGCCTGCTCAAGGGATTGGTTCTCATCCAATACTTCGGTCAATCTCTTGGTTATAATCTTGCTGAGCAGTTTGTAGAGGCTGGATATAAAACTTATGGGCCTAGTTTCACCAAGCTTCGTTAAAATAACGCTAAGAGCATGTTAACTAACGTGTTGTTGAAAATTGAAGAACCTGTTAATGTAATAGTGTTTCATCAACCATTTGAGGTACTTTGGTTAGGTAACATGATGTTAGGAGTAATGTAACAGGAGTCAAAGAAGCAGTGATTGTGTGAAAGTTTACTGAATGTGCCTTTAATTGGTGTAGTCATTTGTTTTACCGGAAAATTGTATTTTTCACATTATGGAAGTATTGGAGACTAACATAATTACAACGGAAATAGAGAAAAAGAAACGTGTAAGGAGCAGTAGTTTTACCTCATATGAGAAATATAAGTATTTTAGTAGATCTAGCAATTATATGAATGTAATTGAACTCAAATGTAGTGATAGAACTTTCATTAGGAAAAAGAACAAGCATTGGTTTCTTTAACCCAAGACTTTCAATCGCCATTTGGATGTGAAAACGCGAACTATGAAACAAATCAATGTTATGAAAATATTAAAAGAAATGCTAAGATGGGTCATACACAAGATACAGTAGAACATTTTTAAACTGATGGTGGTACTTTCACTCTCAAAATTGATATTTGTGCGAAGATTCTTTCAATTATCCAGGATCAAATAGAACCAATAGAAAATGAAGATAATAGTGATGCTGAATATTACAATAGTAAGCATTAACATTATTTTAATATCTTATATACCTATCTTCACACGTCATTAGTCATAATTACATGTGAACTGTTAAATGAGTGAAGTAAAGAAATATCGTTTTAAAAATCTGCAATTATATCTGTGTATTAATACGGAATAATAATCACAGAAATGATTACGTTAATAAGCATACATCTCCTCTTTACTGTGGATGCAGTGTTAATATTAAATGATGAGCAGTGATTGTAGCTAATTGTTTTCACTGCAAATATATCTCGATATAATAACGCGGCGTGTAACATATGTTCCCTGGCAGCCATGATTCACGCTGTAACAGGATGTTAAGGATTTAACTGCGGGAGTATGCTGTGTTAATTTAACAGTGGATTTAACATGATGTTAGCAGTAACAACAGTTGATGAAACATCTCTTCCGTTAAGTTTACTGTTAAACTACCTTAAAGACATGTTAAATATTTAACAAGGGTTGGTGAAACTGGGCCATGGGCTTATAGATATCGTCCCTGGATCCTTTCTTGTGTAACTAGTTTTTCATTCTTGGTGCATATCCTCCGACTGATTTAACTAAATCCATAAGACAAGAAATCTCAACTTCGCTGTTGTAAATCGAATTTTGATCCTTTGGATTTGAGCACAAACTCTACCACTAATGCAAGAGAGGAGGAAGTCTGTTTCTTGAGCATTTTACAGGAATTTTTAATATACTGCAAGCTAGTTTGTTACAATGCATCTCAAGCGAAAGGTTTGAAAGTGTAAAGTTTCTGACATTTGTAGTTGGCGGTGGCTGTTGACAATAACGCAGAGGATCATCAGAGCCATTCTATTGGTGACCTCACTATAGCATACAACATTTACGCAATTACTTTTTCTCTGTGGAGCCCGAGAAACTTGGCAGCGTCGCCACAGCCGCAGCGAGCGCAACTTTGGCGCGGGGGAGTAATTACCAGCAACAGGATTTGAAATCGGGGCCGAACGCCACATATTCATGAGCCGGGATAAGATCTCGCGTGCTGTGTGGCTAATCCGCTCCAATTTTCGGTGCGGAACATCAAGACCTCATCTGTACCGAGAAACAAGCTCGAAACAACCCGAAGATAAGCTCTTAACTCTCTTTTACCATTCTTCAAATATTTTCATTATTACAGAAGTCAAGGATAATTCCATTCCTTGCATGTTTAGGTTAATATGCAAAATTCAGATTAGTTATTGGATAATCAAGCAAGAATCCTGGAAATTTGTTCCCTTTCTTCAACATTGACAAGCAGAATGCTAATCAAAGATCAGGAATTATTTTCTTATTAGTCTCAAATGCAAATTCTACCACCATGAACATTATGGAAATATTATTGGTAATATGAAACTTCATTTGAAACAGTACATTTTGTGAGTAACATAATAATAATGAAGCAATTTTCCTTTTAACAGTTTGCTCCACATTCATGCTTTCATTAGTGGAGGACATCGGGAAGAAGAAGAAGACAAGAAGCAGAATCAAGAGGATTCTATGGGAGATGAAAAGAAGGTGCAGTTAGCGTTCAGAGAAGACGTCGGGATACGAAAAGTGTGATGGGTGAAGAGATAGTGATTTCGTCACCACAAGGCAGTATTTTATCGTTGACGGGTACATTTAAGGACCAAAAAAATTACAATCTTAGAAGTTGGTGCATGAGCGGTAAGAAATAAATAATAGGTCTGAATGAAATTACAACAGGAAGTTTGGTGATTTAATGTCGTAAATCCTCTTTTAGTGTGATGAAAATGTTTAGGGGATCATAAATATAGAGATCAGTTAGGAAGTTATGAAATTGAAACAAGATGTTGGGAAATTAAAAAGTTGCTAGTTAATAAATATAGTTACCGATTGAAGTTTATTGTAAAGAAGTAAATCTTAGAAAGTGATGTAGTGAAGTTTATGAAAGATGATCTTAGTGATAGTATTTCCAATTTTCTATAGTTTTCTCTGAGTGCTGATTGTGGTTAAGAAATGAATGATCAAACTAAAGTGAACTAGATACTCATGTCAAGATTTAATAAGATTATTATAATGATTTGTATTAGGTAAAAAAAAAAAGATCCCAATGAGTATAACCGGGTGAAGTGTTACGAGTTAGATGTAATGTAGAAAGACGGAATTATATATAAATTTAGTTAGCAAGATTAGAATGCTGAAAGGAACGTAAGTGTGGAACGAACAGAGGTGGACATTTAAGATCAATGAGAAGAAATTTACTGTTTGGAGTTAAGTTAATAACGAGAATAGATGAATTATTAGTTTAACAGGCTGTCTGGATTGCATGCTAATTGTAGGTATATGTAATAGAAAGTATGGTGAAACCCATATACATAAGTTGTGGTACACCATAACTAATATAAATGTTGATGACAAATAAATATCTATCTATTTAGTGGAGGACATAAAATTTAGCAAAGATTTTATAATACATAAATGAATGATCATAACTATATAAAGTATACATACTCCTATAATTTAGCACTATCAAATAGAAAATTTGAAATTTAAGGTACCATAAACCGAGGCGACTTTGACCCACTGAAGTGATTTCAGCTCATTTATACAAAAAAATATTTATGCTCGACCATGCCGAAATGTAGTAATTATACACCTGGTAGCAGACCTTTAATGCCTGTCATTAAAGTACACCTATTCATTAAAGGTCAGGTCTTTCAGCCAATGACGACTCAGGTTACAACTGTTCAGCCAATGACAGGTCAGCTTTCTACCGTTATAAAACCGCAAGTATCGATTATTCTCGGATATGCAATCGAAAGAGAATTAGCGAAAAGTCACGGAGGCTGGAAATCCAATACTGTCGCAGAAGGTTATGTTCTGTTACTATAATAATTAGCGTTAATTGTAAATAATATTCAAATAAATTCAATTTGTCATCTCGTTTTTCAATGTCTAATTTAATTTCAGTGTTATCTCTGTAGGTTCTTATGGCCTAGCAAGGTCAATGTGGACATCTGTTCCTCGGAAAAAAATCAATACTTTCGCGTCTGCGCACATCTCACAACATAGGGACATTGATCAAGGTCAGATACAAAGAAAATTAATAATATCAAGTTAGAAATATGGTCGAGCATAAAAAGTCGTACGAAACTCGCCTATAATGGTAATTAAGAAGCTCGTATGAAAATTATACTCCATACTCGCTTCTTAATTACCTTCATTATAGGCTCGCTGCATAATGTACTATTATACATTCCTATATTGTTTATGAATATATGAACTTGATTTTTGCCCTACACTATGAAGAAAACCTGCATATTTTATTGAATAAACAAAATGTTTATTATTTTAAAGTATTCACTGTTAAAATCAAATAAAACATTCTTCTGCAAAATTTAGACTTCAAATTGCCACTAAAAACTTTATATTTTCGACTTGAGAATGTTCTTGCCATATTACTTCTTGCCATTTGATCGCTTGGCAATACAGTCAGGATTAGTTTCATTGTGCCTTCTAGATGGCAGCAAAGATCACTTCCTTCCTCCTGTTGAAATACAGTAATGTCTGCAACTTTTTTTGACAACTGAGGTGACTTTTTTCTCGCTGTTTTTTCGGTCAACACAAATAAGATTCTAATAGTAAGTGCAATACATATATGTAGAATACTAAAAGACGACAAGAAGAGAAATATGAACACCAGTAGAGTCCCAAACTTTACATTTCCATAGCATTTGAGGGATCTCATATGCACAATTGCGATCAATTCAGCATAAAACCTCAAAAGTGAATTTAGGAAAGCTGGATTGGTTCCATTTAATAAGCTGAAGTTGTTCTCAAATGTCCGTCAGAAGGAGCTCAGATAAGCGCGATGGCAATGGCAAGCATTTCTGGATGGAAGTGGCCAAAGTCAAAAGACACCCTTTAGTATCCTGACGAAGATGAAATGGAGACTATTCGAGCTCCAACTCTTCTGACCAGTGAAAGCTTGTGTAGTGTTCCTGAGATTGAAAAGTATCGAGTCAAGAAATAAACTCCTTAAGTTCTAAGTACAACTATCACAATGAACTACATCACCATGCGTCTTAGACCTCTTCTTGCAGTTCTAACAGGAGTCATAACAACACTTCACAATTCGACACAAAATTACACTAAATTGCAGTTTGCAAGCATGTTCCTCTTTTTTTCTTTCAATATTTTGATCTTTGATTTGTAACGAGCGAGAGTTGAAGGTTGGAAATTCCAGTGTAACAAAGGGAAAGTTTAGTGTGAAGTCCAGAGACTAGTTGTCAGGTACGATGCCACAAAATAACATGGAAATACCAAATTCTTCGAACCAACATTCATAAAAGGGACTATTATCTAGTTAGCATAATACATACACTAAAGCCAGAGATGTGTCATAATATGTAATATAAAAGTCTAAATATGTGCTATTAATTCTAAAGTCTTCAAAATATCCATTATACATGAATTTACTCCAAAAAAGGGGCCAAAATATGCAAACATGCACGGAGAAAGTATGGTTATTTGGAATTGATGTTATAAAACGAATATTTTTCAAGTTTGATAAGTATAAAATGGTTATATGCTAACATACAATTGCATGGAAATCCGAGTTCTACTAATAACCATTTTGTGTGTGTGTTTTTTTTCTGTACTGTTCAGCTGGTATACGTTGCGTTGTGATTGCTGCTTAGAGTTGTAACAGAGTTTGGGAACCCTTGGTAAAGAGCTACAACACAGGCATTTATCGAATCAATTATGATCGTAATCTATTTTTAAACTGCTCTCTAAAACAAAAACAGGCTGTGTATGTATCCATGTTGGAATTTTCCTTAATATCTGTTCTACACGTGAAGCAATTTTTATTCTATTTCATATAGCTATATGTGCTCGTATTAGTGGACAAGGATAACTCAAAACTATTAAGTTCGGGTCCTTAAATCTAAAATGTGTGTAAAATGCGAAATATAACTTTCTATAAAAAGGGTATATATATATATATTCATAGGATTACGTTGAACTAAAGGTTGCCTGCTTTCGATTTGTTGCCGCGGATTTTACCCGACGGACTCTTAGGTGAATATTTTGACTTATAAATATTACAGTTGTTTTGAAATTGGAAAAATGAAGGACATTAACTCATCTGTAACATCCGTGACAAAATCTGTGTAACGTCCGAACATGGAAGAAACAGCTATAAAATATTTACCGATTATACCTTTGTGAACTAATTGGATGCCATGAGATTTGCATAGCTTTCACATGGACACTATGAGAATGAATCTCTTTTTGCTTGAGGCAGAGACATGAGTTTTACACATTTTATTAATAAGGTGTAAAGTGAGTTCATAAATCTTGTAACATCCGTGACGGAACCTTTTCTTTATTTTCTGCAACAATAATACATTTTATTCGAACAACTTTTTTTTGTAAAATGATACTTATCTTCTAAATTGATTCTAATAATAAAAGTTGACTAAAGTCATTTCGATGAAAGAGTAACGGAACGGAGAAAATTCTCTCCGGCGCCGGGATTTGAACCCGGGTTTTCAGCTCTACGTGCTGATGTTTTATCCACTAAGCCACACCGGATACCACCCAGGCGTCGGACAGAATTGTCTCAGATTAAGCTCCAACTCTTGGGTTCCCTCTAGTGGCCGCCCTCTGCACTACGTCATTTCATTTTCAATATATCGAGTTTGAAAATAGTAAAAACTGTAACATCCGTAAGAACTGGAATGGCTGATTACAAAGAGAACGCAAAATTTAAACATGATTGTAAAGGTCAGGAGTATTTTGTGATGTAGGTACAGAAAGAAATATTAATAGCCAAAACGTAAATTAATTATGATGTTAATTACACTTCTGTCTTTTTCTTTACACACATTTTGCTCTGTCTCTCTATTTGAGATTCTGCTCATAAGCCAGGAATCATAGGGTAAGGAATCAAAATATCTTCGATTTATTATACTGTATTAGCCTATATTAACATAGAAAAAAATTGTTAATAAAAAAGTGCGTTCACTTTCTTTAATATTTTCGTGACACATTAAGGCTATAATTGTGCTCATCAGAAGAATGTCTTTGTCTCTGACTTTGCACGATGAAGTTAACGGAGAGAGAATAGTGGGGAAAACGCTTGAAATTGAAAAATCTGGAATCTTGCCGATTCTCAAACTAATTGCTGCATCCAGTTTAAGGAAAAGGGTCGTGACGTAACAGAGATGCATGTCAAGGACAGAATCACGTGACTCTCAAGCACAATTATAACAGAGCAGCTGCATCTTCCGGGAACTTGGTTCGGATTCCATGTGCCGGCATAATCGCGTTTGTTTGGTTTCCGTGCCAACATGACAACTCATGACTTCATAGAGCAACCGTGATATCAGCAGATGTTTCATAGGTGAGTGACATGTAAGATATACATCAAGGAATTATTGAAAATTTGGTGTTAATTGTTTTACTTGTTCATAGCATAAAATACTGAGAAAATGTTGTGACATAAAAATTAGACACTAAGATTTTTATGAAAATACCAGAAAGGTGGTTTTCAGTATACGTCAATAAAAGTGTACAAAACCTTGTCCAATATTATAATCATGTAGATGAAATTATTGGGGATCATCAATGTGGTTTCAATCGTTATAGATGGACTATTGACAAGATTTTTTGCATTCGACAGATAATGGAGGAAAAAATGGGAGTATAAGGGCACAGTAATAATTTATTCATACTTACTTACTTACTGGTTGTTAAAGAACCCGGAGGTTCATTGCCGCCCTCACATAAGCCCGCCTTTGGTCCCTATCCTGAGCAAGATTATCCCCCTCAAAACCATTAATCATTTATTCATAGATTTCAAAAAGGCATATGACTCGGTTAAGAGAGAATTTTTCTACAATATTCTTATTGAATTTGATTTTCCCAAGAAACTAGTTCGATTAATTAGAATATATCTATATGAATCATACAGCAGAGTCCGTATAGGCCAGTTTCTGTCTGACGCTTTTCCAATTCACTGCGGACGAAAGCAAGGAGATGCACTATCACCTTTACTTTCTACTGATTAACTTTACAACTTCTTTACTGTGATAACTTTTAGGAAATTACCCAGCTGACTAGTTTCGAAGTGTTATCCTTCATTGCCCAAAGCCCAGTGGAGGTCCCGCGCTTTCTTCTAGTTTTCTGTTGTGGTGGAGTGTGTTCATGATGGTGTCGAAAAGGGTGTGTGTTTTGAAGTTGAGTTGAGTGTTCAGGATGTGCTGGGGATGTGGTTTTGTATGTTTGTAAATTCCATATTGTTCTAGAGTGTCAAGTTTCTATTTTTTTGGTTGAATGTGTAGTATTTTCATGCTGGTGTCTATGTTGCTGTAGTTGTGATTGGAGTTTGTGATGTGTTCTGCATGGGTTGAATTGTTGTGTAGTTTGGTTATGACTGTGATATGTTTCTTGTAACGTGTTTGAAATGATCTTCAAGTCTGTCCAATGTAGAAGTCGTTGCAAATGTTGCATGCTAGCTTGTATACACCTGTTAAGTTGTATTTGTTTGTGTGTCTTGTCTATATGTTAAGATATTTTTGTAGTGTGTTCTGTGTTCTGTATGCAATGTTGCATTTTAGTTTCTTGAAAGATGATACAATCTTGTATGTGTTCTTGTTTTCGTACTGTATGTTCGTGTGATTATTTGTTTTGTTATTTTGTTTGTGCTGCGTTTTCATGTTTGCGTTTTTCCTTATAGTCTTTACTTTTTAACTTTGCTCTAGAATATGCCATTATGAAAGTCCAGGAAAACAGAGAGAGTTTGGAATTGAACGGGTTACATCAGCTGCTTGTTTATGCGGATGACGTGAATATGTTAGGAGAAAATCCACAAACTGTATGTGGAAAATTAGTGGCAAAATTCCCAATATGCTCAGTTAATAAATAAAATTTTAGTTTTATCCTTTAGATGTGCAGAAATAGGATGCGAACAAAATTAACATTGTCGAATTCATTTGCAGAACGAGAAGTTATATTTTTTCGGATCAAATTTCTGCATATTTGAAGGATAACGCTAAAATTTTTTCAATTATATCATCATCATCATCATCATCATCATACACTGCTCTCTTACATTGACTGAACAGTTTGGAAATTAAGTCAATGGCTTTCCCAGAACACAACATGAAATATTTCATATACTCGTAAAACAATTTCTATCTCGAAAAGGAAGTAAAAACATTTAAAAATAGGCTTAAGGACTTTACTATTAGACGGCATTATATTATACATACTATTTAAAGGGTGTAATTGATATTTTGTTATTTGAAGTGATGTATCAGTGAAGAAGTGTGTTGTGTCAGTGAAGTGTGTTGTGTAAGTGAAGTGTGTTTCTGTCAGTTAAGTTTTATAGTTTATAGTGGCAGTGCAAAGTATTTGAACAGTGGAATGTTTTTCAAGTGTTAGTGAAATCAGGATAGAATTAGTGAAATGTGTTGTAGTACCAGTGCAGTGAGTGAGTTGCCAGCGAAATGAGTGTAGTGCTGAAAGGTACTTGTGCAGGTATGAACATATCATACTCGTGGGTTTTAGTTCGAACTTAGGGTTAAGATACAAATTAGATTTACTTTAAATTTTATTTTAAGTGATCGTGCTTCATTTAATTTAGGTTGCTTCCTGTATTATTATTATTAATTATTATTATTATTATTATTATTATTATTATTATTGTTAGTTTATTATTAATTGCATTTTTTATTAATTGTGTTTATTATTAATTGTCATTATTGACTGTAATTAGTTACACTGCCACCGGGTTTATGCCCATTTGCAGTGTGAATAAATAAATACATACATACGTACATACATACATACATACATACATACATACATACATACATACATACATACATACATACATACATACATACATACATACATACATACATACATACATACATACATACATACATACATACATACATACATACATACATACATACATACATACAAAAACAGGCAAAATTTTATTGTACTTTTTGTTTGAAACATATCAAAGAATAACCCCTGAAATTAATGACACTACTTATGGTCGACCCTGTATATAATATGTCTGATCTCTACTGACTTGTTGTTTACATTATATTATGAATATCTGCTTCAGTTTTGTGTGTAACATTGTAGTGTATTTTACTTTGTAAATTTGCAGTGTTTTCTGTATCGCAGTTTTACTCCTAGTTGAGTGTTGAGAAGGCCGTATGGCCTTAACTCAGCCAGGTTAAATAAATTATTATTATTATTATTATTATTATTATTATTATTATTATTATTATTATTATTATCTTGTAAATTCATGTTGCCTGTTTCCTGCATTCGTGACGTCATTCGTCTTGACTCGCGTCACGCAGGTTCCGTCGCGCGGTCCTGGGTTCTTATCGATCCCCGCCCCGTGCCGACGGTACCAGGACTCACAGTCCACTTCGCGATTCGTAGGAGATATGAGTCAAGACACTTACACAATGCATGTCAAGTAGCACCGTCATCCGATTTCAAAGAATGGGTTAACATTGTCGTTGCATTTCTGATTTCACTTACAGATAAGTTGTTATAGGCGTAGCTTCGAAATACGCTCCAATGAGTAAGATTACAGGACCGAAGATACTGTACATCCATTCACATTTTCCTCTATCGCATCATCAACTCTTCTTCGCCTAACTATCTCTCAGTGCGTTTTAATTTTTTCCTCATATTACAACCTGGACACTCGTTCTAAAAATGACCCTTAATTATCTATGCCTTGCCATAAAACAGCTCACTATTTCTCCTTCCTTTCACAGTATCAGCAATTCATTTCTGGAACTTTCTACCCAGCTCTCTCAGGAACTATCGAACGATATTGCAATTTAAAAGTAAATTATTCAAACACGTGGCCAGTGTAAGCCACGTAACTCCAAGCTTCAGATTTAACTTTCCCGTATCTTACTTTATATTATCACGATTGTTCATTGAAATTTATTACAAATCTTAATTTGAAACCTACAAATTGTTAGTACATATCTTATTCACTATTTACACTAAATTACACTTGAATTATTATTAATTCTTAATTTGAAGTATTGGTTCATTTACCACTTGCCTATTCATTGAGTGTAACTTAAAAGCATTATATTATTCTGTAATTATTATTTAATATGTTTTAAATGTTTTGCTCAACTTGTGTTTGTATAACTACATAAATCTTTGAGTGTTCTTTAAATATTAGTCTGTAATTTTTAACTTGCATCACTGAAAATTGTATCAGATACTTCTGTTTCTGGCTAAGTGGAAGAGAAAGCCTGATGGCTTTAACTTCGTCAGAATGAATGAATGAATGAATGAATGAATGAATGAATGAATAAATAATAAATAAATAAGTAAATAAGTAAATAAGTAAATAAATAATAAATAAGTAAATAAATAAATAACTAAATAAATAAATAAGTAAATAAATAAATAAATAGTATTATTATTAATATCATTATACTACAACTTCACCACATTTATGCCTTAGTGAAGAAATAAATTAGAATTGTTTCGTCAAGACGGTTGTGTTTATAGCTACACTTCGTCGTTGTTCCTGCAGTAACTTCTATGTGCAAAATATAAAATTTTTCAGTAGGAAGAAAAACACATTTATTCATCCTATGGCAGCCGTGCATAGGAGACTGTGAATTATTACATTTTCTAAACAAATAAATATAATTACATATAAGAGATTTTATTATTTGCTGTGTCACTATTTAAGTTATTTAATAGAGTAAAAGTCTGCAAATCGATAAATGTGTCACATTGGAGTTATTGCAGGAACAACGACAACTTGCTTTTAATGTGCTCAGAAATTATTATTATTATTATTATTATTATTATTATTATTATTATTATTATTATTATCGTCATTACTAATTTTATTGTTACAAATTTTATTATCATTATTGTTAGTACCGTGATTATTACTGGATTTATTTAGTCGGTTATTTAAGAATGCTCTATCAACTACTATGTTTTATAATGTTTACGGTATTGGTGATAGCAAGATGGTTTTTGGCGAGTTGAGACTGAGGGTCCACCTTGGGATTACCTGACATTCGACTTAAAATTGGGAAAACCTCTGAAAAAAAAATCAACCAGGAAATCAGATCAAGTGGGAATCGAACCCACGCCCAAGTACAGTTCCGAATCAGTAGATAAGCCGACTACAACCTAAATTCGGATAGTTGTGCATGGTGCAGAATTTAGAATGTTTGCGTCGTAGGATTCCATTGGTTAAAACATATAAATAATTGTAAAAATGAAATAGACATTTATCGAGGGTCGGTGTAACAGAAATATTTTATTTGCATTATTTTGGTGCTCATTGCTGAAGGAAAATATTTTCTAAATATGCGAAATATTTTTCAGTTGCGTGTTGAACAATATTAAGTCCTATTCATGATTTGACATCAGACAGTGTGGGTTGTCTCTTCGTAGAACTTCATGATATGAACAGCTTTCTGGTGGCAAGTAATTTTTTTCTCATGCTATATACATACATACAGAAGTGTTCTGTCCATGGGCAAGTCTTTCACTGCAAACCCAGCAGTCTGCAATCTTTCTATTTTCTGCCTTCCTTTTAGTCTCTGCATATGATCCATATATCTTAATGTTGTCTATCATCTGATTTCTTCTACCCCGAACCTTTCTCCCCTTCACATTCCTTCCAGTGCATCTTTCAGTAGGCAGTTTCTTCTCAGTCAGTGACTCAACCAATTCCTTTTTCTCTTTCTGATCAGTTTCAGCATTATTCTTTCTTCACCCATCTTTCCAACACAACTTCATTTCTTATTCTGTCTGTCCACTTCACACGTTCCATTCTTCTCCATATCCACATTTCAATTGCTTCTATTTGTTTCTATTCATTTCGTCGTAATGTACATGTTTCTGCCCCATGCAGTGTCAATCCACACAAAGCACTTCACTAGTCTCTTCCTTAGTCATGCCATATATTCATTAAATTATTAGCATTAGGTTTTGCAATGTCAATAAGGATGTTCATTTACTTATTTGTACCATTTTTATTTATTTATTTCTTTGTTTATTTGTTTCTCTCTCTCTCTATATATATATATATATATATATATATATATATATATATATATATATATATATATATATTGTTTATTGTTAGTAAAATAACATGTACAAAAATACAATCTCAGTTCTTCCCTGAAGGAGTAAAAACTCGTGCTCAGGGAGATGTCTAAACACAAAGATAAACACAAACGAAGATAATTATTTGACACAAACCTGGTCAAGAAAAAAAAATTACAGAAATAAATTAACTTTAAAAATACAATTTCAATTTTAATCATTTAAATCATACAAATACATATACATATTAAATAAATATATATTCTTTAAAAATTAAATTCCTAACGCTATTTTTGAAATTTCTAATACTAAAATTTTCCAATTTTGGATATTTATCAATTATTTTTTGTATAACCTTGGACCAAAGTAGGTACCATGGCTCAGAGCTGTGCTTGTGAAACACTTTGGTTCCTCTAGTCGTATAAAATCGGATCTTTTAGTTCCATATTTATGATGATACAATTTGAATTTATTACGATTTTTATGTATGAAGATTAATAAGGCAATATAATAAATCTGTTTAATTTTCAAAACATTAAAATCAGTGAACAAAAGCTCGGATGAGTAATCAATTGGTTTATTAAGGCATATTTCAATTATTCTTTTCTGAATAAGTATTAGTGGAGTGAGATTAGAAATACTTGCATGTACCCACCCTAAAATTCCATACTGGAGAATGGATTGAAATAAAGCTAAAAAATGAGACGTAAAATATTAATTGGTAAATATGACGGAAGCATAACAAGGATATAAATTGTTTTACGTAATCTATTGCATAAATATGTAATATGTTTGTTCCATCGTAGGTGTTGGTCGATTGTAATGCCTAAATACTTAACTTTTGAGGATTCGGTTAATATGGGACATTCACAATTTTGAGAAGAACAATCTGAATGATGAATTTTGAGCCTAAAAGAAGATTGAGGAGATTTAAGACCACTGGACTTTAGTGAAAATGGAACAAAAGTTGTTTTGGATGTGTTTAAGGAAAGAGCGTTTCAATCAAACCACTCTTTAATTACCTGTAATCCATTATTCGCATTAATATAAGTGCCTTTCCAAGATTTTTCACCAAAAAGAATTACGGTATCATCCGCATATGAATATATGATCTCATTATATTTGCGTAAATCAGTTAATAACAAATCATTTATATAAATCAAGAATAAAATTGGACCAAGAACAGTGCCCTGAGGGGCCCCTACTTTTATGTTTTGAGTAAAACTAAATTCATTATCAAGTTTAGTTGCATGATTTCTGTTATTCAAACATGACTGAAATAAACTTAGAACATGACCATTAATGCCTAACAAGTTTAATTTCTCTAATAAAATATCATGGTTAACGGTATCAAATGCTTTTCGAATATCCAAAAATATACCCAAGCATTTATTCCCTCGGTCTATTTATTTACTTTGTGTTTCTTAATTATTCATACCTGTGCTGAACCACTGCTTTATTTGATGTAATAGTCCGTGTCCTGTACAGCTTGTATTTGTCATCTTTCAGTACATAAAGGGAATAAGGCTAGTTATATTTTCGAATTCCGACCAATTTGCCGAATGAGATAGATTTTCTGACTTCCGCTTAATGTGTGAAGTGTTTCTCACGCTATTTGAACAATGTGCATTTTATCTGGCCGAGATCTCCTGTAACGTTAGGGTGCTTTTTCCCCTGCATGCAAGGAACAATTTATCTCTCCTGTAAAGCGATCAATTGTGTGTATTTACCAGTATGAAAGCGTTGGAATAAATCAATCCTTCCTGCCTACATCCGTTGTTCTTACTAATTACACAAAGTGTGTGACAAGCAAACATAACAGAATAAAAGTATTTCCTATAAAGTTAACATTATAAAGTTGAACTAAAGAGAAGAAATTAATGGAAATATTGTGTATTAACGAACACTTCCTCTATTGATAAACATGTTTAGACAGTAAGTTGCAATGAAAATACAAAATGAATCAAATATTCGTACTTTGAAAGCATAGAGACTGGTTTCCTTTATTGTTTTCTTTGCTGTTTCTTTATGTGATATTACTTTGTCCTTATTTATTTTCATTGCTATGATGTAGCACGTATGGATGAATGCAGAAATATGTATAGAGTGTTATTTGGGAGACCTGAGGAGACGCCGAGACGTAGATGGGGAAAAAATATTATTATTTATTGTTATGATTATAGCGTCGGTTTTCCATAATAAATTCATGGATTGAAATTGCAACGATTTCAATTTGAATTTGTGGTGAAAAAGTAATACTGTTTTCAACGCATATTAGCCACTGAAATGTATTTATATTACCCGTAATACGATAAACATGTTACAAACATAATGCTTAAAGGGTTAAGTACAGCTTACAGCAGTAAAATTTTTAGAAATATTCAACATTTTTTTTCCTCCATTCCTATATCATATAAAATAATGAAAATTGGTATGTGTAAAACACTGTCCTTCTGCTATATGAAAAAAACAATACGATTTAAAAAAATCACTTTTTTTTTTCAAAATTCAAAATAGTGGCAGTTCACTGTGCAGTGATGAAGCTTTTCCCTCATAACTCATAAACTTGTTGGCTTTTTTCATGTCCTCTCTCTTTTATTTTATTGCTGAAACTCATTTTTACAATATCATGCTATTTCAACTACATTTCTTAATAAATAATTTTTTTTGTATTTTATGTTAGAAGAAAATACTGATATTTGACCATTTTTAAAAGAATTAATTTTTTTTATCAGACAATCTATCAGAGGTAGAGAAGTGATTTTGCATCACATTGTAGATATGACATGCATAAATACACACAACAAATTCCATCACAGAATGTTGGATAATTTTTGAGTTATGAGGGAAACGCTTCATCACTGCACAGTGAACTGCCACCGTTTTGAATTTTGAAAAAAAAAAAAAAAAAAAAACATTTTTTTTAAATAGTAAAAATATTTTTTTTTCATATAGCAGAAGGACAGTGTTTTACATGTACTAATTTTCATTATTGTACAAGGATACAGTAATGGAGGAAAAAATGTTGCATATTTCCAAAATTTTACTGCTGTAAGCTGTACCTAACCCCTTATGGGGAGACTTAGTCTCAAATATACTTTTATATGTAATTAATCACTGATCCTATACGTTTTCAGTTATCCATCTAAAATTTAGTACAGCTATTTACAATGAGTGTCTCTATTATGATACTTAATTACAATACCTTACCATGTCAGGAAGCCTAATTACGAACCCACTTAACCTAACCTGATATCACAAAATATAAGGAACATTTTCTCATAATCTATTAAAGGTATGTTTCTGAAATTTTGTACGCATTTGCTCTACATTATATGTAACAAATCCCTGTAGAAAGAATTTTAAAACTACAATTGGTTTTTTCAAAATAAATTAAAAAATGTAATAGTTTTTTTAATATCATTGCTTTGCCAAAGTAAAGTTATTTAAATATTCACCTAAAACAACTTTTCTGCAGGGAAATTTGTATTATGCAAAAATAAAGGAATGTGCAAAATTTCATTACTTTCTCTCAAATAGTTCCCGAAAAAATGTTCATTTTTTATTGAAAACTGGGTACTACGGATGCAAATCGTAAAGTTTGAACATGCATGCTACATAATTAATTATTTTTTTACCTTTTGCGACCCACAAGAACAACAACAGACACTGTTTATAGCACACGAAAGAATTAATAAATGCATTTATTCTAAATTTATTCTGAAGAAGAATCAGTTTTACAATTACTTTTTAGTCCAAGTCCCTCTCAAATATTTTTTCTGCATCTACTCTGTGATTCTTCTTGATTGAAACCCATTAAATTTAGACTAACATTTGGAGAATAAAATGTTGTGGACAGATTCCCAACACTGTGTAATATTTGTTCAGACTAGTTTTTAGAAAATGTGATTTTGGACCTACATTTCCCCTGAAGTGGAGGCAGAGGTCAATATTTCAAAATCCACAAAATTTATCCGATTTGTTTGAAATTGATCATGGATATTAAGAATGTTATTAGTAATGGACATACCAAGTTTTAACGTTCTAAGTACAATAGTTCTGTAAATATTAATAATTTTATAACACTTTATATCATTTGATATAAAATGCTCCATGCACTATATTGTAAGAAATTTTCAATATTTCTTTTTATTTATATGTTCAGAGAAGGTATATAAATAATGATAAGTATTAGTTTATTATGGGAATAATATAGTAATACAGTTATCTTGGTTTTAATTTCATACTTTTAAGGGCACAAAATCAAAAACTAACATCGGAATATCAAAATAAAGATAATAAAAATGGAAAAAACCAAATTTTCATTTTTTCTTCAGTTTTGTTCGAAAATTTCACCTCTACCTCCCCTTAAGAAAGCAAATGAAACCTACCTACTACTAAAGTAGTTTTTTCACTTTAACGAATTGTGGCCTTAGTGCCAATTTCAAAACAAGAAAAGAATTACGCGACCGATGATTATGGAAAATCAGTTTCAAACAACTTTGCATACATTTGCGGATTTGTTACTTTCTGAATGAAATACATGTTTAATAATAATAATAATAATAATAATAATAATAATAATAATAATAATAATAAATTTATTTATTTATTTCATTTGGCAGAACTAAGGCCAGTAGGCCTTCTCTTCCACCCAACCAGACTCTAATTGAATATAATAGGCTTACAATAATTAATACGTTATTACTATATTGAACTCGTGTACAGGTAAATACTATTGATGTCTTCCCTGATGGATTCGTTGCATTGGGTGTGAAGCGTTCTGTTCGAACAGTTTACACTGTCAAAAATATTATGGAAATGAAATCGCTTTATAAATCTTGAATGACTCAACGACATTCTAAGACAAAGATACCGCCTACCATTACCAGTAAATTACACAGGTGATTATTGCAGGCCTTGCAGACTTTGATGAAAGAAGCACTCACTCACGCACCTACCTCTTGACGTGTGTTAGCGTCTAAATTCACACGCAAATGTTTATCACGCATAGTGAACAGAATTATCAGTTCCCTAATTTGCATTCAAGCTATTAACTAAAAGAAATTGTTAGGCCTACTTTAGAACGTAAAACTTGAGTGATTTGAAACGTTATACACACTCCAATTAACATTTAAACATGTAAAACTGGGAAATTCGGGTAGACGAGAAGTTGCATATTTTGCAATGAAAAGTCAGATTCGAGAGTTAAACAGAATTGACAGTGAAAATATGGTCCTTTTTCTCTCTATATAGCCTATATAGGATAGAAAATTAAATCGAAGAGTGTATGCCCTTTAACCGTACCGTTTAAAGTCGAGAATATTTTCTGCACACACACTTACTGTATATTCACTTCATCAAGTTTTAAACAAAATAAAAATCGCGTATCTTCTTTATGAATAGTTATAGCTATATCATTTCCCTTTGATATACTGTAGTGCAGGGGTGGCGAAAATGTAATCTTGCGCCGAGCCACCGAGTAACCTGCAACATGCATAGCACCTATGGAGGGAGGCGGACACCCGAAGGGGAAGTGAAGCAACTGACTGACTTATTAACTGATTTTCATTCTCCTTACGTCAAGCACTTAAATATAATTTTATACAGTACAAGGCTACAAACTAATGTTTAGTACGTGTAACGAAGAAAGAAATGAACAATAAATTAACAATATCACAACTAAAATTAACTGTCTTCAGAATGTATCTGCGACAAAGTTTCAAAATCAGGAATTATGTCACTTACTGCCAGTCGTAGTTGATCACGAATGTATTTGTCTGTCAGTCGTGATCTAAATTTGGTTTTTACTATTTTAATTGTTGAAAATGATTTTTCACAAACGTAAGTTATAGCGAACATGGCTTCAACAGAGCAAACGAAGGAACGAAGTTTCGGATATTTATTTTTTGGCAAAGATTTTAAAGTTAAACAATTGTCAAGTCCTTACATATAGCTTTCATTTGACATCACATAGTAAATCAGTGAGTTCAAATTGAAGAGCTAACAGCATTATTCGTACATCTGCTGAAAAAGGGTCGACGTACAGAGATGATGATGATGATGATGATGATGATGATGATGATGATAACAATAACACTTAACCTTTTAATGTTTCATCAGTAACATAGTATAATGCCGTTTTATGTTATACAACCGTTTTTCTCTTAATGCTTGTGAATAAATCATGCATTTAATATTCTCATCATATTGACAGCAAAAAAATGCGTCCTCCCATCCTATTTGAAACTTTCGAACATGGTTTCGAGAGAGACATATGTCACTCGCAGGTCAGAGAAAAATACAAATGGAACGGAGTTTGACCACAGTCTACTATATACAGTCGCGAAGCTCAATATGTAGTAAAAATGCAAACACGGGTAGTTGCCCACCACTAGGATCGCTACTATCGCCTCATCATCGCAGATCTCTCTCCTAGCAGCCGACAAAATATGTTCCACTTTCGTTGTCGTGTTCTTTTGGAAAAATTAACACCCTCCTTCCATTATTGAAATATTAAATGCATAAAGTTAATTTATTATTTTAATTAAGTATATTAAATTCCACCATAAACTCGAAGATACCTGCAAGAAATAAGTTAATATAATTTTTGTTTGTGAAAAACGAACTGAAATTTACTATAATAGCTTCACTCATTCAAGATTATAGCGATAATTAACTATGAAACCAATAAATATTAATTGGCATTTCTCTTTACAACAATAATAATGTAAATATGAATTAATGGAGTAACTTACGTGTACCGGTACTTGTAGTGTAGGCTTACGTAGTTAACAAAGTGGGATGAGGTTAAGCAATAATAATCACACCAGAATTGGAAATAAAATGTGATCAATAAATTTTATTGTAACAGACTTTTTCTACGTCTCAACAAATAAAAATAATAACAAAATTAACAGCTATAATTAAACATATCCTTCGAAGAAAAAGTAGGCCTAAGCAATAATAATCCCACCAGAATTGAAAATAAAACGTGATCAATAAATTTCATTAAACAAACTTAATTTTTCTACGTCTTTAGTAAAATAACACATAAAAATAATAACAATTTATAGCACTACAAACGTCTCCTTCTTGTCGCATATTATTATTCCAATTATTATATTTTAGCCATTAACATTTTCATTATAACCAATAACGAACATTTCACAAGCATCAATGTGAAATACGCAACGAGCTAGCACTCGATAGAAATACGACACAGTCCAAAGTCGACCATGGACAGTCTATTGTTTCTAGTTGCTAACCGCTTGGAGCGCTTTATCACGAGATTTGCAAAAAAAACCTCAAGCTTCGCGACTGTATATAGTAGACTGTTGTTTGACTCAAGTGAGTGAGAGGGTGGGGGTTGGCAGAGGTTAGAAGCAGCTATCACTGTGAGCCACAATATCTCGCGAGTCACGTTCTCGCCATGGCTGCTGTAGTGAATACTCCACAAGAATAAAGAAAGAGGTTTGGAAAATTTACTTTTCGGCGCGACAGTGACATCAAGTAGAATTTCTTTATCAAAACAAAGAGGTCGTGAAAACTGAAGTCCTTGAATTCGACTTAGCCTACACCAGTTGCGCTATTTCTACCTTATCTTTGGACCTGTTTCGCAGCCACAACTAACAGTCACTGTCGATTGGTAACGACCGCTAGATGGAAGTACAATTTCTCCATGCAATTCAAATGACAGTTATAACGTGATTTCTTCTGCAGTTGCTAGATGGCAGCATAGTGAAACTGATAAAAGTTATTACCTTCAAAGCCCGCAAGGCTGATCAATCTGTTAATATGTGATATGTTGTATAATTAAATCCCTCAACTTGTAGATGTTATTATGCTTAAGTAAAGGACCTAGATGGTAAATAGTAGAATATCTAGGCAAACTCCTAAATGTATATTATTATAATGTACCGAAGTACATATGATATTTCCATGCAGATATTCTGCGTCACCATACGATGAAAGAGTAATGGGACGGTGTGGCTTAGTGGATAAAGCGTCAGCACGTAGAGCTGAAAACCCGGGTTCAAATCCCGGCGCCGGAGATAATTTTTCTCCGTTCCATTACTCTTTCATCGTAAACTCCTAAATGCCGGCCGCCAAAGAGCATAAAGACGACACAAAATCATTCAAGATATTAACTCTAGATCTGGAGCGAACCCCATCGTGACATCTCGGAGTTATAACCAGTAGTATGCAAATCAATTACTACGTCAGTGCTCCAATCCGACGCTGAACAAATAAGCGCCGGAATAACTCGCAGCTCGTACAGGTCACGGCATCACGTGACATGTGAAGGACAGGGGAACAGAGACGTCAGGATTGTGCGAGTACACGAAATGGCATGAAACGAAGTCCACATACCGATGGACAATAGAGTAGAACTACCGTACCGCTCAGAGAAAAGTTCTTCAAACATCTGATAACGTAAGAAGGGTACACGGGAAAAACGAACATTGTCAAGGGTGATGTCGTTATCTAATTCACTGTATTACTAAAAACTTTAGTGTTATTTTTACCAAAAGTGGTAAAGGAGAATTAAAACCACGGATACACTCATCATTTCCTTCATTTCAAGTAGAAACACCAATAAATTTTGCAGTAATATATTGAAATAGATCATTATCTCACCCTTAATGGAAATGTGACATTGTTCGTTTTTCCCGTGTACCCTTCGTATACGTGCATACGTATGTAAACGCTTTGACACGGGAATTGGTCGCTGTTCAGAGAGCAAGTCCCACCTTGGAATAGCTCCGGAAACATCGTGTGCGCTGTGTTTATGTTACGGACAATGAAGTAAATTGGAAAAATGTCGACAATTTCCAGCCTTTAACGTCATTGTTCAACTACAATGAGCAATAACGTAAATTCCCGGTCATTAACTACAATGTCTTAGAGAACTGGACGATGATGATAAAAAATCATTGTTTGGGCAAAGGTTGTATTAGTTCCTCTTTCATATTCCAATAGTTCTCTTCACACAATTCCTCGCCCGTGTGTGAGCTATAATTGTACCTGATTTCAGCCGCTATTCCTGGATTAATGCTCGAGGTTGTGAAATTTACTATTTAAAAAGTTGTATATAACGTGAAAATTAAAATTAAGGTGACATTCAACATTTAACTTTTTTAAGGTGACATGTATTTATCTAGGCTGACGAGTTTACTTCCTTGGTTTGAATTGTAAATTATTTAAAACTAGCGTGTAAGAGGGCCTTAGACTAGAAATGTTTAGTTTAAATGTAGTTCTGTTTATAAGTATGCATAAGGATGTAATTATTTGACTTATTTGAACTGTTGTATCAGTGAAGCGAGGTGAGTCAGTGAAGTTATGGTTTTACAGTGCAGTGAACAGTTCCAATCAGTGATAATTTATAGCGTCAATGAAATGTGTTCTATAGTGTCAGTGAAATGAGTTACAGAGTGTCAGTGAAATGTGAGCTAAAGTGTCAGTGAAATGCGTCATAGTGCCACTACAGGGAATGAGATGAGAGTAAAGTGAAAGACTATTGAAACTTATGTAGGACCTATACATAATTATGTAGGTTGTATTGTAAAATTAGGTATTTTATTTTATGTTTTATTATTATTGTGTTAAATTGCATTGTGTATTATTATTGTATTGTGTATAAAATTGTATATGTGTTGTAAAATTGTATTGTGTATTGTAAATTTTATTGTGTATTGGTTATCATTTTATTGTGTATTGTTAATATTGTATATACCACTGCCACCGGGTGCTTGCCCACTTGCAGTGTAAATAAATACATACATACATACATACATACATACATACATACATAAGATACCTTCGGTAAGAATGGGCACTATCGCCAAGAATATAATCGCTAACTAATTTCTTCTGTCTTTAAACGGGCACTAAGATGTGAAGAATCGAAAACAGTACTGTCATGAGTTGAGCCTTGCCACCAGGAAACAATGTCACATATCTTTAGCTTTGCATTACAAATCACTTGCACGCAGTAGCTGCTGGTGGTCAAAATAATGAGTGTGCTACAATCTCTATATCGGTCTACACTTATGTATTTATCTTAATTTGGAGTCTCGTCTAGTGATGAAATATGAAGTCCATACGACGTTCTTTCGTACTGCAGAACTTGTCATTTGGTGTTAAACCCCTCTGGACATCATACTCTTTTCTATTGACAGTATTGCAAGAGCAGTGAGACGATCCTGGGACACAGTGTTCTTTAAAAACGTTTTTATGCGTTTCAAGGAAGAAAAACATATTTCTGGCTCAGCAGTGGTCATTGGTGTTGTAACCAAAATATTTAACAACTTCGATACTTCACAGAATGGATCCTGTAAATTGTTGGATACTATGTATTGTGACAATTGAACAGCCATTTGTATTTCGTAAGTCAGGTCTTCCGTATAGAAATCCAACTTGTATCTGGAACACACTTTTGTTCAGTATAGTATAGCTGTTGACAGCAACTTCAACTGGTAGATGGCAGCAGCAGTCGGACACTTGAATTACCAAATACATTGTACATAGTTCCGAATTCTTCCACAAACAAGCATTCTTTCGTTACGCTTTACTTTTGCAATCTCCAAGCTGTGTTGTGCTGAAGCTGACTACAGCACTTTCCCGCGTAAAAATAGCCAATCAGAGCAGTGATTACAGCTTCGCACATGCGCATAACTGTCTACATTTTTCATGTGGAGCTTTGAGTAGCACAACGAACCCCCTGAGGCACCAAAGAAGGCACGAAGACTAAACACTTTATAACGCGTCATGAACATAACCACGGGAAATTGTCAAATGACAGATCAAATACTATGGTGGTATTGCAAATACATTATTTGAGTCAAAATTATCATTGTGCTGTAGCACTGTAGCACATAAGGACGGGCCGCCCCTGCTTGCACGTTCAAAGAAAAATATCCTTTTCTGCTTCTATACATTTCATCATTGTCTCCTCCAAGAGACTGAATTTGTACATGAGTACCATTCCACATATCCGAGTACACCAGAAAACCCCGCAATATTAAAAAACTATGTTTTACTGTTATTGACCTCTGTATCAATTTCTGACATTTCAACATGATTGGGTCGAAGTAGGGCGGTGCAAAGTATCGCTTTCCTAATGATCCTGCTAGCTGTGGATTTATTAACATTTAAATCACAATCTGAAAATTGCCACACGCATAGAAACGAAGACATAATAGTAGTTGGTTCATTCCTGATGTCGCCATATTTCTTCTTGTATTTGGTTCCAGATGTAGGCCGATTTCATGAAGAAAATTCACTAAAAGTTCTTTCGGTAACCGGAATCGTTTCTTGAATTCACCATCGTCATATAATTATATCAAAAGTGTTATTTCGGTCACGAAATTGTCGCTGTCGTATCGGCATTAACATTTCTTCTTCTGATGAGGAAGACGATGATGATGAGGATGAAGAAATGTTCATCTTGCTGTTAATACAATATTTAGTAGTAATTTGTAACGTTTACACTTTCGCCATATTGTATAACTTATTCAGTGGATAAAGAGTTATCCCTTCATTTTTTTGGTATAAGCTATCCAGAGATTTATACATTCGATAAACGCTATCTCACATTTCGGCAACACTTATCCATTGGATAAAGCTATGAGATATCATACGTTCCAGAAACCGGCCCTTAGATATTTACACTACAGGAGAGCGATCATTTTCCGTGTCAAAGAGTGTACATACAGTATGTTCATAGTTGTTGAAATTGATCCTTACTAACAGTAGTTTTTAAATTGAAATATTACAGTTTTCTTTAAATAATGTAACTAGGTCGCCATGCGACCAAGCGTTCAGAGTTATGACGGCGAAATACTGAACTAAATGTCTTATGTCGTTCTTGATAATCGCAGAACTCTTGCAACTTCGGACCTGCCAATCTAAGAGGTATGAAATGCAGAGGAAAATTTTAGCTGTGAAATGGGTCACTTAACCTGGTTAGTTTTGCTACTACAGTGTAATGAAAAGTTGGACATAAAATATGGGTCGCCCTGGATTTTAGGGACTTACCTATGTCAATAATAATAATAATAATAATATTAATAATAATAATAATAATAATAATAATAATAATAATAATAATAATATGTACATCTATTATTAGGCAGTATATTTCATTTGACGATATGTGTCAGAGGAGAACAATTGTATACATCTGAAGTCTGATTAGTGTTATATGTAGCTAATCGGCGATGTATGCAATGGAGGGCGAAAGGAACTAGCTAACCTATCGCATTATCTTCTGGCCTAGTTGTCTCATAAGTGATGACTTATTGGTATCACTTGTGAGATTCAGACCATCTTCGGACAATAACAACAACAACAACAATAATAATAATAATAATAATAATAATAATACTTTATTACTAGAACAAAGATACATATTGTTTATTAAGGTGGTAGGTACAGCTTACAGCAGTAAAAATTTTGGAAATATTTAAATTTTTTTTCCTCCACTACTTATCTTGTACAACAATGAAAATTAGTATGTGTAAAACATTGTCCTTTTGATATATGAAAATATGTTTTACGATTTAAAAAAAAATTATATATTTTTTTTTAAATTCAAAATGGTGGCAGTTCATTGTGCAGTGATGAAGTTTTTCCCTCATAACTCATAAACTTGTTAACTTTTTCATGTTCTCTCGCTTTTATTTTATTGCTGAAACTCATGTTTACAATATCATGCTCTTTCAATTACATTCCTTAATAAATAATATTTTCTTTAGTTTGTGTTAGAAGATACGAAATGGAAATATAAAAATTGGAGATTTATCCTTCGAAGAGGTGGAAAAATTCAAATATCTTGGAGCAACAGTAACAAATATAAATGACACTCGGGAGGAAATCAAACGCAGAATAAATATGGGAAATGCGTGTTATTATTCGGTTGAGAAGCTCTTATCATCCAGTCTGCTGTCCAAAAATCTGAAAGTTAGAATTTATAAAACAGTTATATTACCGGTTGTTCTGTATGGTTGTGAAACTTGGACTCTCACTCTGAGAGAGGAACATAGGTTCAGGGTGTTTGAGAATAAGGTGCTTAGGAAAATATTTGGGGCTAAGCGGGATGAAGTTACAGGGGAATGGAGAAAGTTACACAACACAGAACTGCACGCATTGTATTCTTCACCTGACATAATTAGGAACATTAAATCCAGACGTTTGAGATGGGCAGGGCATGTAGCACGTATGGGCGAATCCAGAAATGCATATAGAGTGTTAGTTGGGAGACCGGAGGGAAAAAGACCTTTAGGGAGGCCGAGACGTAGATGGGAGGATAATATTAAAATGGATTTGAGGGAGGTGGGATATGATGATAGAGACTGGATTAATCTTGCACAGGATAGGGACCGCTGGCGGGCTTATGTGAGGGCGGCAATGAACCTTCGGGTTCCTTAAAAGCCATTTGTAAGTAAGTAAGTAAGTAAGTTGTGTTAGAAGAAAATATTGATATTTGATCATTTTTAAATGAATTTATTTTTTATCAGACAATCTATCAAAGATACAGAAGTGATTTTGCATCATATTGTAGATATGACATACATAAATACACACAAAAAATTTCATCACAGAATGTTGGATAGCTTTTGAGTTATGAGGGTAACGCTTCATCACTGCACAGTGAACTGCCATCATTTTGAATTTAAAAAAAAAATGTAAATAATTTTTTTAAATCTTAAAAATATTTTTTTCATATAGCAGAAGGACAGTGTTTTACACATAGGCCTACTAATTTTCATTATTGTACAAGATACAGTAATGGAGAAAAAAATGTTGAATATTTCCAAAATTATATTGCTGTAAGCTGTACATAACTCCTTAATCACTTTATCACTCGCAGAAAGAATCAGCGACACATGTGATTAGGGGACATTCACGTAATTTTATGACATTTCATTAAATAACAAAGTGAAAAGTAAAAAGGAAAGAAAAAGGAAACCACAGATATCACAATAATTGAAACTATAAATTTTCTTTCTGAACTGTAATTTTTAATTGATTTTTTTAATGGATCAATATTTTAACAGAATGAAACTCAACCCGAAGAGTAAGAGAGTGATCAACAATTCTGAAGCTAAGAAAAGATACGTTACAGAAGACGATATTATTGGTTACGAAATATATATCAGTACTTATCTTTTCTCTCATATGATCCGAGGGTTTACGCATATGGGCGTTGCACATACGGAAAGATAACATATCAAATATCACATTTATTGTGCCACGGTTTCTGGGAACGTATCCTCTCAGCAAATAAAATTATAAGGTAAGTGCAATTGTTTCCAAATAATAAACATGTAAACGCATTACAAATGTAACATATTTCCAAAAATCTCTGGACACAAGTACATTCTATTCTAAACTCACAGTAGAGGCGATAAAAAATTTATGTTGGCAATACGTACAAGTACTTAACTATTCAATTCAAAGCTTACAGAGCGAGATTACGGCCTTGGAAGGGGCGGAGTTTATTGACAACTCAGTTTGCGTAGTTGAGAGGTTAATATCTGAACCATATATCGGACAGTACAAAAGAAGTTTACTACTAGCAGACGTCGCATCGACCTGGTTGCCTTATATAAACGAGTCATATGAGGTATTGTCAAGAAATCGATTGAAACAGCAAAGTCTCACTCACTCACTCACTCACTCACTCACTCACTCACTCACTCACTCACTCACTCACTCACTCACTCACTCACTCACTCACTCACTCACTCACTCACTCACTCACTCACTCACTCACTCACACTTCTGTATGTGTACACGGAAGGGATTGATCTACGTTTTTCTGAATTCAGGCCATAGTTGATCCGTTATGCATGAAATCTGCACGAGAAAGGTGTGAGATGATTTGGATCCTTACGAGAGGTTTTTCAGTCTTGGAGATACAACGAAGATGATCCAGACAGACCTCAATTGTACCAACATTGCAGAGTATAATCGCCAGTGAGGTATACCTCTCCCTAATCATCATGTTTGTAGCTGACCTTGCATACCGCACTTTATCGCAACCCGTTCATGATCGGGCGAGCCCTGCATGGGCGCTGAACTGTACCGCCGGAAGCGGGCCCAGATAAAATGAATGTAGAATGACAATATGAAATACAGAGAAGAGTACGGTGAAATGAAAATAGGTGGAATGAAAAATATAAAGTTGAGGAAAACAGGAGAACTTTGACAAAATTCTCACCCTTCGACTTTGACAACAACATAATCAGGACACTTGTGACTCCTTATATCACGACACTACGGCGCGGTACAAAATAAAATAATACTGACCATAATAGGTTACTTCTGAACTTGTAGTATATTCTACGAATAAAAAGCATCTCTAAAATAAATCTTCAAAACTGCCTATAAGTAGGCCTATTAAGATTTCCGTTGAAACTCTATACACGAAAACTATTTCAATGGTAAAATCTATGCAATGGTGATTATGCTATTTTGTTATTCGATATCGAATAATTTTGTCTTCAAATGCAATATTGTAATCTGTCAAAGCGACAGAAAAACCTCGTTTACCACAATCTACATTTATGTCTACCGACTCAAAAACAAATAGTTCTTTCAAATTAACAGGCGTTTAAAATTATTTTAAAATTAAGTATTTTTGTGTGCTAATTAATTGATGTTATTGAAAAAAAAATATTATTGAAAATGTGTCACCTATTCCGTTCCATTTATCACACATCTTAAGCAAGCCTAAAAGAAAATCAATAAGAAAATTTTCAGGATCTACTGTACAAGTTCGTCATGCAGTATTATTTTAAAATGAAGATTCATTATTATTTAATGACATGGTTATTCTTCCACTATATAATTCAAAAGTGATGACATTTCTAGGTAAACTTTTTATGTGACAAAAAATTTGTATTGGCAATATAATTTTACAATAAGTTAATAAATTTAAATAATATCCTACAAAAAAAGAAGTATAAATATCGAAATAACAATTTTTCTCAAACTTATAGTTTTTTCTTTCTTTTATTGAAGAGGGACCCGAAAGCTTGCAATGCAGCTTGAGGCTTATTGTGCTTACCACTCCTATTCTGTGAATGATAGAGTAGCCGAACGGCCGCGCTCTTGTACAAGTACAGCACACCGCACCGTGAACTTTACACAGGCTATGGTATGGATGATGATGATGATGATGATGATATGTGTATTAATGATGGCGTTTTGCTTCAGTTAGTTGAGGAAAAAACCCTAACCAGGTAACTTGTCCCAACCAGGATTTGAACCCGAGTCCGCTCGTTGCACGGTCAGACACGCTAACTGTTACTCCACAGCGGTAGACAAACTTATAGTCAGGATTAATTTAATTTTTAAACCAAATAGCGCCCTCAAGATTAAGTAAGAGAGAGTAACATACGAGTATTAGCAAGACCTGAAGCCTGGTTAATGACTAAAGGTACGTACAGAGAAGAATAAATAATGAAATGAGATTCATTAGGAAAACACCACAAGCCGATTCTGTACGTACATACAAATCGTAAATTAGAATACTTTGGCCTCTTATTAGCCATACCTTTCTTAGCACACTACTGCATACGTGTGGTTTCAATAGCCGTCCAGCTCACTGTCAGACTGATGACGCGTTCCCACGCCTCCTGCTGTGGCTGGGCTGACAGAAAGCGCTCGGGCGGTTAACTCATAATCTGTTCAACTCTGTATATAGCTGCCGTATATACGACATGTGAGTCCTGGGGAAATGATACTGCACTAGCATTTCTTAATTTTCTATTTCTTCTTTTATTTTTTGGTGATTTCTTTCTTCCTTCATTTATCAGTTTCTCTCTCTCCTCTTTTCTTTTTCACGTCTTCTTCCTTTCTTCATTTCCATATTATCTTTTTTCATGTTTTTTTGCTCTATTTCTTTATTTCTTCATTTCTTCTTGTCTTGTTTGTCGTTTCCTTTCTTTCTAGATTTCTTGACTGCTCTTTATCATCTTCTCTGTTTTAATTTTTTCCTGTCTTTGTCCACTAGCCTACTTCATTTTCCTATTTCTTCTTTTAATTCTTGTGATTCCTTTCCTTCTCCATTTCTTAACTGCTCTATTTCTTCTTTTCTCAGTTCTCCTCTCTTTATTCATTTCTTGATTTCTGTATTTCTTCTTTTCTTTTTCGGCACTTACTTTCTTTTCCCACTTATTTTTTTTACTTGGTTATTTAACAACGTTGTATCAACTACTAGATTATTTAGCGTCTATGGGATTGGTGATAGCGAGATGATATTTGGCGAGATGAGGCCGAGTATTCCCCATAGACTACCTAACATTTGCCTTACGGTTCAGGAAAACCTCGGAAAAAACGGAACTAGGTAATCAGTCCAAGCGGGAATCGAACCCGCGCCAGAGCGCAACTCCGGATCAGCACGCAAGCGCCTTAGCCGACTGGGCTGCGCTGGTGACTTCCACTTCTTGATTGCTCTAATATATTTTTTCTTTTTTTTTTCATTTCTCCTTGCTGAATTTCTTGATTTCTTTGTTTTTCTTTCCCTTTTCAATATCTCCTTCCTTTCTCCATTTCTTTATTGCTCTATTTCTTGTATTCTTTTTTCAATTCTCATTTCTTCCTCCATTTCAAGAAATCTCGATTTATTTTTTTCTTATTTTGAGCTTTCTTCGTTTTTCTATTTCTTGATTTCTCTATTTCAACCTTTTCTATTTTACTTTTCCTTTCTTCCTTCATTTCTTAACTTCTCTATTTATGAAGAAGTTTGAAAGACAAAGTTTTTCACACGAATCCGCATACATCAGAAGAACTCCAGGTTAGTACTGGGTATGAAATAAGACTTTCAGTTGATGAGCTTAGACGAGTAAGTAACAGCATAATATTTTCGTGACATCAAGCTTGTTTACGAGCGGAAAGACGATACTTTCAACATCTACTATAAGGTAGGTTTCATAATCCATTTCTGCTTTCGCCGTTCTAGACAGCATTTTACCGGCTGATACTCGACCTGTCGCCAGGGGGGCCAGATCCCGTGCTACGGCAGCCATATACATTAAGGACCCTATACTTATTTCATGGGTCATTTCAGGACAAATTAACTCTATATACTGAATACTGGAAAGAGCCGTCAATGGTTTAGACGAAATCGGGGTACGAAGAAGGGCGAATTTACGAACAGAGAAAAAACCGGCAAGTCAAAAATTACTTCTTCGGTGTCAGATCTTAAAGAAGTTTTATTTCGTCATTTCTTTGTTTGTTTCTTTCTTTACTTCCTTCTTTCTTTACTTCTTTCTTCACTTTTTTCTTCACTTCTTTCTTTACTTCTTTACTTCTTTATTTCTTTACTTTTTTCTTCACTTCTTTCTTTACTTCTTTATTTCTTTACTTTTTTCTTCACTTCTTTCTTTACTTCTTTACTTCTTTATTTCTTTACTTTTTTCTTCACTTCTTTCTTTACTTCTTTACTTCTTTATTTCTTTACTTTTTTCTTCACTTCTTTCTTTACTTTTTACTTTTTATTTCTTTACTTTTTCTTCACTTCTTTCTTTACTTCTTTACTTCTTTATTTCTTTACTTTTTTCTTCACTTCTTTCTTTACTTCTTTACTTCTTTATTTCTTTACTTTTTTCTTCACTTCATTCTTTACTTCTTTATTTCTTTACCTTTTTCTTCACTTCTTTCTTTACTTCCTTACTTCTTTATTTCTTTACTTTTTTCTTCACTTCTTTCTTTACTTCTTTATTTCTTTACTTTTTTCTTCACTACTTTCTTTACTTCTTTACTTCTTTATTTCTTTACTTTTTTCTTCACTTCCTTCTTTACTTCCTTACTTCTTTATTTCTTTACTTTTTTCTTCACTTCTTTCTTTACTTCTTTATTTCTTTACTTTTTTCTTCAATTCTTTCTTTACTTCTTTACTTCTTTAGTTCTTTACTTTCTTCTTCACTTCTTTCTTTACTTCTATACTTCTTTATTTCTTTACTTTTTCCTTCACTTCTTTCTTTACTTCTTTACTTCTTTATTCCTTTACTTTTTTCTTCACTTCTTTCTTTACTTCTTTACTTCTTTATTTCTTTACTTTTTTCTTCACTTCTTTACTTTTTTATTTCTTTACTTTTTCCTTCACTTCTTTCTTCACTTCTTTATTTCTTTACTTTTTTCTTCACTTCTTTCTTTACTTCTTTATTTATTTACTTTTTTCTTCACTTCTTTCTTTACTTCCTTCTTTACTTATTTACTTCTTTATTTTATATTTATTTACTTTTTATTTATTTTATATTTATTTATTTACTTATTTATTTATTTATTTATTTTATATTTATTTATTTATTTTATATTTATTTACTTATTTATTAAGTTATTTACTTATTTATTTATTTAATTACTTATTTAAATATTTACTTATTTACTGACTTATTTATTTATTTATTTACTTATTTATTTGCTTATTTAGTTATTTATTTACTTATTCAGTTATTTATTTACTTACTTTTTTACTTATTCAGTTATTTATTTATTTATTTACTTACTTACTTTACTTATTTATTTATTTACTTATTTATTTATTTATTTATTTATTTATTTATTTATTTATTTATTTATTTATTTATTTATTTATTTATTTATTTATTTGTACATTTTAATAGTAGGCCTTTAAGAAATAGGTAGATGAATGACAAATTAAATTCAACAAATGAATGGAAATAAACCTGAGAACGCACAACTGGATTTCCTGTTATAAGCTAGCGCAATGCTTTCGTGCTCATTCATTCATGAATTGAGTCCCTTGACGGCGCGGTCGTTGGTTGCTTCTGTATCGATTGAGCGGACCTTCACTGGGCGAAGTGACCACGTCGCCAGAAGCGGGCCGGACCTTCTGGAGGCAGCGTGAGTAGCAAAGCAGCTCTGCACAGCACACCACAGCACAGCGCACCCTGCACGTGGCACACACTCTGCTCTAGTAAAAGACGTGACAAAGCGAACTTCACGAGCTTTCTCTATTAAGCTGTCGAGAACACGAACAATATTACGAATAATTCGTATAAGTCATTTTGAAAGGAAAGTAAATTATTTTAATTCAGTTACAAAACTGTCGTGAAACTCATTCCTAAGCAGGAATTTAATTTCCATTCCTCGTAATTTTATGTGATTGGTTTTTTATTTCGTTGTAAATACTAATGATAACAATCCTAGAAATTCTTTTATACTTCACGTATATCTCTGTCTTTGTAGAAAATTGTCCTGTTCTCTGACCTCTGAAAATTTTAATTAAATCATTAATGTGTAATCTTACGGATGTTTCGAAGAAAATTGTGAAATATTAATTAAATTAATTCTTATTTTAACATAGATATCAGAATGTAATACTAATTATTGATAGTTTAATTACCATTAAAACTATAACAGTAGACTGTCATTGTTATTAGGGCTAATATTAGCCTAATACTTACTGCTTTGACTTCATACATTTACTACATTATTTTCGTCTGTTGTATATGCCATCCGTTGATTCAAACTTCGTGGATTCAAAGCTGAACGAGGGCAATGTATTTTAAAAGGTAATAAAATCCTAAACATGGCTTTCCCCGTGAGAGAAGTAAAACTATGGGTTCCGTTTTATAGTTTTACGGCACGTAATTGAACCCAGTCCCTGAAAGAGAACTTCCAGTAAAGTGGATTTATTATTTCTATTCACCTAGAACTCTGACGCTGAAACACCTTTGCAGCTGAAGGCGTCCTTAAATAAAATATTACTACTGTATTACTAATACGTTACATAAATACGGCACCTTTATGGATGTTAATCATAAGACAAAATATATAGTTAATATTTTGAAATCCTTATCACGTATTAATGTGTCTAATCAAAGAGGTATTTTATTTCTTTGCAATAGTTTTTTGATTTCCAACTGTCAAAATTAAAAGTATTGGTATAAAAGTAATATGGATAGGCCTATTAATCGCAGACGATCTCATTATCGATGTATAATAATTATATTTATTATTATTATTATTATTATTATTATTATTATTATCATCGTCATCATTATTATTACAGGCTACTCGTCACAAGGTATTGAGTTATTTTTTTTTAATCTTACAAGTATTTCATATGCTCGTCGCAATAGGTTTTTGATTTCCAAAATTCCGTCATAGTATTTTATTGTCGAAGTTGATATTGCTAAGATAACAGAAATAAGAATGACATTAATCAGAGATGATTTCTGCTACGGTATATTTAAATTGTTTTCAAATAATATTAAACGGACAGCAGGAATATAACGACATTATTTTGTTTAATTTGGGTAATATTTATTTGCGAATTTAAAAGAACTTAACCCGGGTTTGGTCGCTATATGAGCATTTTGCTAAGTATAAAATTCAAAATGATAATCACACCAAAATGGAAGAGGTTGAAAGTTTGTCCCTCTCTTTAACTGACTTTATAAAGTTGGCTATTACCTGGTAGAAGAATTTTCTTCGAACAATACAAGGCAATATGTACAGAAAATATTTGTCAGGTCAGTAGCGCAGTTATGATGGATGGAATGATTACTGACATACCTTTCTAAAGCTAATGGATTTCTAATCCTGTTCAGGTTTGTTATTTTATTTTAGAAGTTCCTAAACCTTTCCTTGAATGCAGATATTTCGCCAGGCAAATTATCTCTCTGTTAAATAAAATAAAAGCATGTACTTTGCGGTACAAAATCCAGTTGAATATAAAAAGGACTGAGTATGTTATATCAGATATGAACATTCTTTTCAAAGAAACTGTATTGCGATATATTAGCCCGATATGCAAAAATTATAATAGGAAAAATCCAATGCGGCGCTAGCCTGAGCAAAATACCGGATATGCGACCACCCGAACTATATTGTATGTAGCGATCTCTGCCTGGTTAAACAACATAGATTTTATTATTATAACGCGTAGAGATACAGCCCCCAAAAAAAAATTGGGGCCACCTAATTTTACCAAGTTCCAGATACGACGCATTGCGCATGTGCAGTAAACAAGGTCGCCTAAATGTATGCTACTTGTGGACAATCTTGCGAAGCTTGTTGCCTACATAGAGGAGGACTTCTACCAAGGTTGGGCCATTTTTTAATTATGTATCTGTACAAAATTAATTTAAACGAGAGACAATAAAATGCACTGAGTAATCACATTAGTTTGAATATTCAATGTGGGCTTATATACCTAATATGTGATGGAACCAGGCTTTATACAGTATGTGCTAATAGAACTTGCTTACTTGCGTAGAGATGTTTAAACAATACAAGTTTTAGATACTTCAAAACGAAAAAATATTCTCGTTAGTATCTCAATGTAAAAGAAGCTGTCAGTAATTTAATTTTAGACAAATGTACGTCTACGATATAGATTTTGATGTCTTCATCACTTAGATATGAAGACTATGTATTAAATGATCCTTACGTGATCGTTTCCATGGAGTCATTTAAATTAAGTTAAATTAATAAGGATGGAGATTTCATCTTGAGCCACTCGATTAAGAGTTATCTAATAAAAATGCATTGCTAATTTTAACTCTTCCGTTTTTAAATTAATTTGAAATAAACACACAAAACCCACATAATAATACAACGAATGTGGTGACCTAAAATTTCATATTTACATGATGATATTTTATGAAGACTATTTCGTTAATATGCCGCCATTCCATTTCCGACCAATGAAGCTTTATGAAATTTTGAATTCCAACCAATCATACTCATACATCGCGATAATTTCTGCAGCTCGATTTAGCACTATCAATTTATCGCATGATCGTTCTTTTGTTTAGTCAGTGTCGCCAACTGTTTCCACGTAAATCGGTGAGCATGAATCCATTGTACTAAATAAAGTGCGAAATCCTACTTCCACATCTACATCTTCATCTTCTAATTCCATGTCCATTGTATCTAAAGAAAATGACAGTCCTTCATAGCAATTGTTAATTTAATCATGTTATTTGTATTATACTATAAAATGTTTAAATTAAATTATGATTTCAGTAGATAATGAAAACGTATTTCTGTTATAATAACAAGAGAAAAGCGCAGTACATGTAATTAACATTTTTAAACCTGTATTTCCTTTTCTCAATTGGCATTACTGAATAACATTCAATTTCTTTATTGCAGTAATCGTTATTCATCTATTTCGACTTCGCAATGTCTGAATAGGTTAAGTATTCATCAATATACAATTATTATTAACATTTTGTGAGCGAATTCTAGAGCTATATTATTTACATTTTTATTTTATTCGCTTGTGGATTTATCGGCAAATCTCAGACCTCTTGTGACATTATTGTAGATAATAAAAACCAAATCTCTATTCTTAAGGTTACCAGACATAAAGTCCAAGATTATAATGTCCATACGTCAAAATGTCCATAGAATGATGTCCACGTTCAAAATGTCCATGTTAAATCGTCCAGAGTCAAAATGTCCATAGTTCTATAATGTCTACTTCACTCTGATGTCCAGAGTGATAATGTCCATAGCTCTATATCCATTGTTCAAGGTAGTTATAGTAATCTATGTAAAAATTTTCAAGTACAGTACTAACCAGAACTGAAATGTTTGAAGATGGAACGAAATTCTCAGTTAGTGCCTTCACAGAATGGTAAGCCAATTCTTTCTTTTCGTGAGTACCTGTACCAACGTCATGACTTTAATAGAGATAGAACAAAAATATATTGGCGATGCAGGGAAAGAAAATTTGTAATGTTGCAAGAACAACTAACAGCAACCTGCATAACATTCGGGTTTTGCGGGATGGCACAGATAAGTATTAACATAGTGGCGATGAAGCAGGTCTAGAAGTAAAGTGCATCTTGAACCGTGTTAAGGCATCATCCATCCATTTGGCGATTTATACAGTGTCTAAAGCGATGAAAATAAAATTTGGAGACAAATATTGCAAGAAAGAGGGGGGGGCGTACACAAATTAAAGAGGCGGTGAATAAAACATTTTTGACGAATCAAAGACAAATTCTCCAGATTGTGAGAAACTACAACAGGTACAAAGAAAATGGAGAAATTCTCATATAGCTACCTTAAAAGTATTGGTTACCATCTTAAAAGTGGGGCTCCGGTTCCCGATGATTAATAACTTAGTACTTATTTGTACGAGTTATGGAACAAATTTGTGTTCTATTCAAGCAGAATTTTCCTTTGAACTTGGAATTATGGACGTTTGACACTATGGACATTTTCACCTTACGAACGTTTTATCATATGGACTTTCTGTCGTATGGACATTTAGTACATGGACAATTTCACTGTATGGACATTTTGACCTTATGGAGGTTTTATGATATGGAAGTTCTGTAGTATGGACTATAAGTATACGGTGGAATCATTCTTAAATATATATTGTATGCGTATTCTATAATGACATTAAATCCCATATTAAATTTGGATATTTTTTTAATTATACCTCATTTTAATCACTTCCTGTACTAACATAGTTTTCTGCCACAGAGTATACTTCAACATTGTACAAGTATCCCTCATGTTAATATTCTAGAAATCTAGGCTATTTTCCCCTAGAATAAATCTTCTTTTAACATTACCTGATATCAATATCATTGGCAACTTATTCAATAAAACACATTTAACCATAGTGTTTTCCGATGTCCGTGGATGATTATTTCATAGGAAGTTCATACTTCGCCAGATCATAACTTCTTGTCAATCTTGTTCACTAGTTACATAGGACATATTTGACCACAACTTATCTTGATGCTATTCTTTAGTATATAAGTTTAATAATTTGTAATGTCCTCTTTTAAGCTCTTTAAATGTAAAAGCCTTTGAACATTTATAGCATCATATTCTTTTATTTCCTTACTATGTTCTTCAGGAGCATCTATGGCCTCACTAGACATTGTCCTTCCAGAAAAGCTACTCAACATATTTTCAGTAAAAGAAATCCAACAGTATATTGCGTGATACAAGTTTCTTGCCAAAGGTAATTGGGATAGAATCTCGATCATTAAATTGAAGGAATCGCTTGAAACGTTTTTTAATTAGTAATTTAATAACTACAGCAAACATGTGGTTACCAAGCGTGGGTGGAATAATAATATGATAGCAAGATTATAATTTTGGCGACATGAGTCTCTCGGAGAAGACTTAACCAGGTAATCAACTCGGATGGGCTTAGGATCCACGCCCGTACACTGAGCCCAATTTTCTTTATGTACTTCGAATTTTACGACCTTTCTCATTATCGTCATGTCATTATACTGTTATGTTCCGCGCTGTAGCGTGGTCTAAGGCATCATGCTTGGGCTCACGTTATAGAATGAGCGTTGGTTCGAGTCCTCATGGAGAAGCAATTTTCTCATGGAATTTCGGCCAGTGTATGGGTCTGGTGCCCACCCAGCATCGTGATGAATTTGGAAAGCTACGCTAGATAGCTATATCGGCTGAGGGGGATAATCGTGCTAACACACGTTATTCCCTTATTGGTTGGATCATCGTTCACCTCTGTTGATGCATGTAGAAGTGAAGCTTTGGCCCTTCATGATCTACTGCACCACGGAATATACTGGTATCACGAAGTAACCTCTGTACTTTAAAAAGCATATAATATAAAGAGTTACATTTTAAATCTACTGAGAATATCTCTTTGCGTTACTGAGATTAAAATTAATGTGAGTTGCGCTCGAGCGTGTGTTCGACTCCCGCGTGGGTTGATTACCAGGATAATTTTTTTTCTGAAGTTTTCCCCAACAGTAAGGCGAATGTCAGATAATCTATGATGAATCCTCGGCCTCATCTTGTCAAATACAATCCCGCTATCACCAATTCCATCAACGCAAAATAACCCAGTCGTTGATACAGCGTTGTTAAATAACCAAGTAAAAAAACAGCAGAATCGGTGTATAAGAGTATGAAGCAGTTGAAATTCCTGCCACACATTTCTGGTATTTTTTTCTGAAACTCGCCCTTTCGCCTGTGAAAATTCTAATTCCGATGTCTTTTAAAAATACAGTGGACTCTCCTAAGTTCGACAAAACAGAATTGAAAGCTCAGTCCGAATAGGGTAGTGGGTGTGGCAGGTGAAATGAATACAAATTCTTATTGGTTATCCATCAACGAATACAGTACTGTACTTGCATTTCCTTCCCGCCCCGAGACTTGTGTATGCGCTTCTAGTACCACAGTGGGTTTCGACAGTTCCGTCTCACAAACGACACAATTCTCAAATAGAAAAAGAAGAGTTCATTAATTTAAAATCAGGGATCAATATGGATGTCCTAATCAATAAAATATTCTGTTTTCCGTTAACAAAAGTATCACTACAAGACACAGAACCAATTCCCATTCAAATAGCAAACGCATTTCTTAGTGCCTGTATCGGGGCGTGTCTAATTCTCCTATGTAAGCAGTCGAACTATAGGATGTCGAACTTGATCTCTGTCGAACTTAAGAGCTTCCACTGTATAATTAATTTACTCGTACATCAATCGCTAAGACAGGGGACATGATGTATGAGTGAAGTATCGTCTTTTTATACACACATTATATAATTGAATAGAAGCTTAATAAAATAGCTTAAAGCTATCATGTTCTTCGGAAGTGAATCTAAAATAAGGCTCTAGTGTAGCACGTAAATTAATAATAATCAACGACTGATCTGCGTGTCACTGGACTGAGACACCCCACGTCAGCCTGACGTCACAGATCAAAGAGATCTGACAACCAACATGCATTTTAAAATTTGTCGATAATATCTATATGGTAACTTAAAGTTCATTAACCTAAGAGGTCTGTGTATGTGTTAAAACATTGTACGTGGGACATCAAATATGTGATTCAGTCTGTATGTATAATGAAATAAATTCTAATTTATTATTACGACGATAATATAATATTCATTATTAGAATAAATGTTTTTGCGTATGTTTGAATGTTCCTCGTACACGTAGGACAAATTATAAATTCCTGTACGAAGTAGTACCAATGCTTTAGATTTGTGATTCAATATCTCTATTATTGAAGATGATCTAATATAGAAATTTTGGTTAGAGTCTGATAGATTAGAAATTGTAAACCACGGCATTGGATATTTTCAAAAGTTTCACTTTCTTATTGTTTAACCCAGGGGTTGCTAAACTACGGCCCGCGGGCCGATGAGGCCCGCGAGCTACTTTTGTTCGGTCCATTTACTAACTTGAAAAAAAATTAAAAGTCAATAAAAGAATAAAAAGAATATTAATTTATTGACGAACTTCGATCGATGAAATCAAATCAGAGGCCCAGATTCTTAAACAAATTGCTCATATGCTGTGGTAACAATGCTGTTGCTACAATATAGGTTACTGGTTGCAAGCGTTCAGCCGGCAGGCGACCGTGGGTTGTCCAGTCCAAGTGCGAAGTGTGGCAACAGAGCAACCAGAGATTGCACCGCTGTAAGCTGACAACAGCGACTTCTTTCGGTACACACTCACACATATTAGAGCAGTGTAAATGTGAATTGGTAAATATTATCCAGCTAAGTATAGTATTAGCACTGTGAGTTAATCCACAAACATTTACTAGTAGTTCTTACAGCGTAACTTTAATTATGGCAGGGAAAGAAAAAAAAAAGAGAAAATGGACAGTGAATGTTCTGTGTTTAAACAACAATGGAGTTGGAACGATTTTATGATTCACACTGGAAATAAAGTAATTATGCCCGATTTGTAACGAATCAGTTGCTGTCTTTAAAGAATGTAATATTCGCAGGCATTATGAAATCAAATATTTTTCAAAATTTTCACAATTTACGAGTGAGTTACGGGATGATAAATTTGAAGCAATGAAGCATGGACTAGCTATCATCTTAACAGAATATTTTCAAGCAACAGAGATCAGACAATGAAGCAGCAACAGTGGCTAGTTTCGCATGAACTGGCGAAAAGGGCAAAATCTTTTAGTGATGGTGAATTTATTAAATCGTGCATGATAATGGCGGCAAAGGAGATTTGTCCTGAGAAAGTAGATTTATTTAAGAAAATTTGCCTTTCAGTAGCCTACATACAGTTGCTCGCAGAGTGGAAGATATTGCCAAAAACATAACTTGCCAGTTGAATGAAAAAAGAAAACAGTTTGAAAGTGTAGGTTTTAGATCAATAAAACACAAAATTTGAATACTAATGTTATTTATGAGCTTTGTTTGTTAGACTTAATTTAAACTTACGTGACTTGGCCCGCGATTCTTCCTCGGATGGTTAATGTGGCCTTCGCTATGAAAAGTTTGGCAAGCCCTGGTTTAACCTATGAATTATTATGATGCTGAATTATTTACTATGGCATTTTCACGAAAATACAGTTTTCGCATACTTGAAAGGAAAAATGGTTTTTGGCATGCTTGCTTGTATTTCCTGAATAAAGTTTCTTTTTTCTTAACTAATGAAAATGTCTTCATAAAATTAAATACTTTTAAATTATGGGTTAATTACATACTTATTTGTTAATATTATGTAAAATTATGTACTGAAAACTGAGTCTGTATTTTATTCTTGGATCTTTCAGAATCGAAATAATTTAAATAAAAGATTGCATATCGTCAAACAATGTTGGCCTAAAATGCTAAAAATTACTGTTACTTGCAGATGTAGATAGACGGATTTATTGAGTAATATTATACATACAGATTTTATATTATCATAATTTTGTCTAAAATCCAATGCACGGGTCTTCTGACCGTACGTGCTTTGTACCTAAAACAAGTCCCCCTATGATTACATCCAACTACTCTCTAAAAGAACACACATATTAAAATGGAAATGGCACAATAAAACACATTATATAATATATTCTAACCTAAAAGACATAAACGTGTACAGTTGGGTGGATGCTATTATCCCTTCCTCAGTTCGCGTCACAAACTTCAACAGCTGAAGTTCTAATCTTTCTCGCCTTCAAGAGGAACAATCCAGTTACATATAATCGAAAATTTTTCCCCTATTAAACTTCTACTTTGCAACAAAAAATCTATATAAATTACTTTAAAAACAGCCATAAAGATTGTTATTAGAGGAGAAAAATTCGCTCCGGCGCCGGGGATTGAACCCGGATCCTTGGTTCTACGTACCGAGCGCTCTAACCATTGAGCTACGCCGATGTTCAATCCACATCACCGGATCGAATCCCCTCCCTCTAGTGTTTTTCTATTTGTGGCCTTACTCCGTATTCGACATATAATGTACGTTGACATGTTATATTAAGTCAACTGCCATTATACAAGGAGCGCACTCAACTGAGCGACTTGGTTGGCCGGGATTCCATAATATATGCACCGTTGGGCGAAGAATCTACGTAAAGTTTAATTTTTTGGTCCTACAGAACTTTTATTAGAGTTATTATAATCAATTACCCATTCCGCCCAAAAGTTCAGAAATGGCTGTACACACCACGCCCAGAAGCACTTTCCGGCATCAGGAATTATGAAAATCTGTATTTGTGCGCAAACGGCACCTACACTTACAGTCACATGACAGAAAGAAGGTGCAGGAATGGAAATTCTGACAAAGAGGCTGAGAAACAATGACAGAAGCTGAAGAGCTTGCTTATTCGGCAGAGTCACTGCTGTCAAGTTAGAATCGTTCCCAGTCATTGCAATTGATGAGCTGATTTTCAAAACGATCCTTGTACATTGCCATAACTTTGTGAGAAATCACGAAAAAAGTTTTTAGGTATAAAATTTCTTATAAGCTAGGCAAGAGACATTATCAATGCATTTAGAAACAAATAGGAGCATAATACTCTTTGATTTCAAAGCTGGAACTAATATTTTGTCGACATTTTTGCTGTTTACAAGAGTCATTTTGATTCCAATAGAGACTTTTAACGCAAGATTTTAGTGGTTTAGAGGGCATTCTGAAGCCAAATCCTTACAGTTGTATGCAAAGTTATATTTGAAGAATGAATGCACACAGAAAATTAATTTTCGTTATCAGGTGGACAAGAGATGTTTTGAAACTGAGCTCCTCAATTATACTGTATTTGTGACCTCCAATAATAGATTGGTCTTCCAGTAAAGTTCTTCAACCTCGTTAACGTGGTCACAGCTTTTTTGTACCTTATCATTCGTGAAAAATTCTTGTTATGTAACTTGCATTAACTTAAGCTATTTTTCAAAATACTCCCAGAAACTTCGGTAAGTATATTAATGCATGCCAAGTTGAAATAAATTACAGTTTCACATTGTTCTGCACTGATAGAGCGCTCTGTGCTTTCTCGCATGCCAAGTTTGAATTTATGACTTCTCGATCATTAGTTTTATTTTAGACGGGCATTATCTTCATCTCAAACTTCTCTGTTAAATTTTCTCAGTAAACTTTTTATTTCATTCTAAAATCTTATATTCCTGCTAAATCGTATTAATCTTTTCAATTCAGGAGAAAAAATGGTGTGGAAATCTACATCATGAGCATCCCAGTTATATTTACCTTTTGAAGGTAGCCTTGCTATGGATTTTGTCACCTTTAAAACCCATCGCTGTCCATCATTTCTTAAGTAGTAACTTCCAACAGATCCTTTCATTGTTAAATTAATTCAATTTAATTCCGCGGTGCATCAAATCGAAGAAGATTTTGGCTTTGTTCACAATTTTCCTCTATTCCACTTTGTCTTCCACCTGGTATTCACGACCTTCTAAGAAGATGAGGTACATTCTGACTTAATATGTCCACGGTAGTTTCGATTTTCAAACAGATTTTCGGCCACCGGGTCGTATCTCTATGCGCTCTTTAGCAAAGCGTCATTGTCTCTGTAGAAAACGTAACCCAACCAGCGAATTGGCTTACTCTTCAGAACTGCTATGATGTTCGAATTCTTACATAGCCTTCTAATTTGTCTGTTTTTCCTAATTCTCCGTACTCAATTTTCATTAATGTGACCAAAGATAGTATATCTTACAATTTTATTTTCAAAACAACAAGAGAATTTTCCATTCTTCCATTTATGTTTCTGCCCCATATAGTAATGATGATTGAATTATTGTATTATAATTTATTGCAGAGTATGAACTATTTCTATACTATGTTCGTTTATTGTATCAAAGGTTTCTAAATATATCATTATTGTAAAACATATTTCTATACTGCTTTTTTGTAGAATAACACGCATTTATAGACTACGGTATTGTAGAATACCAAGCAATTTTGAACTCCGTTTTTGTAGAGTACGGTTTTGTAGAGTATCAAGCATTTCTAGACTACGTTTTTGTAGAGTATCAAGCACATCTAGATTATTTATAGGTTATGTTATTGTAGAAAGATATATCTAGACTACATATTTCTACGGCATTAAATATTTATAGACTACATTACTGTAAAATAGCAAGAATTTTTAGACTACATTAATAACAGACCAAGACTAGACTAGACTAGACTAGACTATGTTATTCTAACATCATGTATTTCTAGACTACGTCATTGCAGTATCAAATATTTCTAGACTACGGCATTGAACATAAAACATTTCTAAAGTACGTTATAAAATTTGTAGGCTACTCAATACAGCATCAGATATTTCTAAACTACTTTACTGTAGCGCAAAAGAATTCTAGATTATGTTATTGTAGCATCATATATTTCGATACTATGTCATTGTAGCGTCAAATATTCTATTTCTGTACTATGTCATTGTAACGTCAAGTAACTTATTTCAGAGAACGCCATTGTAGTGTCAAATATCCTATTTCTAGACTACGTCATTGTAGTGTTAAGTGTTCTATTTCTAAACTACGTCACTCTAATTTCAAATGTACTATTTCTAGATTATATCATTGTATTTTAAAGTATCCATTTTCTAGACTACGTCATTGTAATGTCAAATATTTTATTTCTAGACTACATCATTGTAGTGTCAAGTATTCTATTTCTAAACTCCGTCACTCTAATTTCAAATGTACTATTTCTAGATTATATCATTGTATTTTAAAGTATCCTTTTTCTGGACTATGTCACTGTAAAATCAAATATTCTATTTCTAGACTATATCATTATAGTATCAAGAATCCTATTTCTAGACTACATCACTGTAATGTCAAATATCCTATTTGTAGACTACGTCATTGTAGTGTCAAGCGTTATATTTCTAACCTCCGTAACAGTAATGACAAATACACTATTTCTTGACTTCGTCACTGTAATGTAAAATATCCTACTTCTAGATTACGTCATTTTATTGTCAAATATCATATTATAGACTACGCATTGTAGTGTCAAATATTCTATTTCTACACTACGTAATTGCAGTGTCAAATATCCTATTTCTAGACTACGTCACTAATGTTAAATATCCCATTTCTACACTACGCCATTGCAGTGTCAAGTATTCTATTTTTGAACTACGTCAGTCTAATGTCAAATGTACTATTTCTAGATTATATCATTGTAGTGTAGACTGCGTCACTGCAATTTCAAATATTATATTTTTAGACTACGTCATTGTAGTGTCAAGCATTATACTTCTTAACTACGTCACAGTAATGACAAATATACTATTTCTAGACTACGTCACTGTAATGTAAAATATCCTGCTTCTAGATTACGTTATTTTAGTGTCAAATATCCAATTATAGACTACGCATTATAGTGTCAAACATCCTATTTTTAGATTACGACATTGTAGCGTCTAATTTAATATTTCTAGACTGCACACTGTAATGTAAAATATCCTGTTTCTGTACTAGGTTATTGTAGCATCAAATATTTCTAGGTTACATTATTTTTATAATATGAACTATTTTTGACTAGCTACTGTAGTATTGTAGTATCAAATAATCTTATAATCAAACTCTGCTGGACTACGTTAATATAGAGGATCAGATATTTCTAGAACACGTTATTGCGTGAAATACGCCAGCTTTCTTTACTGTAACACAAAACATTTTCATGTTTCGTTATTATAACATAAAACGTTACCCGTCTGAGTTATTGCAGTAAATATTTTCAAATTACGTTATTGTAGTATCTAATTTTGTGTGACTAACGTTACTGTAGCATTAAATATTCCCCTATATGATGAAATAATACACATTGACGTCATGCATACTTATTCCAGATATTCCCCGGTTGCCTGCATTGACTCTACCTTCTCACGTGACCAATCAACTCAATTCCATTTAATTGCTAACGCCGTGATCTGAATAGGAATTTGTCACGCAAGAACGTTGATTACGCTGAGTTTTGCATGGAAGAATTTCCGCGAGGTGTTATGTGTAAGAATGCAATTGGCCACATTGTTAGATAATAACCGCTTATAAATCCGGAAACAGAACTAATTTTTGTAACGCTAAATATTTAAGCTTTCTAGTATAAGGGAACGTCTTACTTTGTATAACTTGTTATGTATTCCATAATCAGGGAAATATCTAATTGTATACTATCGTTAAAATTTGTATGTTCTTTGTTGAGTATATTTATATTATATTTATTTATTTAAATTCAAATATATTAAAATGTATTTGACTTTCCACGGGCTTATGTGATATATTTTCGGTTTAATTTATAAATAATGCTGTCTTTGATGTAACGACACTGACTTTTGGTATTTAATTGCTAAAGTAAATAATTAAAACATTTTACATTAAATACTGAAATTGTGGGCATTCATATTTATAGTGTGTTTCAGAAATGAATTCGGATTTTTTACGGATTCCAGACGAGTGCCACAATATTTTGAATATTAAAAAAATATATAATCATTTCCACGAAATCTGACATATACATTTACGAATCCTTAATATAGTCTGATTTAATGCATACATGACAAGTATAGACCGGCACTAATCATAAAAGACACAAAAAATTAAGAATATCTGAAAAGAAAATTTGAGACACATTTTTTTGAGAATTCGAAGACATTGCCATGAAGAAGTCTAAAAAATATTAAGCAATTCATGATTTGTTTACAGAGTCGGCTTATTAGTTTAAATTTAAGCCAACCTTATTAAATGTATTGCACATAGTCACGACTATATTTCTAATAACTGGAGTAACATATGTTTTGACTCACTTTAGGTCCGTGAGCACGAGGGTGGCTTGAAGTAGGCCTACATTAGTTGATATCGCCGCACTGGAAAAACACATGGCGGAACTCTCGTGATGTGACGTCGAAAAGGCATCCACCCTTACCTAAAACACAGCACATCACATTCAAAATTAATAAGCATCTACAGAGACATCATTTTATTTTTACTTCAATTTTTATTGTACCTGAGTTTTTGAATGTACTTCACTTCCACCCCTCTACTAGTAAACTTCCAACCGTCCTCCACACAGAACCATGGCGGCCTTGTACTGTGTATGCAGTACTGAGTTAGTGGTATAGTATGTTCCAGAAATATGTTCGCGTTTTCCAGTGACGAAAGAGCTTTCAATATTGAATCATATTTTCGCACAGGTACTGTCGTCCATTTTCCTACGTCGCATCCCGGTTTCCCCCACCTGCTTCTGTTCGCCCCTCTGTAAAGTCTAGTAGCTGGGCTGTCTTAGCTCTTTTCTGAAAACATTCATTTCTGTTAGGAATTGGACGTTTACGTAATATTATACAACTGTTCAAAATAACTTAAAGAAAAGGGTCTCGTTAAGTAATTAACTGTCACGTGATTTCCTCTCCCCCTTTCTACGACCCTGCGACAAAACCACTTGAACGGACAGTAGATAGCATGTATGAGTAATTTTATCTTTTCGGATCGGGCAGAAGTGAAGATTGAATTTACAGTACGTAAGGTACTCTTTTATAGATTAGGTATAGAATTATTTCAACATGAGTTACTCGTACGAAGAACGAAACTGGTAATTGGAATTAGGTACAATAGTCTATAGTGCGATAATATGCACAAAATAACTGAAGCCTGTAACGAAGTGAACGGCCACCATTTTCAAAAATGTGTTTAAATATCCATATTAATTTTTCAATTTAACTTCGTTCTCTATATTGTACGCTAATGTGCTGTAACAGTACAATATACACTGCATAATTAATACGTCCGAATGGATAGCTCAATTCGTGAGTAAAAACACTTGTTGTTAATACAGTACTGTATTTTGATTAAACAAAAACCTAATGAAAATTATCAAACTCAAAATTGCAATATTTCCTAGTTTACATAAATGGATAAACTACTTTTCTTCCCTCCTATACCCAGTAAAGTGATTAGTATTTTACACCAGTATCATCGAACTGCAGTCTTGGAAGGGGGAGCAAGCGGTGTTTCGGTTCTAGACCAAAGATATAGTCAGGTTAATATTAAAAATGTTAGTAAAAATAAAATGATGTCCCTGTATGTCCTAGAAGGGATGCTTTCATTTGATTTATGGGGGATGGCTCATTACGAGCCAGCACTTTACAAAATTCTCTGGCTATACTGTTTTCGCTGTAAGAAAAAATCCTAATGTAAACACAAGCACGTTGCTGTTATACCCGTGATTGGCTCCCAGTCGAAACACTCACACGACGCAGGAAAATATAGTTCCGTATTTGGAAACCATAATCTTATACTATTTTAAATTAAAAAATTGAATTCTAGTTGTTAAATACTTTACATCGTAAAAATATTTTTTTCATATAGCAGAAGGACAGTGTTTTACACATACTAATTTTCATTATCGTAAAATATACATTAATGGAGGAAAAAATGTTGAATATTTCCAAAATTTTACTGCTGTAAGCTCTACCTAACCCCTTAAACATTTCATGCAACTAAATTCTGCCATCAATCACCTTGCGTTTATTATCTGAAGAGAGCCAAATTTTTTGTAGGTCAAGGACTCGGTCATTTAACCAAGCGAACTTTTGACGTCACAAGAATAAGGAACAGCTCCTTGTATCGACCAACGTGCCGTTGAGGGCGTGGAAACACTAATTGGCAGTGACAAATGCGGTGCAGAGTTCAAACAAGGGCGGAAATAGCAGTCATCAAGGGAGCCTTTAAAACAACGGAAGCTTGCATAATATACCTGGTTCCGATATTGCCCACCTATTAGCGAGAACTTTTAATACACTTCCAGATAAGGCAAGGAAGAACATTTTATTCATTAAGAACCAATGAGCCAAATATACAGAAGACGATTTGCAAATAATTTTACACTTCTTTATACAATAATAGCTATAACAAATAGACGTTGATGCTAACGTGTTTGAAATGGCAAGAGATAGCGGTGTTCAAAGAGTACTTTCAGCTTCTATTATCTCTTAAGGAGGGCCTGCAAAATTTTAGTGAAATTAATTTTTTCATGTCTCAGCTACTATAAAAGCTAAAGGAACAAAATTTTTCATGCTTAATATACATACATTACACTTTATAAAACACTATTCAGAATATTAAGATAGCTAATATTATTGTAATAAATATAAATAGATCATTTTCTTAATTAATAACAGTATATATTTCCATATAAATTATTTATTAGCATCGCCACAGATACACTTGATTGTACTTGTCACTATCTCTGTCACTAGAGAGTTCTTAAAATTCATATTTTCCCCGCCATTCATGAAATATTTTGATATGATACCTCTTGCACCAAAGGAGAGATGTATAACTGAAACTTGATTAATATATTTCAGTATTATTTGTATTTATCACTGGAATAATGAATAGTTTGACTCGTAGACACTTTGTTTTTCAGCATTAACTTTCTATGATTGTATGTGAAGATTCGAAAAGAGCGTCAGGATGTAGACCTTCGACCTCCCCCTCCTACCAATAATACAAAACACAATGTCAATACGGCGGTTGCTGTCGTCTGCGATACAACGAACTTTTTTTTGTTGATTTTTGAGTTCGTTATTTTTTTCTGGTTATTATATGCTTATAAGTTGTGTTAAATCTCACTAAGTGGTTTTATATTTTATTTTGTCAGTCTTAGTTATTATTGTTAATATTTTTGTTTTATTATTATTTATTAATTAATTAATTTGTATTACTATCTTTGTATTATCTCCGTCACTGTTATTATATTATTATTATTATTATTATTATTATTATTACTATTAATTCTAACATCAACGTTATTATTGATCTCTGTAAAATTTATGTAGACTACTGGACTGTACCCGAGCACGAGCATATGCTCATTTCGGGTATCTATTCATATGTACCATTTCAAATGTAAATTGTGAATAAATTTGAATTTGAATTTGAAAAAATAATAATAATAATTACCTGTAAAAATAATATCAAATTTGCATACATTTTTACAGCCGTAAAGAATTTACATAATAAAATATACAATTAATTAAACATCTGCATGATTCTTTTACTGGAATGTTTTAAAAACCTTCATCAACAACACAGTCTAGGATTTTCTATCTATTCCTTAAAGAAATATTTTTTAATCGTTACCTTAAATATTAAATTTTCTATAATATTTGATTGGGAAAGAAATATTTCCTGAAGGAAAGGTAAAAGATCTTATACTATATTGTGGATGTAGGTCTTTAAACATTCCAGTAACAGAATCATGCACATATTTAATTAACAGTATATTTTATTATGTAAATACTATATATATATAAATTTTCTATAATATTTGATTGGGAAAGAAATATTTCCTGAAGGAAAGGTAAAAGATCTTATACTATATTGTGGATGTAGGTCTTTAAACATTCCAGTAACAGAATCATGCACATATTTAATTAACAGTATATTTTATTATGTAAATACTTTACGACTGTAAAAAAATTATGAACATTTGATATTATTTTTACAGGTAATTATTATCTATCTTAATATTCTGAATAGTGTTTTAAGCTATAAATTGTAATGTAAGTATATTAAGCATGAAAAGTTTTGCTCATTTTGCTTTTATAGTAGCTGAGATATAAAAAAACAATGATTTTCACCAAACTTTTACAGTCCCTCAGAGAATTTTGTAACATATATTAGTCACGCTTTTGGGCTTGGGATGAATAAAGGCAATTTAAGGGCATTGGCGTTGCAAACGTAAAAGTAATTGCATGGCTTAAAGAAATCGACATGAAATTCTTTGAGAGATAAGAGTTACAATTAGTAAAACTAATCGTAGATTGATTTATTAGAGCCTAGAACCTCATGACCGGTGGACAAAGCTCCTGAATGAACGAACTTTTCTAATTTTATCGCTTAATTTTTTTTGAAATCATAAAACTCATGGTTTAGGGATGAGTCTCGATTCGGAGCATGAATTGAAAGCACTTATTGTTATTGTTTCAGATTCATGGGGAAGATTTCGACGGTGTGAATTTGTGACAGTGTGAAATCCCGAAAAGACAAAGTATATGATTGTCTCGCAACCAGAACATAGTATGAAAAGGAAACAAAAAAATTGGAAATCTATCTTTTGCAAAGGTGAAAAAATTCAAATATATTGGAGCAACAGTAACAAATATAAATGACATTCGGAAGGAAATTAAACGGAAAACAAAAATGGGAAATGTCGGTTATTATTCGGTTAAGAAGCTTCTGTCGTCCAGTTTGTTCTCAAAAAGGTGAAAAAGTGAAAGTTAGAACTTTGACTCTCATTTTGAGAGAGGATCAGAGGTTAAGGGTGTTTGAGAATGAGGTGCTTAGGAAAATATTTGGGGCTAAGAGGGGTGAAGTTACAGAAGAATGGAGAAAGTTACACAACGCAGAACTGCACGCATTGCATTCTTCACCTGACATAATTAGGAATATTAAATCCAGACGTTTGAGACGGACGGGGCAAGTAGCACTTATGGGCGAATCCAAAAATGCATATAGAGTGTTAGTTGGGAGGCCGGAGGGAAAAAGACCTTTGGGGAGGCCGAGACGTAGATGGGAGGATAATATTAAAATGGATTTGAGGGAGGTGGGATATGTTGGTAGGGACTGGATTAACCCTCAACTGGTATCTATGGGTCAATATAGACCCATATTGCTTGATATCGTAATGTACACTTAAAAAGCGATACCAGTTGACGTTAATCTTGCTGAGGATATGGAGCGATGACGGGCTTATATGAGGGCGGAAATGAACCTCCGGGTTCCTTAAAAGCCATAAGTATGTGAAAGAAAATAGCAGTAACAATGTGAGCATTAGTAATTTGACAGAGTTTTAGGAAAGGAAATGGTTTAACTTCTGCGTAGATCCTCTAATGAGATATTCTGTGTAATTTAATGACAAAATTATAGTTTTTTATACACTGGAGAACATATTAATAGTTTCCTGTGATTAGGTTCTGGCTAATATGTGCATCTATTTCTGGTAGTACATCTCACTTGACGATGTGTCAGAGGAAGAACAATTGTTTGTCTGATCAGTGCAATATGTAGCTAATCGTCGATATCTGCAATGGAGGGGAAGGAACTGGACGCCCTACCCCATTATCTCTTGGTCTAGTTGCCTGATGAGTCTTTCCTTACGGTATGGCATAGTTGCGCCCCGCGGTCAATTCGGAAGCCTAGGCATGGCATAGTTTCGCGCCGAAGAAATCAGGTAGCAGAATGGACATGGCACAGTTGCGCCCCGATGGGCATAGTACACACGAAAGTGATTGTCATAAAATAAATAAATTACTTAAAAATATTATAGTGGTAGCTGCATTTTTAAAGACCATCTGTCTATTTTACCGCTTCTGAATTCCTCGATCACGTGGTTTAAAAAACGGAGCCTATCGATATCGATAGACTATCGATAATCACTGCATAAACAGTAGAAAAACAGTTAATAAAGTACTGCCAAATTCATAGTGTTCATTTTAATGGTACGCTATCGATAATAACTGCATAAACAGTAGAAAAACAGTCAATAAAGTACTGCCAACTTCATGGTGTTCATTTTAATGGTAGGCTATCGGTAATCACTGCATAAATAGTAGAAAAACAGTCAATAAAGTACTGCCAACTTCATGGTGTTCATTTTAATCGTAGGCTATCGATAATCACTGCATAAACAGTAGAAAAACAGTTAATAAAGTACTGCCAACTTCATTGTGTTCATTTTAATGGTATGCTATCGATAATAACTTAATAAACAGCATAAAAACAGTCAATAAAGTACTGCCAACTTCATGGTGTTCATTTTAATCTTAGGCTATCGATAATCACTGTATAAACAGTAGAAAAACAGTCAATAAAGTACTGCCAACTTCATGGTGTTCATTTTAATGGTAGGCTATCGATAATCACTGCAGGAATGGTAGAAAAACAGTCAATAAAGTACTGTCAACTTCATGGTGTTCATTTTAATGGTAGACTATCGATAATCACTGCAGAAATAGTAGAAAACAGTTAGTAAAGTACTGCCAACTTCATGGTGTTCATTTTAATGGTAGGCTATCGATAATCACTGCAGAAATAGTAGAAAACAGTTAATAAAGTACTGCCAACTTCATAGTGTTCATTTTAATGGTAGGTTATCGATAATCACTGCAGAAATAGTAGAAAACAGTCAATAATGCACTGCCAAATTCATAGTGCTCATTTTAATGGTAGGCTATCGATAATAACTGCATAAACAGTAGAAAAACAGTTAATAAAGTACTGCCAACTTCATGGTGTTCATTTTAATGGTAGGCTATTGATAATCACTGCATAAATAGTAGAAAAACAGTTAATAAAGTACTGCCAACTTCATGGTGTTCATTTTAATGGTAGGCTATCGATAATAACTGCATAAACAGTATAAAAACAGTCAACAAAGTACTGCCAACTTCATGGCGTTCATTTTAACGGTATCGATAATGAATATTAAATCGAATAAGAAATCAATAAGGTTGGTTGATTACAAGGCTCGAATTTCCGTAATATCTTTTTCTGTATCTATTTCATTGGGGCGCAACTATGCAATGCACATTTTTTCTACCTGATGGGAACGGTATGGCATAGTTGCGCCCGCGGTCGATTGGGAGACCTAGGCATGGCGTAATTGCGCCCCGAAGAAATCAGGTAGCAGAAGGGACATGGCATAGTTGCGCCCCTAAGAAATCAGGTAGCAGAATGGACATGGCATAGTTGCGCCCCGATGGGCATAGTACACACGAAAGTGATTGTCATAATATAAACAAATTACTTAAAAATATTACAGTTATAGCTGCATTGAAATCAGGTAGGCCTAGCATGTGATCAATTTTGCTATTTAAAATAACACTTTTTTATCGATCACATAAATGTTTTGGTGGAGATGGATTACATTTATATTTGTTATTGAATTATTATTTGAAATTATATTATGAAATTGGATTTATAAATGAATTGCATTTTTCGTTTGTACAACGATATCTTAACACTACGGTACAGGGTTTCGAAAATTGAAACATAGGACTAATGTGAATTATTAACTCTTTACCTTTTTCACTAAACTTAACATTCATTTTAAATTAACCTCACTATACGCCACAGACGGTGTGAAAATCACTAATAAAATGTCAAAGACTGCTAAGGCTCCATAGTCCAACGACTCACTCATTTGAATATGTCGGTTAATAAAGTACTGCCAACTTCATGGTGTTCATTTTAATGGTAGGCTATCGATAATAATTGGATAAACAGTAGAAAAAGTCAATAAAGTACTGCTAACTTCGTGGTGTTCATTTTAACAGTAGGCTATTGATAATCACTGCATAAACAGTAGAAAAACAGTTAATAAAGTACTGCCAACTTCATTGTGTTCATTTTAATAAATACTAAATCGAATAAGAAATCAATGAGGTTGGTTGATTATGGGACTCGAGTTTCCGTAGTGTCTTTTTCTCTACCTATTTCATCGGGGCGCAACTATGCCATGACCTTTTCTCTACCTGAAGGGAACAGGGCGCAACTATACCATGCCCCTTTCTCTACCTGATGGGAACGGGGCGCAACTATGCCCACAAAAAAGGGACCCTTTTTATCTGCTGCATCTTATCTGACCGTGGGGCGCAACTATGCCCTGCTCGGAACTGGACACCCTACCCCATTATCTCCTGGTCTAGTTGCCTCATGAGTGATTCCTTAATGGTATTGCTTATGAGGTGGAAACCTGTCCTCGGACAGTTGACTAAACTACAATATTAATAGTATTTTATTGAATTTATACTCATGCTGGATGGTAAGACTTCAAGAATACCCGTTACCTTATTATGTACAACCTTTATTAAGTACGATGGCTTGCGTAATTGTACTTATTTATGTCATGAAAGTCAAAGTATCTAAACAGTCATCGCTACAACTTTTAGTGGTTGTTTTAGTAGTTACAATGTGCTGTTAGAGAATTAGTAATGCGGTTTAAGTCATCTTAGGCGTGCGGACAGGGTCGTATGGCGTCATTATAATAAATTTGCATGGAACATAAAAGCGGAATAATCACCTGAAACTTTACTTCCAAATAGGCAAAGTTTTCATGTGATTTAAAACGCCGTTTCCCCTGTTTTCAAGGCGGTCCGGTCCGGCTCGTGTTTCCTATTCTGATAAATATTATAGAGCCTTCCTGCGCCCGCCCCCGGCCTTGGCGGTTGGTCCTGCAGAAACAGGTGGCAGAGGGCACGCGAGGCTTATGTAACGTTTCGATTCCCGATTCCATGACCTGCTCCTCAGCTTCCAGTTTATGTGCGTCCGCAACCCGCAGTGCAGATCGGTCTTGCAGCTATCTGCATTCCCTCACTGTATTTCTTTGAAGAGGGGAACTGTTATTATTATGCTATGTGTTGCTAGCTTATCTGTCTGTCAACTTGAAGGCTTAATTTCCGATAGTAGTGAAAAACTGTCTCTAGTTTAAAGTAAAGTACTTGTAATTAAAGCGACAAGCCCCTTCAATATGGCAAATGTCAACACTTACGTGTAGAAAGGAGGATTTGATTAAATCATCAGCCCTCCGTGAGGATCCTGAATACAGAGCAGTTAGTTTTTACGTAAATTAATTAAAGAAAATACTACATTTTAGATTTGGGATTCGCTTGATACCCAAATGTCATATCTTTCTCCAAAATATAAATGATAGATTAAATTAGGGTCTTTTGGACAGTCGGGCATGTTGGACACTTTGCACTTTTAAAGTGTTACCTCGCCACTTGTGGGCACCACATTCTGCTAGAAGTCAATGACGGAAGTAGCCCTACTCGTGGCAACTTCCGTCATTGATTTCTAGCAGAATGTGGTGCCCACAAGTGGCGAGGTAACACGTTAAAGTATAAAGTGTCCAACATGCCTGACTGTCCGACAAACCCTAATTTACCCTATTGAATGATATGTAGAGAGTCCCTAAGAATTTGTAATAAGATTTTTGTATTAGAAAGACTATAAGTTCCGTCGCTCTAATTTCCGGCAGCCAATCACGTTGCAGGTCGGCTACATTTAAACGTGTGCGTCTTGTGATTCGCTGATGAAGACGTTATGCATTTCCTAAGGCTCGATAAATACTTAACATAATCGTCCGCCATTTTGGCTCTTTCGTTGGCGTTCGCAGAAAGCACACGAGGACGCTATTTGCTCAATTACAGTGCGTTTGATTTATTATCATAGGATCTACGACATGATAATGTTTAACGGTGTGGCAAATAGATTCCTCGTATGGTATCTCGGCAACGAAAGAACAAAAATGGAGAACGATACTACCTACCTAGACGTAACCAAAGAGGAGGAGTAACGCCGGGAATAACAGCGTTGCGACTATAGTGGCCGGTTTCTTCAAGTACAGTTAGAACATTTAACGAATATTAAACTCTAAACAGTTTGTTAAATACAGTATGGTTTTTTCATATCTTCAACACTAGTTTGGCTTAACAGATTGTTTAGTGTTTGTTAAATTTAAATGTAGGATTTTAGACAGTTAACTCATTTAACCGATAGTTAAGTATGGCAGATGACACCACAGCTGTTCTAACAGAAGTTGTGAAAATAATATTTTATGTCTCTCTTTAAGGAATGTTTCGTGAATGACTGATAACATAACATTTAAAAGACACTTTACAAAGCTAATATAGGAAAGATAATCTTCATAAGTGAACTGATTATCTCATTGGCTGCTTATTTTGATACTGAGCTATTATATATTAGAAAATGTGGGATCTCAACGTGGCAAGGTAACTAGGAATGATGGTTTATATACTATGCATGATACTCAGTTTGTGACAATATAGATTTTCAAAACAAGTAGGTCGCAAAATTTTACAAGAAATTTAAACTAGACTTCATTATCTTACAAATAGATATAGACCACTTACTCCAATTCAGCATATGCTATATTTACTCTTCATTCTATGATAATGGCTCTTTTCAATTAACTATAGCCGATGTTAGTAATGTTTCAAAATACACAGTGAGTGTTATATCAAAAAGCTTTCAGCAAAAATTGCTTCTTTGAGAATTTATATGTTAAGCATGAGTACTATAACCTTACTTTGTAATAATAATAATAATAATAATAATAATAATAATAATAATAATAATAATAATAATAATATTCTATAGTAGTCACCTACAACTTTCATTTGTCTTCTTCTTTATTGAGCATGGCCTACTCTACTAGGTTATGATTTTATACATGTTTCATGACTTACTCTACAATACAGAATTTAAAGAATAATATCAGACAATAAAAAATTGCCTTAAATGTGCAAAATCATTACCAACTGCTATTGTGTAGTTAAAATAACGTTAACGACTGTTATAGTAAATTGTTGGTTGTTTTAAACAAAATGATGTTGAAGAAATGGAAAGACATTAACAAAACATTAAAAATAAACAGGCTGTTAATTTAACATTAGTTAAGCCAAATTAAACATTTCTTGGAGAAACTGGCCACAGGAATTTTAATTTCACTAATAGTTGGTAGATAGACTGTGGAAGGAAACTCCCGCTCCAAATAACATACCTTTGACGACCCACTGATTGATAGGATGTTATATTTAGAAGAGAGGAAAGGTAGACATGGTTCATATATTTCTTGTTTTTCTTTATTGACCTCGTCCGCTTGTGATGGTTTTCTCTCGAAGCGGATGGTTGAATCTAATGCTATAATATGCATTTACAATAACACACTCAAGGCCATTCCTCTGGTCGATAACCGGTTACATAATATATCTTAGCGGAAAAGGAAATATAGAGGTAGGGTAATTTTTACTGAAAGTTCCTTTAACTTACATAGAATACTAATGACTTCAGGCATTACCACAGTTCAAAATTAAATTAGAAAATTTTGTCTTATGCCATGATTGTTAAGTTATATGCTTGATGTGTTAATTTGTGTTTCTTTTCTACATTTAAAATTGTAAGTTTCTTGTTTATATTAGTTAATATCTTAGCATTGTTAATTAAATACGATATAATTATGACACAATCACGCATTGAAAGTTTGTGTAACTGTAGCCTGCATATATTTTCGTGTGGTTTTGCTTTATCTATAGTTTCATTCATTTATCTATCTTATTACTGTATATATTTCTGGTGGTGTGGAAGATTAGGTCTAATGGCCTTCCTTATTTACTTACAAATGCCTTTTAAGGAACCCGCAGGTTCATTGCCGCCCTCACATAAGCCCGCCATCTGTCCCTATCCTGTGCAAGACTAATCCAGTCTCTATCATCATATCCCACCTCCCTCAAATCCATTTTAATATTATCCTCCCATCTACATCTCGGCCTCCCCAAACGTATTTTTCCCTCCGGTCTTCCAACTAACACTCTATATGCATTTCTGGATTCGCCCATACATGCTACAATACCCTGCCCCTCTCAACCGTCGGGATTTAATGTTCCTAATTATGTCAGGTGAAGAATACAATGCGTGCAGTTCTGCGTTGTGTAACTTTCTCCATTCTCCTGTAACTTCATCTCTCTTAGCCCCAAATATTTTCCTGAGAACCTTATTCTCAAACACCCTTAATCTGTGTTCCTCTCTCAAAGTGAGAGTCCATACAGAACAATCGGTAATTTAACTGTTTTATAAATTCTAACTTTCAGATTTTTTGACAGCAGACTAGATGACAAAGCTTCTCAACCGAATAATGATAGGAATTTCCCATATTTATTCTGCGTTTAATTTCCTCCCGAGTGTCATTTATTTTTGTTACTTTTGCTCCAAGATATTTGAATTTTTCCACCTCTTCGAAGGATAAATCTTCAGTTTTTATGTTTCCATTTCGTACAATATTCTGGTCACGGGACATAATCATATACTTTGTCTTTTCGGGATTTACTTCCAAACCAATCGCTTTACTTGCTTCAAGTAAAATTTCCGTATTTTCCCTAATCTTTTGTGGATTTTCTCCTAACATATTCAAGTCATCTGCATAGACAAGCAGCTGATGTAACCCGTTCAATTGCAAACCCTCTCTGTTATCCTTAACTTTCCTAATGGCATATTCTAGAGAAAAGTTAAAAAGTAAATGTGATAGTGCATCTCCTTGCTTTAGCCCACAGTGAATTGGAAAAGCATGAGATAGAAACTGGCCTATGCGGACACTGCTGTACATTTCACTGAGAAACATTTTAATTAATCGAACTAGTTTCTTGGAAATACTAAATTCAATAAAAATATTATATAAAACATCTCTCTTAACCGAGTCATATGCCTTTTTGAAATCTACGAATATCTGATGTACTGTACCCTTATACTCCCATTTTTTTCTCAAATTGTCTATCTGTCGAATACAAAAAATCTGATGAATAGTTAATTACATTAAAATAACTACATAAAATAAATAAATAAACACAAACAAATATACTAATAAAGATACAAATAAACAAATAAAGCGTGTGATGAGCCGTAAAATCCCCAAGACATTCGAATGTCTTATTGGTTCTCTCTTCAGGAACATCAGTAGCCTAGCAGAATAAGTCTTACTTATTCAGTTATTGGATTACGACTATGAAGAGTCTTTAGTTTCTTTTATTTAAATCATGATCGTGTGAAGATGATTATGACGATGATAATGATGAAGGTGATGTTGCTCATGACGACAATCAGGAAGTTTATACCATGTCTATTAAACTCATGCTCCCATGGTGTGAATGAATACAGAGGGAGTGGGTACTATCCTCCTGAATGCTTCATGTCCCTTGCATTGACTCAGCGTAAGATAGGGCCGGGCGCGCGAACGTAAACAGAGCTGTTTTGCTAGTAACAGTGGCGGCTGGTACTGTGGAGATATTTTGCACCCAAATTTTAGTATATACTTATTACTGTACTGGTAATAACTTTATCATAATCCTCGTCTTTCTCAGTGGGCCTATTGGTCCGTAAAATGTTATACAGAATGATTCATGAGGAATTACCGCCACTTACAGAGCTTATTTCTGAAGACATTCTGAGCAAAAAAATGTCATATAAACATGAGTCCTATTCTCAACATTTTCAGAGTTACACTATTTTGAAGTTGTTAAAAATACATTCTTATTAGGCATAATTTTCGACAATCATTTAAAATGGAACCAACACTTTAATTACCTTTGTAATAAATTACGTAAAATAATATATTATTTTGTTTTATTGAGGAATTACTTGTCAATAAGTTTATTACGCACAATACACTTAACTTTATTTCAATCAGTAATTATGTATGGAATTATAGGATGGGGTAGCTTATTTAAATCCAATTTTAATCCACTTTATTTATTACAGAAGAAAATAATTAAAATATGTCTTCATAAATCTATTGATTTTCCATCTCAAAAATTGTTTTTAGACTTTAATGTTCTTAAAATAAGACAAATTTATTATATCGTATTAATAAAATGCATACATAAAAATCGAAATAATTTTGAATTGTATTCTCATAGCTATGAAACAAAAGATTGTTTGAACCAAAATGCAACACTGCTACAGCATTAATCGTAGTAGTAATTTAGACCCAAGAATATACAGTATAACAAATTTATATTTAAAGATCCTAATCTTGTCAATTCTAATAGTTCTAGTATTAAATTTAAAAAGTTATGTATGGATTTCATAAAAATTGAAAAATTGTAACTTTAAATTTATATACTATATCTTCGTAGTAAACATAAGACAAATTGTATTATATACTTCTCAATTTCAATTCAGGAATCCGCCTTTGAGCATGAGTTCTACTCTTTCAGGGGCGAGCGAAAGTTTTTCTGTTTATAATTTATTTATTTTAATACTTTACACTTGAGCTACATTAGGCATTGCAGCCCGAAAGAGCAGAAGCTCGTGCTCGGGCGCAGTTCAGATCAGTTATACAAAATATATCACAAAATTAAGAGAGTTCATTGAGCACAATAACATCAATAAATTGTAAAATGCATGCAGCATGTAATAATAGGGTATATATACAAATAGAAAATACAAAAGTACATGAATATTAGGGTATCAATTTTTAACTCAATTAGCTTAAACAATTAAATAATTCATCTGATTTGTTTCTTAAATCTATGTGTGTTAAGTGTACTTGGCTCAGGGTAAGCTCTAATTAATGCATTATATATTCTGGGGCCAAAATTCATGCTGTGTTTTAATCCAGCAGTTGTGTGGCATTTGGGAGTATTTAGAAAGAAACTGTAGTTTTGTCTCGTATGGTATTCATGAGGTATTGTGATTTTTATAGAAGTAAATCAGCAATGTTTGTTTATAAATTTGTTCTAGATTTGATACACCAAATTCCTGAAAAATTAATTTTGTTGGGTAATCAAAAGGTTTATATAGACAAATTTTTATAATTCTTTTTTGGAGCAAAGTTAAGGATGGAGAGTCGTTTTTGCCATTCCTCCCCAACCTAATATACCATACTGAATTTTTGATTGAAACAGAGCTAATATATTTTATGTTACAATTATTAGCAAAATAATAAATAAATAAACAAACAAACAAACAAACAAACAAATAAATAAATAAATACATAAATAAATAAATAAATAAATAAATAAATAAATAAATAAATAAATAAATAAGTAAATAAATAAAGTAGATAAATGGATTTATTGAGTAATATTACACATACAGATTTTAATATTATCATACTTTTCTCTAAAATCCAATGCACGGGTCCTCTGACCGTACGTGCTTTGTACGTAAAACAAGTCCTATTTTGTAGGTTTCACCCCCTCCCCACCTATGATTATATCCAACTACTCTCTAAAAGAACACACATATTAAAATGAAAATGGCACACAAAAGATATTATATAATATATCCTAACCTAAAACAGACATAAAAGTGTATAGTTTGGTTAGATACTATTATCCCTTCCTCAGTTTTTGTCACAAACTTCAACAACTGAAGTTATAATCTTTCTCGCCTTCAAGAGGAACAAGCCAATATTTTGTTCATATTCTCTATTCCCCATGAGGTAGTAAGTAAGTAAATAAATAAATAAATAAATAAATAAATAAATAAATAAATAAATAAATAAATAAATAAATAAATAAATAAATAAATAAATAAATAAATAAATAAATAAATAAATAAATAAATAAATAAATAAATAAATAAAGTGAATCACTCTGTATGCATTTTACGGACCACAATCTACTGAGAAAGACGTGGATTACGATATTTTTCAAGGCAGCACAAAGCTTCCAAATTGGGCTTTCTTAGAATCCGTGTTCTGAATTGTATCATTTTGTAACTTGAGTCTACAACTTACCATAGCCATAGAGTTTCCTTCAATGTCCAATACTCCATTTTTTATTTTCGTACAATAAAATAACCATGTTCTGGTATTGATAAAATTATGAACGTTCTGTTGAGAAATGAGATGACATATTTACAAGGTATGTAACTGGGTCAAGCACTAACAACCTGCCACAATAGTAATTTGTATGCGTGGACTCCACATTTATTAGGTTATGTGGGACACCACTCAATCGATGAGTCTGAACGCATGCACAGTTAGGAGATGGGTGGCTTCAGATGCCCTACCATTGAGGAAGGTTCTTGCAGACTACTCGATATTCCGGTGCATAGTCAGTCCCGAAGAATAGTGTCAGGGACAGTTATTTACTTTTAATATATGGAGATTATTCATTTTTGTAGATTCAATTGTATTAACATACGGTATAGCGTTGATCAAAAGCAAGAATTTATGTTGTTGGCAGTTAATAAAAAAGATATTTGAATTTAACAAGTTTTCGTTTCGTTATTATGTCACTAATCTTCTCAACTACTCATCAGATTTTTTGTATTCGACAGATATTGGAGAAAAAATGGGACTATAAGGGTACAGTATATCAGTTATCCATAGATTTTAATAGTAATATGCGTTACAAGAGCGGTATGTTGAAGTTTTCATGTTCGAGGAAAAGTTTGAAAAAGCGAAACGTAGTTGAGCTTTTTTAATTTCCGAGAATTGAAAGAAAACATACCGCTCGTGTATCGTACATTATTTTGTGCGAAGATCGTTTATTACATATCTGAAAGAAGAATTTATAATTAGTTGCAATGAAATCTCCATGTTGGTTTCTGTTTAATGACGCCAACTTCGGAAAACCAAAATATCTTTCTTCAACATTGTTGCTATAAAATGTTTTCTGTGTTTACTATACTCCAGCAGGCCGTGATATACGTCTGTCTTTTTTTTCCCCCAGTCTATAAATGCGAACTTAAAACAAACGGTAAGGTTATGTAATGATTTATTATTCATTTTACTATTTTAACAATATCATTTATATAACATATTGCAGTAATAACATCGGCATCTGGAATCTTGTTGATTTTTTAACGGCTTCCTTAATGTTACTTGTATCAGGAATGCAATAAGTTTCGTGGAGTAGTAGACTTTACTTAATTTTTGCAAATATTTAAAAACAATAATTAACATTGCAATTTAGGTGAAATTGCAGTGGTAAGTTTCCAAATTTATAATTATTACTATGTTAAACGTCTCTAAAAATAATATGTTAAAAGCCTAAAGCAGTAAAATGAATGTCGCGCTTAAGCGGTAAGAAGAGGGAAATTGTTATGTGTGTTACGTTGGGAATACTGAATGTGGTGTTTCACACTTACCGCGTATTGGTTCTGTGCGGAAAACAAGCAAATACGCACGATCTCGCACAAAATAATTTTAAATGTAATGTAGTTATTTAGGCCTAGTAGCAAATAGTTACTAGGTAACCATAAAATCAAAGACCTAATTTTCTGAAGGAGAGACTTTTTGCGTCCCGCCTCAAAACGAAGCGGGACTCGGGATTTTTATATGAAAATCGGGACATCTGGCAACCCTGAACATATTTAAATAACACTGTGTTTAAAACCGGTAAGCTACTACCAACATAAATCATCTACAAAACATTTCAAAATAAAACATTAGAAAGTGACGGAGTGTTTCAACACCCCTTCTACTAGTTATGTGTTTTCTAAGAAAATAAATTAACTGTCTTATTATTAACAGTTGGCATATGAAAACATGAATCAACTCTGGCACAATAAAAAAATGTAATTACATAAGACGAGCCTTTAATGTGTTTTAATTAAAAAAAACTGCGACTGAGGTGTCGAAACACACCACTCAGTCCTTAGAAGGTTAATTCAATAATTATAAACGGTGGTGAAAGAATCCCTAAGGAATCTTTCATTACATCAATAATTATTATTCCTCGCAAGAATTTACCTTGAAGTCTAATTCCATTAAGATTTTATGTACACATTTTGTAACACCTCCTCTGGCTTCAAACAATAAACCTTATATTTTTCAATTATACAAATGGGTGTTATTTTTTATGCTTAGGTGGAGAAGACAGTCTCCGTAAATACCTCTCTTTCTTCATTCTACTTTTCGGATTCCGTTACTATGACATCACTTATAACATTTAGGGCCTGCTAATAATGCATAATATATTGGGATATCCATAATTGTTTCTGCGCTACTTACTATAGCAGGAAATTAATGAAATATGCATTTATGGTTGCGCATACACGTGACTATTATACCTCCCTTGTAAAGGTTTTATGTGCGGCCTTCGCGATATTCATCCGTTTAATATACAGCAGCGCCTGCAATTGATAAGACCTGTATAAGATTACACAATGCAGTGAAGAAACCGGTGCAATGAGAGGGAGATGAACTGCCGTACAGCACGTCATCACAACGCACCTACGCCAGTTTGCTTGAGGGAGTGTAGCCATTTTAATGGGATAATACACGATCCTTTAGATACTTACATTTTTAAAATCTATATGGCAATTGTGGCCAAACGCCACGAAATTGTGACGTATAGAAATGCAATCCGCACACTCCTATTGCAGAGAGAGGGGTGGAGTGGGTATCTCATTAAGTTAATGCGGTGAATGGTGTTACAGAGACGAATAATTGTAACCGAAATCATAGCTAGCGCCACAGAATATGCTATGAACTGAGAAACTTTTATAGCACGAGCGCTGCTCATTCGGTCTCAAATTTTGTTAATACTGCTGTATCTCATATTTATATTGCTTGTATTATGTTATTTCTATTTCTCTTGTTTGTTTTGTAATTATATTCTTTATTCGGTATATTCAAATAATTAAATAAATAAATAAATAAAATTTTCAATTATCAACTTGTTTTGAACACTTATTAGTGACACCATCGAACAGGACTTAAGAAAACGACCATGTGCATTAGGTTTTATAGATTTTGAAGGAAACAAAATAGCAATGTAAAATAGTAGATTACGATACAAGGTTGGGAAGTCTTTTTTATAAAATTGAGAAAAAGTCTGAAAAACTAGCAGTGTGGGTTTTTCAATTTGCGAGATTTTGTAATGCACTTCACAAACGTGTATTGTACAGTATTTTTTGCACGATAGTATATTTATTTTTGAAAATAATATATATTTGTTTAATCTTAATATACAATACGTACGTTACACTATGAAGAGCTGACTGATGTTAGCAGTCTGGCCAACGCACGAACTTCACCATCATCTTCAATGTGAAGGATTAAAAATAATTAAAGTACCGGTACTTGTATTATTTCGTGTTCAATTCGAATAATTTTATTTCTTCTTGCTAAGTGAAGTTTGAATTGTTTAAATAAAGTTCAGTACATTTCAAATGCAGTAATGTGTTTCATGTTTCAGAAGTGGTGTAAGTCAAAATTGGGTAATGAGGTTTAAAGTAAAAATTCTGTAAAATACAGCGCAAAGTAACAATTAATATGTCCTTCATGCTATCCACTGACTACTAATAGTTTAAATAAAGTGAATATTAATTGCTACTTTGCGCTGTATTTTACAGAATGTTTACTTTAACCTTCATTACCCATTTCTAACTTACACCACTTCTACTCTGAACGGCTAATATAATGTATATTAATTAACAGTGCCTTTTTCGTATACATTTTACATGCATTTTTAGCACACATAGCAGGCTGTGGTTTTCATTACAACACTAGAGCAGTTATTTGTAATATTTCAACATACTTATCTAGGTTGGCAACTCTGAATTCAGTAAAATAAACATTCAATCGTGGCGGCCGTTTGCTATAACGACGATAAAACACACTATCGTGCAAAAAAATAGTTTTCTTTTTGCTTCATTGTATGGATTGTGGTAATTTCGTTATTATCGTTTGTACTTGAACTTTCTTCTTTCAAATTCTATAGCGTTTTAATTCGTTTTATTCATGAAATAAAAAAAGAATCCGAAGTCTCCATAATATTGATACAACATTACTGACTGTGAGCGAAAGCAATTCCATATTTTTATGTAACAAGAGAATTATATTTTATGTAAATGTATGATACTGAAGATTGCCTCTATTTTATAAGACAACATAGGAGCCGAATCTTATTATTCTTTGTTTATTAATGCAGTTTTCAACTTAACCCTTTGCAGCATAATGGTTGTTCAGAAGAACCATCGTTTTCTTTCTTTCTAAATTTTATGGCACAGATATTCCACCAAAGATCCACCTCTTGAATATACATAGAGGTGCCATCTATGTTTTGAAATTGTGTGCAGAGTTTAAAATATTGAAAAATATTGATTGAAGCTTTGTTATGATCCATGAAATGAAAAACATAAAAAATTAATTTGTGCTGCAAAGGGTTAAGGGGCGTCATAACCTTTATAACAAGAAGAATTATGACATCGTACATTGTTCTTATGCACTCAATTATCATTTTGCAACAAATTAAACACCTCACACATTTCTCATCAGCATGAAAGAAAAATTAGTATTAGTATTTATTTATTTATTTAGCCTGGTAGAGATAAGGCCATCAGGCCTTCTCTGCCCCTCTACCAGGAGATTCCAACTATAATATGAAGAATAAAATTACAATTAGTATTAAATTTACAATTACAATTACAATAAAAATCAAAGTACGAAAAGATTACCTGACTAATGAAAGCTAGATAATTTATCATAGAAAAACAAAGAATATTTTATATTTACATAATTACAAATTAAACCTAGAATAGCAAAATTTTATAGTGATGAAATTACTGGATATTGAAATATTTTGTGATAGATTAAGGAAACTATTTACAAGAAATCAATTACTGACCAAGTCCCTAATAAGTTTGCGTTTGAATTCAATTTTATTTCGACAGTCCCTGATGCTAGGAGGTAGCGAATTCCAGAGTCTTGGCAGGGCTATTGTGAAAGAGGATGAGTATGAGGAGGTGCGATGGGATGGTATTGTTAGTATTGTTTCATGACGAGAGCGTGTGTTCAGATTATGGTGGGAAGAAAGGTAAGTGAAGCGAGACGACAGGTACGAAGGAATAGAAGAGTTCAAGATTTCGAAGAGAAAGAGGAGTGAATGTAAATTTCTTTTCTTATCTAGTTTAAGCCAACCTATTGCTTCCAGGGATGGGGTAATATGATCATATTTACAAACATTGCTTACAAAACGTACACACAAATTATGAGCACGTTGAAGTTTCGTTTTGTTGTCGCTGGAGAGATCAGTCAGTAAAATGTCAGCATAGTCAAAATAGGGAAATACAAGTGTCTGCACAAGGGACTTTTTTAAGCAAGAGGGGAGATGAACATTTACCCTTTTAGCATATGGATAATAAAATATATACTTTTCTGCAGGTGTCTGTGATTTGCATGTCCCGGTTGAGATTATTATCCATGTGAATGCCAAGATTTTTTACTGAAGAAGTCTTGAAATTTAAGTTGTTGTGTATTTTTCTGTTTTGAAAGAAGATTTTCGAGACAAAATATCCTACACATTTACAGTATTACAAGTGTATGTCCGCTGTTTGTATCTGTCTGCTGATTTGAAACAAAGTGAAGGGGGTAAGAAGAGGGTGGCGTATGATGCCATCGTTAGGCTTGAGTTGAGATAGGGGAAAGTGTCGCAAGACAGCATTTGGTGATCACTGCCTTACGGAATTCGATGTCATGAGAATAATTTCAGGATCAAGAACATAGCTTATTATAAGAGGAAAGTACAGTCATTTCTACTAAATTTATAAATTCGACTATTATTTAAATTCCACAAATCATTGTTATTGCCTGATGATGTACCAATACAGTTCTATTACTGTGAGTAGAATGGTTACATTTATGAAAAGAAGTGCCAGTTTTCGGTCACACTTGTCGTTATTTTTAGGTACAGTCTGCAGTTACTATAATGCATGTAAACACGACATTCTGTAAAGTTCTGTTGGTCAGGGAAGTGGTGTTGGTTTAACTCTTTGATGCAAGGTGTATCTTTATGGAAATTCGTCAGTTTGCAGCATTGGAGCCGGGGTATTGTTAGGTGTGTTCCGATGGGAATTATGGAAAAAAATCGATTATGTGTCGCCAATCTAACAATTTTAATAGATATTAAGAATATCCATATTTACTGGATTTGGTTGCAACAATTTCCACTGGAGTCCCATATTTGCTCTAAAAGTTTCATTCCTTATGATGACCAGATCCATAGTGATTTAAAAGATGATGGGGGCAGTAAGGATCCTATTTTAACACTTAGTAGATCAGTTAGCTTTCCATCTAGGACTAATTGGCATTCATATCCTTCATAAAGGCCTTTGATGAGTCTAAACTTAATGATATTCTCTGGTACTCCATACCTTGACAGCATCTTCCACATGTCACCCTCTTCCAGGAATCGAAGGCCTTAAGAAAATCAACGAAAATGAGATATAATAATGCGTTCAGCATTGTTCCACTACATTCCTCAAAGTGTTAATTTAGGCAACACAGATTTGTTTTCCTGACCAAGCTTGCTTTCTTCTGAGATTAAGTTCTGCATAGCTTTTAATTCGGTCGAGCAGTACCCTCGTGCACACCATGCTCGATATCTATTTCCCTCACTATTATAATAAATCGGGGTAAGTGTAACCGATGTCTGCAAACACGCTCACTCTAGAACATTTTATTTCCCAAATTCAGTTCGTCTTATTCAGTGCACTACAAAAAGTAGAACTGTAATTCATATAACTCTTTTTATCAATGTTAAAATTAGTTTAAAATTTGTATGACTAACTTCGAACTACATTCAAAATACAGTCTTTTGATAAAGCACAAATTTAATAGTTTTGTATAAATGTTTAATCCAACAGAAATTGTGTTGTAGATTAAAGAATGGGCTATATTTCATCACTATATTCTACTTTAACATCAAGCAATATTTTAGATGTGGTGTCAAACTGACAACAGTGTCACATTTATTTCTTTTGACCTAGTATTGGACGAGACTAATACCAATATTACACCCATTCGATCAAGAAGGACGCTTTGTAAGTACGCAGTAAAGTAAATATGTAAATGGACTGGCAAATGATTTGAGATGAAAAATGATTCACGGCAAGGAAAGGAGATCTCTTAGTCTGAGTTTCGCATTTAGGCCCGGTTGCAGAAACACCGATCAAAATATGATTGGCAATCAAGGAGAGTTTGATTGGCCATTAGTTCTATTTCTGTTGCAGAAAGAACAATCAATGTTAGATCGGAGATCAGTCTTCCATCAGATTTGATCAACAGATTTTTGCTGGTTAAGTCACTGATCATCAATCAAGTAGGCTATTTATGTTGTTCTGTTTATAATATATTTGTATGTATTTATTTACACTGCAATTGGGCAAGCACCCGGTGGCAGTGGTATATACAATATAAAAAATACACAATAAAATGATAAGCAATACACAATAAAATTTACAATACACAATACAATTTTACAACATATATACAATTTTATACACAATACAATAAGAATACACAATACAATTTAACACAATAATAATAAAACATAAATAAAATACCTAATTTTACAATACAACCTACATAATTATGTATAGGTCCTACATAAGTTTCAATAGTCTTTCACTTTACTCTCATCTCATTCATCTCATTCAGTAATGTAATGTAATCTCATGCAGTAATGTATATAGTATGGAGTTATAGCGTAACAATATTGTTTTCCACATAATGGATTCTTCTAATGAAGAAATTTTAGAATGAAAAAAATATTATTAAGAAGAAGGCGTTTCCGTGATAGACATGAATTGTTTTATGTATAATGACAGAGAATTTAAGCAAAGATTTAAGTTAAGTAAGGATTCGTGTATTTTGTTACTTTCAAAAATTGAAACAAATATATGCAGACAGACAAATCGAAACCTTCCACTTTCTCCTATGAACCAAGTTCTAATAATGCTGAGACTTTATGCTGTTTGGAATTTTTCAGGCGGTCTTGGGTTATCTTGTTAGGGTCCACAAATCAACTATTTGCCGAATAGTCCTAACGTATGAAATTGCTTTGTTATGGCAGGGTCTCATAAACCTCCAAACTTCAAAGAGGGAACGATTTGAAATCCAGAGAGAATTTTCAGCCATGTCAAGATTTCCAAGAGTAGCCTAATATTGGTTGCATAGAGTGCTCACATCCCATCCAATCACCTGGTTGAAATGATGCCGAACTTTATCAAAATAGAAAAGGTTTCTTTTCTGTCAATATACAGGCAATATGTAGTCTACACCATCATTGAAATTCTGGAATGTTGTAGCCCGTTGGCAGGGTTCTACACATGACAACACAATATTTTTAATGAGTACGTTACGAGCTCCATTTGTAAACAGAGAAGATGGGAAATGGAATTATTTTGGGTTATGAAGGCTATGCATATTCCAATTTCTTGACGACTCCCCTAGCAAATCCCATAACAGAAGCCCCCTTACGTTTTTTTTTGTTTGCTTATTTTTTTTTTTCACTATATTGTAGTCTATATACAAATAGAATCCGCCTGTTTCCTTTCTATAAAAACAGCAAAACATTCACTTGAACATTCATTTGTTTTCCTAGTCACCACCCACTTGATGCATTCGTTTCACGACTTTTAAAGACATCAAATTGGCTGTGGTTGCTAAATAGCGCTGTTGTCAAATGTATTTCTTTCTCAAATCAGCAATTAGTAAATTGAGACAAGTTGATTGGAGATTCACGTTTGTGCAACGCAATGAACAATCAAATAAATCAGACATCAATTGATTGGCGATCAGGGACTGATTTGATTTGCGTTTCTGCAACCGGGCCTTAGACTCTGATTTTATCGCATTCTTTACGTATGAAGAATGAAGTGGCGTGGAGGGGAAGAAATACTTCATACTTTCTTACTTGTAGGTGATCGACGTAACCAGGCACGGCTCAAGGATATATCGTTTATTATAAGAAATTTAAAGGTTAATACAAATATAATCAAATAGAGTTCTAGCTGTCGATAACTAAAATATAAATCAGAACAAATATAAAGACCCACAAATGAAAGTAGTAGTAAGATGCATAAGTTGGGAAATTTAAGTTTAGAAGCAAAAGACAAAATGAAGAGTATATCTGTTTTCTATCATGAGATTGGGGGAAATATTTTAAATACCGATATATTGATATTGCAAACCTAATTTCGATTATCGATATATATTACATAAAATATATCGGTATATCGAAACGATTCGATATATCGCTATCCCTTAGCAAATTAATATATAGGCCTACTAATGCAATTACATTTGTGGGCGTACATTTATTACAATAAACTTAAATTTTAATAGCCTATTCCTTATTGGAATTGAAATTAACATCATAACAATCAAAAGATTAAATGTAAAATTGGAACGATAAACAATACATTTTCAATATCATAATTTTATTATTATATATTTCCTAACCTAAATCAAAATTATGGTGGAGGTAAGATGAGCTTAAATGATACCATGGGAAAGTGTTAAGTGAACTCTATATGGGTCAGTATTTGACATTCAAACGTTCATTCATTCGTAGTGTTCTGCCCAAAGGCAGGTCTTCCACTGCAAACAGAGCATTCTCCAGTCTTTACTATTTTCTGCCTTCCTCTATGTCTCCTCATATGATCCATATATCTTAATGTCGTCTATCGTCTGATATCTTCTTCTGCCCTGAACCCTTCTCCCGTTCCCCATTCCTTCCAGTACATCCTTCAGTAGGTAGTTTCTTCTCAGCCAATTCCTTTTCCTCCTCCTGATCACTTTCAGCATCATTTTTTCTTCATCCACTCTTTCCAACACAGCTTCGTTTCTTACTCTGCCTGTCCATTTCACAAGCTCCATCTTTCTCCATATCCACATTCCAAATGCTTCTATTCGCTTCTTAGTGATGTCCATGTTTCTGCCCCCATACAATGCTGCACTCCACACAAAGCACTTCACTAGTCTCTTCCTTAGTTCTTTCTCCAGAGGTCCGCAGAAGATGCTCCTTCTTCTATTGAAAGCTTCATTTGCCATTGCTATTCTCCTTTTGACTTCTTGGCAGCAGTTCATGTTACTGCTTATAGTACACCCTAGTATTTGAAGCTGTCCACTTGCTCTACTGCCTCATTTAGAAATCACAAGTCTACCTTCTTTACTTTTCTTCCTATGACCATGGTTTGCGTCTTGTTGGCAATTATCTTCAGTCCATATTGCTCACAGCTGTCATTTAGCTACAGTAGCTTATCCTTTAGTATTATCTAACAACGCCATATCAGCAAATCTTAAACACTTTATTCTTCTTCCTCCTACTATCACTCCTTCCATGTTCTGAAAACAGTTCTTAACTAAATCCTCCAAGTAGATGTTGAACAGGGTACGTGATAAAGGGTATCCTTGTCGTACTCTTCTCCCTATTTAACTTGCTTCTGACATTTCTTCTCCTTTGACTCGTTTCATTTGTAGGTTACAGAAAAGCCTTCTCTCTTTCCAATTCACACCAATTTTCTTTAGGATCCCCATCAGTTTATTCCAATCCACGATTCATTTATTCTAATTTTATATAGGATTCAATCGAGGATACAAATATAATGCTCTTTTCTAAATAACAACTTAATCATTTTTAAATGTAAGTAAACAGTACTTGTATTCATTTTTAAATGTAACTAACAGTACTTAGAATGTTACAAGTTTTAACAAACTTCACAATTGATTTGATACAAACCTTCTATAGTAAGTTCCCATTGCAAGTTATTGTTACACTCAAACATTCAAAATCTCAATGGTGGTGGTGATGATGATAATGATGGTGATGATGATGATGATAATAATGATGGTGGTTATGGGGATAAAATTTGTATCTACTAAAACAATGTCAGTACTAGGTTGTGCTTAGAAACCCTACCCGTAAACAAATCTGAAACCAGTATTACATCCTTGTTTCTCTTTCCATTTAAAAACATAGAAATAAAAGTTTTGAAGTCAAACAGTTCCTTTTCAGAGTGGCAGTTGCTCCTGCCTTGGAGAAATTAATACTGAAACAGTAGTAGATAAACCTCCCGTCTCAGTCTCACGTTCGCACACGTTGGATTTTGAATTTGGTATTGCATATTAAATAGTTTGAATTCGAATTCTAGACCAGCCAATCAGAGAAAGGCATTGATTGGATTGGATATTTCAAGGTTGCACAATTATGTAACTGCCCACTTTCATTAAAGCCATCTCTCGGGGGATTATCGGAGTTAACTAGTGTGGATTTTGTTGTTCATAATAATTCCACAAAAACAAAAACAAATATAAATAAAACCGATAAATGTATGAGAAAACCGATATATTCTACGATATATTGAATCAAAATTTCGATATCGACATATCAATATATCAGAACGAAAATATCGGTATTTTGTAAAAACGGATATATCGTTCCCATCTCTAGTCATAAAGCAAACTCTGTAATATAAAAAGAAGAGCATTTGCCGAAACGGAATCTTCAAGCTCGTGCCGATGAGGGAAACATAAATTAATACTCTCCAACCTATGCAGGAATACAGTCATAAACATGTTGCTTCACATAGTAATCTCAACTTTTGTACAATATGTATGTAACTAATCTGAAAAGAAGTTATAATTCCAATGGCTGAATTCGCGTGATTGAAAAATATGTAAAGATGGACTTAGGTAACATTCATTCTTAATGTACTTCACTAATTACGACAATTTATTTTTGTTAAATTTTTTTATACTTACTGTACCAAATCTGTATAAATCAAAAGACATCAACATAAATTTTAAAATGTAATAATAAATTATATATTTACTGACGTTTAATAAGCTATTATCGTTCAGAGAATAATTAATTTAGCCTGGAAAAAGAGTGGAATACTCATCACTAGTTTATTCCGATAAAATATATTTTATTACCAAAATTTCACTTCACTTTAAACTTAATTAAAATGTTGTTGAAGCTATGAAAAGAAACGAGAAAATTTCAGTAACTGAAGCAATGTAAACTCCCGAAGTCCAAACTACAAAACTTTATTTCGGCTACAAATTGGGACTATGTAGGGAGATATAGTTTACGAATAAATAAAAATTCATTGGAAATGGAAACCTATTGCGACTTGCATTCAAAGTCCTGTGAGTAAACTTTCCAGGTCGGAGTATGAAAGAAGATTGCTGTGTACTATCAGAATAATGTTCAAACATACGCTGTAGTGGGGTGTTATTACCCCTCTTTAAATCATATTTCTCCTCTCACATAGAACATCTTCCGCCGAACATGAGAACGATAAGCGCTGAACACGAAGAAAGATTTCATCAGGATACTTCGGAAAGAGAAAGGTGATATACGAGAGCAGTATAAATAACCATGATTAATATTGCTGATATTATGAAGTACGGTTCCGTGTCCATTTGCAAGAGAATGTCGACGATAAAAGTATATTAGATACTTGAGAAAACACATTTTCTCATTATACTAATTATAAAGATAATTACACTTTTACTACGTCATACTACTTTTGACCAATAAAACGGTACGAAAGGACGTATTTTAACCAATCATGGCTGCTTATCGCACAATTTTATCACGTCCCTAGCATTTGTTTAATTTTATCGCGTCCCTAGCATTTGTTTATTTTTATCATTACCCTAGCATTTGTTTCTTTGTTTGCCAATATTTCAAACTGCACTGGTCTGGACGTCAAAAAACAGAAAATTACAAACCACTCCAGTCGATGCACAGCACTTTCAAATATGACTCGCATTGGCATTCAAGAACAAGAATTAATAAAGATCACTGGTCATATATGAAGAGCATCATTCGGAAATCCTGAATAAGTTGAGGGATACACCATGTACATCAACGAGTTCATTTCTTTTACGTCCAATATAATATCAACTGAACCACTAACCACTAAAACATTCAAATTTGAAAATTGTACTTTCAATAATTGTTTCTTTTACAATTATTCATGTTTATTTTTTATTTCATCATCGTTAATTAAAACGTTTCTTGTTTATTTCATCATCCCTAATTAAAACTTTTCTAACACTTGTTTATATTATTTAGGTTATGTTTGTTATAGCTTCTGCTATATGATATTATGGATAGTCACGTATCAGAGATTGTTTAATCTAAGATTTATTGAAAATCATCTGTCAAATGACGTTGATTACTGGGATCCGGATGATTGAAGTGGAATGCAAATGTTTTAATAAAAATGAAACTGAATCAACAAAGTCTTCGTGACTAGTAACCAACGAGTTAGATACTAGTATTTAACTCGTTGCTAGTAACCGTCCACAGAGTTCAATGAAGATTCCATAGTTGGCACAACTGATAACAAGAAAACATAATCATAAAACACTACTGCCATCTAGCGTAATGTTGAGATGGTACAATAATACATTTGAAGACAGTTATATTTTCGTAAGCCAATTAATATTTTATTATATTGGAGCACTTTGTTACTTATAATCTTTATACACTTTCTCCTAATCGTGTAATAGTCAATTAAATCCCATTCGAGTTTTGATTTTCTCTAGATAAATCAAAACCTCTAGTGAGATTACTGTTGATAAAATAATGTGAAGTTGCTCAAACATTATTTAAATATTTTTACTGAAACACGATTCTAACGTTTCTGATACAAATATATGATCCTAAACAACTGGAAAAGTTGTGTTCATATTCAGTAAGTACGAACCAGTAGATTTATTCGTGACTGACGCTCACGATACAGCTATTGTACAATGATAAAAATGAATAGTATTTTATTTGGAATTTCATCAGCATACAGTGGTAATTAATTAAAATTGGTTGAGAAGGTTTTCTTCGTGATATATTTATTGCTTAGAAATATTTTAAATGCTATTTAGCATCTGACTGGACACTAAAGCTGCACTTTCCCTCTAACATAACTTAAAGAGAAGAGCGAATACAAAAGATCGACCAAAGTGCAGAGTCAAACAATCTACAGTACCTTCTGTTTCGTGAAAAGGATTTGAGCTACCGAAAAGTGGAATGGTGGAATATACACTGCAACATAGTTTACGGCGACAGTAAGAAAAATAATATGGATGCAATTCTAAAATTTCATTAGAGGTATTTGAATATGGCAACAATTATAAGAAACCGGAAATAAGTCATAAACTCATAAAATACATTAGGTTTTCTTTTGGTTTATACCCCCAACCCGCGTCAGATGTTTTCTGGGAGAGCGCTTATCGAAAAGTGAAATCATAGTATAAATAAAAAAACCTTACGTAATACGAAGAAAAGAGATGCATTTTCGGATTCAGCGAACATCAAACCATAAGGGACACATTGTTTTAAGTCGAAACAAAATTCTTGTTGTTCAATGTTATTATTGACGATTATAAAAAAAACACTTTGAAACTGTAAGTAGTCCAAATTTTACTAAGATATTGAAATATAACTAGAAGTTATAATGGTTACCTGTCTTTTGACATACTGCGTTTTGCCTACTACCAATTCACATACTACAATTTTGTACACTTTTTTATACCTCCTCACTCGCGATCTAATGCATTAATATATATTACGATTTTGTATACAGCTTTTTACATACAATATTTTGGTATATAGGTACTTTCATTTTCCAACACAAATTTACAGACGCCTACTATGATTACTACCAGCATAATGAATAAGTCGGAGAAGTTGCCGCATCACTTAGGCGAACTGAAAATACTCTGGCACACACTCTTTGATACTGTACGAGTATGTTGCGATTGCACACTCTAACTATTCAAAATAACAAACTATTGTATAGAAATACATTAAAATTTTGAAAATGAGCTTAGATATTTTGGATATTATGAAATTTACACTTTAAAATTGGAGAGAAGTTGCAGTATAATTATTTTATACAACAAATTATACATTATTTTCCGGTAGAAAGCCACCAGCGTGGCTCAGTCGGTTAAGGGCTTGCCTGCCGGTCTGAAGTTACGCTCGGGCGCGGGTTTGATCCCCGCTTGGGCTGATTATCTGGTTGGATTTTTTCCGAGGTTTTCCCCAACCGTAAGGTGAATGCCAGGTAATCTATGGCGAATTCTCGGTCTCATCTCGCCAAATGCCATCTCGCTATCACCAATTCATCGACGCTAAATAACCTAGTAGTTGGTCCAGCATCGTTAAATAAACAACTAAAAAAATCCGATAGAAGGATATCCATTAGAATCTGAAATGTCATGAACTTAGACAACACAGATATAACTTCATCACTGTGTCATATCACAAATTTATTTAATTTCATTGATTAGAGCTTTTGGATCGTTTCTTTTTTATTGTTACCACGATCATGAACCAACACTAAATATCAGAAACAGGCAAAACCTCATTCAGACCTGCCCGTAACTGTTTACATTCAAAAGGGGGCTAACGCATGGTATTACTCGTCTGCCGTCAACCTTTCCTCACAAGTAGGCAGGCAGGCAGGCACGTGACTTCCAAACAGTCCTAATAGTGACCCGAAAGGACTGTTTTGTTCCGCCGACCTGCGCCAGACTGTGCTGCTTTCAGGTGCATGATAAATATCAGCCAAGTCTCATCCAAACCCGACAGGAAGCATACAAGTATAGACAAACTATTGAAAACTTAATTTATCGTCTTCTGAAACGTAATAAATATAAATAAAACTGTTTCTCGTCAGCATAATATCCATTAAATGCCAACAGTTACTATACATTACTTAACACTTTTGTTTCCATCATAGTAATATAAATGTAATGCAAACTCTTCAAACTTTGAACTTCAAAAATACAAAGAAATCTATCCCTCGGAAGTTAAATAGCAAATCAATATTCCGAAGAAAGAAAAACATGTTTACATGTTACAGATCTTCATGAGGCTTTTAATTGTAGATTAGGAAAAAGTTAAAACGGATTTTTTTTCCTATAATAGTTGTTGATATTCATAATAATTGTTACCAATATATTTTATATACCCCCTCCCCTCCTCCTCCCCCTCCACCTCCCCCTCCCCCTCCCCCTCCCCCTTCCCCTTCCCCTTTCCCTTTCCTTTCCTTTCCTTCCCTTCCCTTCCCTTTCCCAAAATGAATCAAAATCAATTATTTGTAAAGTAAACCACGAGTGCAAGATCGTTATCTCACTCCGAACGGTGACATCATAAATACTGTAACACAATCGATTGAATGAAATAACGTAAGTAGAAAGTTACTGTTTCTGTGGCTCTGTTGGTTCTGGGACTTGTTTAAAGACACCTTTAAAATACGAGACGAGTGGTTAATTGTGATAATAACCAATCATGAGTAATATTCTTAGGAAATTAGAACCTTTCGGAGAATATTATTTTCTTAGTTCTTTTCTTTACGATAGAACTTACTTATGATTATGTCTCGTGACCAGAATATTGTACGAAATGGAAATATAAAAATTGGAAATTTATCTTTTGAAGAGGTGGAGAAGTTCAAATATCTTGGAGCAACAGTAACAAATATAAATGATATTCGGGAGGAAATTAAACACAGAATAAATATGGGAAATGCCTGTTATTATTCGGTTGAGAAGCTTTTATCATCCAGTCTGCTGTCGAAAAATCTGAAAGTTAGAATTTATAAAACAGTTATATTACCGGTTGTTCTTTATGGTTGTGAAACTTGGACTCTCACCTTGAGAGAGGAACATAGGTTAAGGGTGTTTGAGAATAAGGTGCTTAGGAAAATATTTAGGGGTAAGAGGGATGAAGTTACAGGAGAATGGAGAACGTTACACAACTCAGAACTGCACGCATTGTATTCTTCACCTGACATAATTAGGAACATTAAATCCAGACGTTTGAGATGGGCAGGGCATGTAGCACGTATGGGCGAATCCAAAAATGCATATAGAGTGTTAGTTGGGAGGCCGGAGGGAAAAAGACCTTTGGGAAGGCCGAGACGTAGATGGGAAGATAATATTAAAATGGATTTGAGGGAGGTGGGATATGATGATAGAGACTGGATTAATCTTGCTCAGGATAGGGACCAATGGCGGGCTTATGTGAGGGCGGCAATGAACCTCCGGGTTCCTTAAAATCCAGTAAGTAAGTAAGAACTTACTTTGATATAAGTTACTATATCTGCAATGTAGAGTTTAAAAGTTTGGTGATAAAGTATTGTTATTTGCGATATGACTGGATCTGAATTTTTATAGAGAGGACGTTAAGAGTAGAACTATTTAGCAGTTCGCTGTGGTGACGTCAGACTGGAGTCACTATAAAGCAGTTCTGCAGGATAGAGAATAGAAATATAGATTCCCCTCCCCCTAACTTTCCTGACGATGGACTCTATACGTAGCTCCAAAACGTTGGATCTATATGCATCTACGATACTGTAAAAACAAAAAAAGTTATCGCGCTACGTTGAACACTATAAAAATCTCAAATCATACACCAGGATTACTTTAATAATCTCTCTCACCTTGGTATGGTATCAAGTAAAGAAAATAGCAGCATTGAAATACATGTGTCACAATACTAGAAAATAAGAATATAAAATGACAAATATCTACTTCGAAGACGAAAAATGTTCGCTACCTGTTAATCGCATGAGAATTTTATTATTAAAAGCTTCATTCAGTTGACGGGTCGAAGTCTGATCTTTATATCTTGGCCAATGATTTGATCATCAGAGTTGCGATACATTGATGAAATAAAATAAGTTCTTCGTAAATCACGAAACATCTGGTATCAATCAAGATGCTTTCATCAAAGTTTCCGAAATCGTTTATTTACATACAAAATACAAAGCATTATGATAACAAGTAACGTAAAGGAGTGCTATAAGACAATGTCAAAGATGCCGAGGTCAATTATGATCTTATATATTATGACAGTTTTCTACAAATATGGAGACAAAATCTGCTACTTATGATGATATTGAAGCCGGATATCATGGTAATGATGACTATGAGACAATGAACGAAAATGGATATGGCGATGTTGACAACGACAAGTATGACGAAGAAGACGACTGGCAGGACGATGAAGAAGACGGGTATGACGATGAAGACGACGGGTATGACGGTGAAGACGACGAGTATGACAATGAAGATGACGGGTATGACGATGAAGACGACGGGTATGACGATGAAGACGACGGGTATGACATTGAAGACGACGGGTATGACGATGAATACGACGTGTATGACAATAAAGAGGGCGAGTATGACAATGAAGACGACGGGTATGACGATGAAGACGACGGGTATGACGATGAAGACGACGGGTATGACGATCAAGACGAAGGGTATGACGATCAAGACGACGAGTATGACGATGAAGACGACGGGTATGACGATGAAGACGAGGGGTATGACGATGAAGACGAAGGGTATGACGATGAAGACGAAGGGTATGACGATGAAGACGACGGGTATGACGATGAAGACGAGGGGTATGACGATGAAGACGAAGGGTATGACGATGAAGACGACGGGTATGACGATGAAGACGACGGGTATGACAATGAAGACGACGGATATGACGATAAAGACGACGGGCATGACTTTGAAGACGACAGGTATGACAATGAAGACGACGAGTATGACGATGAAGACGACGGGTATGACAATGAAGACGACGGGTATGACGATGAAGACGAAGGGTATGACAACGAAGACGACGGGTATGACGCTAAGGACGAGAATGACGATGAAGTCGAAGGCTATAACGATGAAGACGACGGGTATAACGATGAAGACGACGTGTATGACAATGAAGAGGGCGAGTATGACAATGAAAACGACGGGTATGACGCTAAGAACGAGTATGACGATGAAGTCGAAGGCTATAATGATGAAGACGACGGGTATTACGATGAAGACGACGTGTATGACAATAAAGAGGACGAGTATGACAATGAAGACGACGGGTATGACGATGAAGACGACGGGTATGACATTGAAGACGACGGGTATAACGATGAAGTCGACGTGTATGACAATAAAGAGGACGAGTATAACAATGAAGACGACGGGTATGATGCTGAAGACGAGTATGACGATAAATTCGAAAGCTATAACGATGAAGACGACGGGTACAACGATGAACACGACGTATATGACAATAAAGAGGACGAGTATGACAATGAAGACGACGGGTATGATGCTGAAGACGAGTATGACGATGAAGTCGAAAACTATAACGATGAAGACGACGGGTATAACGATGAACACGACGTATATGATAATAAAGAGGACGAGTATGACAATGAAGACGACGGGTATGATGCTGAAGACGAGTATGACGATGAAGTCGAAAACTATAACGATGAAGACGACGGGTACAACGATGAACACGACGTATATGACAATAAAGAGGACGAGTATGACAATGAAGACGACGGGTATGATGCTGAAGACGAGTATGACGATGAAGTCGAAAAATATAACGATGAAGACGACGGGTATAACGATGAACACGACGTGTATGACAATAAAGAGGACGAGTATAACGATGAAGACGACGGGTATAACGATGAATACGACGTGTATGACACTAAAGAGGACGAGTATAACGATGAAGACGACGGGTATAACGATGAACACGACGTGTATGACAATAAAGAGGACGAGTATAACGATGAAGACGACGGGTATAACGATGAACACGACGTGTATGACAATAAAGAGGACGAGTATAACGATGAAGACGACGGGTATAACGATGAATACGACGTGTATGACACTAAAGAGGACGAGTATAACAATGAAGGCGACGGGTATGACGATGAATACGGCGTGTATGACAATAAAGAGGACGAGTATGACGCTGAAGACGAGTATGACGATAAAGTCGGGTAGAGTGATGAAGTCGAAGGATATGCCGATGAAGACGACGGGTATAACCATGAAAACGACGGGTATGACGATAAAGTCCAGTAGGGTGATGAAGTCGAAGGATATGACGATGAAGACGACGGGTATAACCATGAAAACGACGGGTATGACGATAAAGTCCAGTAGGGTGATGAAGTCGAAGGATATGACGATGAAGACTACGGGTATAACCATGAAAACGACGGGTATGACGATAAAGTCCACTAGGGTGATGAAGTCGAAGGATATGACGATGAAGACTGCGGGTATAACCATGAAAACGACGGTTATGATGATAAAGTCCACTAGGGTGATGAAGTCGAAGGATGTGACGATGAAGACTACGGGTATAATCATGAAAACGACGGGTATGACGAGAAAGTGCAGTAGGGTTATGAAGTCGAAGGATATGACAATGAAGACGACGGGTATAACGCTGAAGACGAGTATGAGAAGGAAGTCGAGGGATATGACAATGAAGACGACGGATATAACGAAGAAAATGACGGATATTACGAAGACGACGAGTATGACGATGAAGACGACGAGAATGACTATAACGACGGGCATAACGATAACGACGAATGGTATGACTATGCTGACGGTAATGACCATGATATCTGAGAAAATAGTAAGAGATTTCGAATGTAGTGACCAGTACATGCCCTCAACATTTTCAGAAGAAAATCTCAGAAAATAGGTATAGGAAAATGAAGTTGGCCTTTTCTGCTGAGAATTGATAAGTTCAGAGTGTTTTATGCAGATCGTGTAAGACGTTCAGATGCGACAAATTTGACACTGGCTATCGACCGCAGCGGGGAAATTCCCGACCTCATAGTTTCCAGGGCAACGCATTGCGATTGTTCAGACTGTAGACAGAAGTGGAGTCGAGTCGGATAGGACAGAAGTGATATTTGGCCCGCTATGAGGTGTGAGAAGCAATGATTTTGTGTAATAGTGACGCAACCGGAAACGGCTCGAGGGCCACTGGGATATAAACCTGTAGTTTGCTATTCGGGCCTCAGCGAGGCAGTTCATACAGGTAAGCTGAATTCTTATTGATTGTCATGTGTCGAAGGTGATATTACAGGAAATATTGTTTCCGGTTTACTATTCCAGTCCAAAAGAATAACTTACTGGTACAGAATGTTTCACAATAATTGCAAAATTAGAATCTATATTATAGTGAGTGTTTCAAGAAATTACACAAGTATTTACGGACTGTATTTCTGATTGAATTTTAAATAACAATTATAGATGAACATGATTTTTTGTAGTTACGGTCCCATAATAATTTAAATATGAAGAGTTAGCAGGAAAAACGATGAATGTCACACTTTTCTTGAGGTTGTTGTCATTATCTAATTCACTGCGAAATTTAATGTTGTTCTTATGAAAAATGGTAAAAAGGAGAATTATCACCACGAATACAGTAATCCTTTCCTTTATTTTCTATAGAAACAGCACTACATCTTGCAGTTATAGACTCAATTAGATCATTATGTAATACTTAACAGAAATGTGACATTCATCGTTTTTCCCGCGAACTCTTCATATTATGAAAACAAGCAGTAATTTCGTAAACTGTGAAACAAAGAATTAAAAATTGACTCTTGAAGTATTGTTTCATAGAATTACAGCTTCGTACTAGAATTTAAATTTACTCCTTGAACTTCATAATCTACTATTTGTAGATACTCCTTCAGTCTGACGAAGAAACTTGTCATTCATTTCTAGAAACACAAAAGAATAGTCACTACTTTATAAATGAAATTTATTCGCTTTTGTTACGTATTATCGAAGTTTATGATATTCACACAAATATCGTGAGAATGGAATAAATCCACCTAAATAAACAAATATCGTGAGAATGGAATAAATCCACCTAAATAACAAAATTATTGGGCTACCTCTAAATGTCACTTGGATTTTTTCGTCTCTTCTGTTTCAGTTATCTTACAGATTACGGACTTTTTTGGATTAAACATAAGTGTTTTCTTAATTACGTTACTAGTAGGGCTTATTTTATCATTATCACAATCCTTTGCCTATATCATTATCGTTATAACAGTCATCTTTTTCTTCAATAGTGTCATTGTAAATTTTTATCATGATATTCTTCTTCCTCTCTTTCGTAACCATCCCAACTTTCTATTCCACGCTCACCACTGGGCCACGCATTTTATCTCCACTCTTCCTTCCACTTCACTGCCCAATATTCACTTAGAGAGTATGCACTAACTATGAATCCACACGAAGGAATATATTCGCTTGGAATAAATGTGTGGAAGCGACTTTGTTGTGAAGAAATTTTCAGTCTCAATTTTTTTTTTTTTTTCTCAAATTATTAGGTATATACATATTGACTATTAACCCAAAATAGTAGTCGTGATTATTCAATGAGGATGGCGAGACCTCATATATACGAAAATAGGTATATATCAATGTTAACAGTTTTAAAAAAATTGTTGTTAAAAGATGGTCATAAAGCCATTTAAATATGCGCTCCTGCATAAATGACATATGTCTAAAATTCAGGTAGTAGCCCATTGACGATACAATGAGAAAAGTTCAGCCGGCATCGTGGATCGTGTCCCGGCATAGCTCAGTTGAAAAGAGCGCTCAGCGCGCAGAGCTGAGAGGTCCCAGGTTCGATTTCCGGTGCCGGAACGAATTTTTCTCAAATTATTAGAGAACGGCCCCGAGGTTCACTCAGCCTCCTACCGGGTCTTTCCCGGGGGTAAAAGGCGGTCAGAGCGTGGTGCCGACCACCTCATTCTAGTGCCGAGGTCTTGGAAAGCATGGTGCTCTACCTCCATGCCCCCCAGGTGCCTTCATGGCATGTTACGGGGATACCTTTACCTTACCTACCATATATGCCCTAAAATGCGTTTCATATAGCTATTATCTAAATAAGTCATTCTGACTTCGTATGACACTTCAGTAATGAATCGATTGTGGCACTTAAAAAATAAGAAAACAACAGTCTAATAATAATACTTACTTACAAATGGCTTTTAGAGAATCAGGAGGTTCATTGCCGTTGTCATATAAGCCCGCCATCGGTCCCTTTCCTGTGCAAGATTAATCCATTCCCTACAGTCATATCCCACCTCTCTCAAATCCATTTTAATATTATCCTCCCTTCTACGTCCTCCCCAAAAGCCTTTTTCCCTCAGGTCTTCCAATTCCTAATTATATTAACTGAATAATACAATGCGTGCAATTCTGCGTTATATAACTTTCTCCATTCTCCTGTAACTTCCTCCTTTTATCTCCAAATAATGGTAATAATAATAATAATAATAATAATAATAATAATAATAATAATAATAATAATAATAATAATAATAATAATAATACCATCATATCCCACCTCCCTCAAGTCGATTTTAATAATATCCTCCCATCTACGTCTCGTTCTCCCCGAAGATCTTTTTCTCTCAGGTCTTCCAATTTCTAATTATGTTAAGTGAAGCAAGCACTCATTGTGTAGATTATTTTACGACGCTTTATCAACATCTTAGGTTACTTAGCGTCTGAATGGGATGAAGGTGATAATGCCGGTGAGATGAGTCCGGGGTCCAGCACCGAAAGTTACCCAGCATTTGCTCATATTGGGTTGAGGGAAACCCCCGGGAAAAACCTCAACCAGGTAACTTGCCCCGACCGGGAATCGAAGCCGAGCCACCTGGTTTCGCGGCCAGACGCGCTTACCGTTACTCCACATAAGCATGCAATGCGTGATGTTTTGCGTTACGTAACTTTCGCCATTCTCGTGTAACTTCCTCCCTCTTAGCCCCAAATAATAATAATAATAATAATAATAATAATAATAATAATAATAATAATAGTGTAATCCGTTGAAACAATCGCATGCTCATTTCGCCGCTGCTTGAATGAAGTTTGTTTCATGGCACAGAGTACCGGTGCGTGAAGGACTTGACCTTTACGTGTCGCAGTGTAACTATGAGCTTTAGATTCCGTCGCTTACAAGATTTCCAATAAATTTAACGCCAGCTAAAAATCCTACAATTTCAGCTTGTATATTCTCTTATATAAACTTAATAATTCCACCCCAGTTATTTAAAAAATCTCCTCAAAATGTATTGCAACTAGCCTATTGGCCGCGGTGTGTTATGAAGTATTGATACCGATATAAAGTTGTGATAAGAATCAGTTAAGGAGACAGTTTCGGATGAGTTTAAATCTCGACTCTTGGTTTATATGTGAAAATAGCCTAATTTCAAACTGTCGACATATCTAGTATTAGTTTCATTTTGGAGATGCCGATAAGCTCACTGTATTATAATATCAATTTTTGTTTGCCACCTGTGCTTATCTTAATATTTGGATTTATATGAACGTTTTCGACACTCGGTGTGTGCCATCTTCAGATATGGGGCCTATGTCATTGTGTGTTGTGAAGCCTAGTTTAAGAAACTAGGGCTTCACAACACACAATGACATAGGCCCCATATCTGAAGATGGCACACACCGAGTGTCGAAAACGTTCATATAAATCAAATATTAAGATAAGCACAGGTGGCAAACAAAAATTGATATTATATCTAGTATTGTCACATCTCACTTCACTCCCTGTCGAAGCACATCGCCAGGGAGCGAAACTTCAATACTAAAAGGAATTTTTAAAACTAACTCGTGAAATATATCAAATATTCATATGAATGAGGTCTCGCCCACCAGCATAACTAGTCAGTTATATTATTACTGATAAATACGAGAAAATTCGTACCAGCACCGGGAATCGAACCCAGGACCTCTCAGCTCTGCGCGCTGAGCGCTCTTTACCAACTGAGCCATGCCGGGACACGATCCCGCGCAGAGCGGAGAGGTCCTGGTTTCGATTCCCGGTGCCGGTACGAATTTTTCTCGTATTTATCAATAATAACCCGTGAAATGTGTAAATTCTACATGTGAATAAGTCTTGAAAATTTGAGCCTTTTATGTGCAATAGTTTCTGAGAAAATGTTCCTTCCCAGAGGCTAACGGGTACCAGGCGGGTAACATTAAATGTTTGATAATATTTGCAACTTCGTATTTCTGCAAAATAAGTTTATTATCTAGAGGGTGTTTCCGAGCTGGTGTTACAAACTTTCAGGGATGATGGCGAAAGGCACATGTATCAATTTGAAATAAGGAACCATGGTCCGGAAATGACTGAGTCGAAAGTTATAAGCAAAATTAGTTGTTTGGAAATAGAATTGTAATTTGGCACCGCGTGTCCTCCTTCCCTTAACCTTTGGAACAGTCGTGGAAAGATGATATGGGTGGATGTCTCCTACGTGTTTACTTGGCCCGATACAATCTGTGAGCTTGTCTACTGTTCCCATTGGCTCATCCGTATTCGAAAATCAGGTCTGCTTATTCCGCTCTCGTGTACTCCTCCATTTCACTAGGACTGATCGACTGGACACTGCAACCTGTACACATACACTGCTGTCTACAGACGTGCATATCAGGACCGACCATGTCCGTTACACATTACGCTATCTGCATTGCTTTAGTGTAGTTTCTTGTCCCCACCCCTCAGACAGCGCACTGAATGGAATACTGTAAGTAGACAACGTAAACAACGTCACATGAATACAGTATGTGTAAGATGTACAGATAAATACACATAAATAAGGTGTTAAGAGGAATAAAATTATTTCATTTCCACACAACTATTTTTGCTTGTAATTTTCGACTCGGTCATTTCCGGACCAGGGTTCCTTATCTCAAATTGATACATGTGCCCTTCGCCATCATCCCTGAAAGTTTGTAACACCACCTCGGAAACACCTATATATTTTGCGTGAAAAAGACCAGAAATCCCCTTAAACTTTAAAACGATATCATTCAATGTGTATCGAATACAGAGCCCAGATTTTAGAGGCTACTTTCTGAAAAATAAGTACATTTATCGCATTAATTATTTATTACTTCATAAAAACTGAAGCATTTTTATATTTATGTTTAACGGTGTTTATGTTTCTAAATACAAAAGAAATGTACCGTATGTTAACGAAGTTCTTTTCCTTTCATTCCTTAAATCACTCGCGACCCCCTCAGCTCTTTACATGACTGCTCTACAGAATCCACGATCGGAGTATATATTCTGGAGAACAAGATAGAGATAAAAGCAGCAGCAGTAATAGTAATAGAAGCAGTAACAGAAGAAGTAGTTACTATAATATAGAATCAGTGGTATCAGGCAGACAGAAAAAATAAAATTTAAAATGTGCACTCTGGTACTAAGGGGTTAGGTACAACTTACAGCAGTAAAATTTTTCGAAATATTCAACATTTTCTTCCTCCATTACTGTATCTTGTACAATAATAAAAATTGGTATGTGTAAAACACTGTCCTTCTGCTATGTGACAAATATTTTTACGATTTAAAAAATATGTATATATTTTAAATTCATAAACGTGGTAGTTCACTGTGCAGTGATGAAGGGTGTCCCTCATAACTCATGAACTTGTTAACTTTTTCATGTTCTCTCTCTTTTATTTTATTTTACATTCCTTAATAAATATTTTTTTTTGTGGACATGTTTACCAAAGAGGCGGGGAAACAATGGTCCAGGACAGCAAAGAACAGAGTTTTGTGGAAAGATCTAGGGAAGGTCATTGTAAATGGATAACGTAATCAGTGTTAAGATATTGTAAATAGTAAAGTCAGTATTAGTGAAAGTGTAAGATAAGTTTTGTAAATAGTAAAGTCAGTGTTGAGAAAGTGTCAGGTAAATAGTGTAAATTGCAATCAGTGTTTGTCAAAGTGCCAGTGCCAGTGTAATGTGTGTAGTGCAAGAAAAAAAAATGAACAAAGAACAGTGCTGAGACTAGTTAAAGTTGAACAGGGTTATTAACCATGTCACTAAAGTAGTATACACGACAAGCTCGCCTGGATTGGCTCACCAAGCGAGTACACTTGAGCCATCCCTGTCGAGGGGGTTCTAGCCCCAATACAGGAGGCCTGTGCCCAACATGGGACATCATGGCTAACATTCATTCATTCATTCAAGAAGAAAAACTGATATTTGACCATTTTTTAAACTGAATTTATTTTTTATCAGGTAATCTATGAAAGGTAGAGAAGTGATCTTGCATCATATTGTATATATGACTGCACACATACACATACAAAATTTCATCACAGAATGTTGGATAGTTTTTGAGTTATGTGGGAAACGCTTCATCACTGCACAGTGAACTGAATTTTGAAAGAAAAATAAAAAAAGTAAATATTTTTTTTTCCGTAAACATGTATGTGTTTTGCACATACTAATTTTCATTATTGTACAAGGTACAGTAATGGAGGAAAAAAATGTTGAATATTTCCAAAATTTTACTGCTGTAAGCTGTACCTAACCCCTTAACGGACAATGAAGTACAGGATAATAGAACAGATTTCGTTATGAATAACCAGATACAATCTAAAATGTACATAGTCGATATATTCGCATCTACTGTATGTCTACAAATAGTCCATAATATCTAATAATACAAAAACATATACGCCCTACCATTTTAAAGGCGATAAAACAAATTTGTAACAAACAAGTTTCAGTTTTAAAAATACTTGTCTCAATTACAGGAGTAGAACTAAAGGTATTTGAACAAAAATCTGAAGATACTCGTATTTAATTGACTTTACACCAGTAAATTCGGAAGGCTGTCATAAGAAATGTAGGCCTATGTAATGTAATATAGTGCAAACTATAAACTACAATGAACTTATTTCAATCCGATTAATATTTATTTTCCTTTCAAAGACGAAATTCTGATCATTACCGTTACGAATTACGAATTAGGGCATAATATGCTTTGGTTTTATCCAGTAGTGTTTTCGAAGGATTTTTTTATAAAGTCTGTAATATTTTCTTCGTAATATTGTTGAAAGTAATTGCGTTCCTTTAAGCTCGATTGCTAGACTTTAAATAGAAATATGTTAAAGATGATAATGGATTTCATTGTTATTGTGACTATTACAATTTTACTACGTCATACTACTTTTGACCAATAAAACGGTACGAAAGGAGGTCTTTCAACCAATCATGGCTGCTTATCGCATAATTTTATCGCTTCCCTAGCATTTGTTTAATTTTATCGCTTCCCTAGCATTTGTTTTCTTCTATCACTACCCTAGCATTTGTTTCTTTGTTTGCCAACATTTCAAACTGCAAATTCTTTATGGTACTATAAAACATGTTTTGCAATTATAATTTCTTTCCCGCATAGATAGTCGACTGAAAATAGCGGCTCCGTTCAAACATTTTCGTGAAGGTAACTTTAGTGAAATAGAATTTTAGTAAGTCAATTAATATCTATTTTATTGTATTAGAGTACTTTACTTCTTCTAATCTTTGTACACTTTCTCCCGTTTTTATCACCTCTCTACCATTTGTTTATTTATTTGCCAACATTTCAAACTGCAAATTCTTTACAGTACTATAAAACATGCTTTGCGATCGTCATTTGTTTACAGCATAGACAGTCAACTGAAAATGGCGGCTCCGTTCAAACGTTTTGGTGAAGCTAACATTAGTGAAATAGAATTTCAATAAGTCAATTAATATTTTATTGTATTAGAGTACTTTATTTTTTCTTTTTTCTTTCAATCGAGTAATAATAAATTAAATCCCACTCGAGTTTTGATTTCTTCCAGATAAATCAAAATCTCTAGTAAGATTACTGTTGATAAAAATATGGTTAAATTGGAGAATTAGGTGCCGAAACTTTCAACCGTGCCGTTACTATGATAACCATGTACTAATTTTGCCAACATATGGGCATGACATCTATCTGTTATGTCGTTACCAGGATTATTTTTCTCTTTACCTCCATCGTTCTGAACATTATTATGCGGTAGCGCCACTATTAGTGACAAGGTTAGGTAGGATTTTATGAGGAGATATAGCCCTTATTACTATAAATTAGACGCACTAACAGTGATAAGGTTATGTGGAGTTGATGAGCTATACTAATGTCAATTAGACGTGCCTTCGAATTCAACGATATTCTCTCGAACACATTCATCATATTACCCCTTCATTTCGGTGTGGTAACGTGTTATAGGCCTATCTTCGAAAACATGCATTTTCTTTTAGTACATTAAAAAACCGCCGTTATACTTAGTTAATCTTACATTTGAATATTGTAGTGATTTTTTTAAAAGCTACAGTCACGAATTTTACTACCAACATTTCGATTCTCTTTTGTTTCACACGGCTCGGTAAGGTCCTGTCACTAGTGGCGAGCGTAGTCGACGCTGCTGTACGTTCCGGGTTATTCAATTGTCCCAAAGATATTTATATCTATAGAATAATGAAGAATTGGGCGACCACTTACAGTAAATACGTGCCAAGATAGTTTTTATAATATCAGTTATAAATAACTTATGTTCTCACTTCTGAACTTTTGTCAGAAATTTGATGAGAAAGTAACATGTTGCATAAAATGAGTAATGGATATTACTGATGAGAACTATATTCGTGTCCAGCATTCTCTTTCTTTACTTGAAATACATGACGTATCTGGATTTCCGACGATACTAGTAGCGTGTCAAAGGCTGTGCGTTACCACCCATAACAGCAAGGACACAAGAGACTTTTCTCACGTCAGAGTGAACGCCTCAATACATTGCTAACCTATTTCCATTTAAAATAAAGTCGATACCACTGTTTTATTTATACAGTGAAACCTGTTCAAATCGGAACCTGAATAATCCGGAATTCTGTCTATTTCGGACCATTTTATTGGTCCCGGCGAAATTCGTATGTATTATGCGTAATTTTTCTTGAATAAAACGGAAACTGTCCAACGCGGAAACGGAAACTGTCTGCTACTGTTCAAAACGGAAATAATATTTTGGACACACTATATTTTGTAACTATATTCTGAAACAGCGTGTAATTTCAAGGAATATACGAAACATGTAAGTCACTATGATAAAAACAAGTTTGTTTTACAAAATTTTAGAGAGTACGAGGGTGTGTTGGCCTGTCTTCTGGATCTATTCTGCAAAGCAAGCCATTGTACTGGGAAAGAAATTACATAAACCAGAATTCAAGGCTTCTAATGGATGGCTCCTAGTCCAATTAGTTAATAATGTGCAGTGATATACAGAACAGTATTATAGTATAGTGTTGGATATTAAATTGAATGAGATTAGTGAACTTTAGCAGTGTTTAATGACTGATGAATGAGTTACGAAAAAATGAGATTTTAATCAAGATGATCCACCAACGGAATAAGTGATAGAAAGCTGATTTAACGTGATTAGTGTTAAACGGGATATTTTGCACTCCTTGCAGTTTGCGGCATGCCATTTGGTTTTTCATGTATACGAATGATAAAATATTCCATTTTAATGTAACACCTGAGTAATACGGAAACCTGTCCACAACGGAAAAAGAAATTAGGACCATGTCACTTCCGTCTTGAACAGGTTTCACTGTAATGTCTTTTTAGAGAAAAAAATAAATTTTTATATTTTTAGCAAGGACTGAATGTTATAATTCTAACTTCTAGTTTTTCTTACATGTAAGCACTTCAGTTCAGCACTAATAAATGTGTACACAATGTTTAATAAGATCTGCCTAGTCATTCTAACAAACAAACTTCTAATGGGGCAGATAAAAAAGTTAATTTTTTTCTTCCAACATCTTAATAATTTCAAAAGAAGTGCTTATATAAATTTTGGCCAACTCGAACGCAATTACGAGGTCCTCCAGAAAGTGATTTTCTCTAGGGCCGTTTACAGAAATGAAGTACAATTACATGGAACGATTTATTGAAACAGATACAGCAATTGTTGCGCTATTTGCGAACATATCCCCCACTGGAACTGAGACATTTGTCATACAATGGGATCAATTTTTGTATCCTTGTGTCGTATAAGTCAGCCGCCAAGGATCGGAACCAGCGTTTGACAGCCGTCTGCTCTTTCTGCTCATCCCACAGTATGAGAAATGTCTCAGTTCCGGTGGAGAATATGTTGAAAAATAGCTCAACAATTGCTGTGTCTGTTCCAATTCTTTTTCAATGAAATTGTGTTTTTTTGTTAACCGTCTCTGGCAAATTTGTTTTTCTGTAGCCCTAGTAATTGCGGTCGAGTGCCCAAAATTTGTATAAGCACTTCTTCTGACATTATTAACACGGTAAAAAAAAAAATTAACTTTTATCTGCCCCCATCAGAATGTTTGCTTGTAAGACTCTTCATATTCCGACTTCATCAATTGCTTTCCAATGTGCTTAATTCTTATGTCTCCTTATGTTTCTAACAAAAGTCTACAACGAAAAAAATTATTTGTTTTTTACGGAGGAGGGACCCGAAAGTTTACACTGCAGCCTGAGGAATATTGTATTTACCACTCTTATGAATAATTTTGTCGCCGACCGGTCACGCTCTTGTATGTATACAACACGCTGGACCGTTAACTTAACAGGGCTATGGTAATGACATTGACATTTGGATTAATGATGGCGAAATGAGTCCGAGGTCCAACGCCGAAAGTTATCCAGCAATTCTGCTGTAATTGGTTGAAGGAAAACCTTAGAAAGCTCCGAAACAGGTAACTTGTCGCAACCGGGATTTGAACCCGGATCCTCTTGTTTCAAGGTTAGATATGCTAACCGCTATTTCACAATGGTGGACATAATGAAGATCAAGCCAGTACTAATATTCTGCGACAACTTGATTTAGTTCATCTTTCTACCGGGTGTTTCAGAATAATCATTTCTAATTTTCAGATGTTACAGAGGTCATGCGATTAAACAGTAGACAACATTAAGATATGTGGATCGTATGCGGAGACTAGGAATGTGGAAAATAAGAAATAGTTGAGAAATCCTGGGTTTGCAGTGAAAGACCTGGCCTTAAACAGAACACTATAAATGAATGAATTTTTAATAATGCCCGGAAATGCTTCCATATCAAGGTAACATGGTAGCCCTAAAAGTGAAAACCTTAATGGTTGTCTTGTGTTTCATCTATTCCCGTCACCATGGAAACAATATTGAAGTTGGTTTGTTTGCGTTGTATTTCACAGATTAACTTCCGTCATTTTTGTTTATAAATTTCCTATACTGAATTACCAGAGATGCATATGGCATATGGAGCAGCTTACGATAATACTAATGAGTCAAGGTGAATTTATGAGTAGCAAAATCCTCAACGTCATATTCCCTACCATAGAACATTTCGAGAGAGTGACTAGGTAGGCTATATTTCACGCGGAGATTCCTTAAAATATTAATTTTAAAGCGTTCGCAGCTATGACTGCATAAAAAGTCATTTTCGTCATTTACGGTCATTTGGCAGATTTTTGTAAGAAAACTATTACACTATGTCGTTTTTCACAAAAAACATCCATCCGTCACTATTCTAATTCTATAACAAATATAATGAAAGTTACAAATTGGTACGTAAATTTTCCTAATTTTCCGTCGAATTTAACGTGGATACACACACTTGGACAAAGTCATCTGTAGTTCTGTTAGCAGTGCAAAAATATTTTTGTTTACGTCACGCGTACAGAGCTAAGCGAGCCCGCACCGTCACCCGACTCCGGACTTGGGCATAGCTAGTACAATTCAACGAAATTATTTTTTTTACAGGAGTACTTCTTTATGTAATACCTACTTACTTACTTACTGGCTTTTAAGGAACCCGGAGGTTCATTGCCGCCCTCACATAAGCCCGCCATTGGTCCCTATCCTGAGCAAGATTAATCCTGTCTCTATCATCATATCCCACCTTCCTCAAATCCATTTTAATATTATCTTCCCATCTACGTCTCGGTCTCCCCAAAGGTCTTTTTCCCTCCGGCCTCCCAACTAACACTCTATATGAATTTCTGGATTTGCCCATACGTGCTACTTGCCCTGCCCATCTCAAACGTCTGGATTTAATGTTCCTAATTATGTCAGGTGTAGAATACAATGCGTGCAGTTCTGTGTTGTGTAACTTTCTCCATTCTCCTGTAACTTCATCCCTCTTAGCCCCAAATGTTTTCCTAAGCACCTTATTCTCAAACACCCTTAATCTATGTTCCTCTCTCAAAGTGAGAGTTCTTTATGTAACACGGAAATTGAAATTGATTTAATTTCTTCAGAGGGAGAGAAATTAGTTGATATTTTTATGTAGTTGTTTTCCATGGGAAAGTCTACTAATATCGATATATCTACTTATGTCCCTGTTAAATATTAATATAAAATATTATGTACCGGTATGCATAGTTATGAAAATCGTACTCTCAGATAGGCCTATAATATTAACTTCTGTTGGAATGTCTATCATAAGTCGTTTCAAGTTTTGAAACTGGAGATTTTTACGAATTACGATAAATTTAACTCAGTAAAACAAGAAAACTAAAAGACTTCAACGACAACATACTTCACACAATAAAATCTCTCCTACTCCTCTACACATATAAATTTTTTTGGAGGAATTACACAATGGTAAGGTTTTTTTGCTGTAAGATTTCACATGTAATATCCCATACACAATCAGGACGTTTATTTCGGGGCACTAATATTACAGCAAAGAGATGTAAAATAATCTCAGACATATAAAATAAGGTAATTGTTACGTTATACAAAGATAAAATCTACACTTATCAAACAAGTACTATTTTCGGAGGTTTATGGCACACCCGGGATAGAGGGTCATGCGTGTGCAGTTTTCTAATGTAATCGTATTTACACTGAGCCATATTTCGTGTCACTAATATGGAGATATCACGGGTTCGTGCTTCTGCAATCCGAGATGACTCTGCAATCAGAGTCACGTGTAAATGAGATGCGACCTTTTGCTCGCTTCAAGGGCGCAAACGCACGCAACTCGTTACATAACCATTAGACACATCCTCCAATAAAGACAAGCTCTGCATCTTGGTTGTGACCTCTCAGTCAAATCCGCAACAGCAGAAATTATAAATAACCCTCCTGTTCGTTTAGCACGAAAATGATTCTTATTCTGGTATTCATATGCATTTACGCGCGGTGGAGCTCGCACATATTTTCCTAGTATAAATGCTCGCCCCGGATCTGTCAGACCCAATCTAGATATTTAAAAAAATATATGATTCGAAGGTTATTATACTGCTGTCTTTTTTTTTTTTTTTTTTTTTTTTTTTTTTTTTTTTTTTTTTTTTTTTTAATGAGAGTTTAACTATTAGTAATCATTTGTACCCAAGAAACTTTTATTGTAAATGATTTCCTGTTTTCTTATCATTTATCTTAATTTGTTTTTTTTTTTTCAAATTGTCCATAACGAGGACCTTGAATCTACAGAATGCTCTAAAATTCCCCTTACAAACTTGTAGGACTTGTTAAGAGGACTGAGTAGATAATATTTTGAATTGGAACCCATGTTCAGAAACGTACCGTTTCCGTGCTACAGCCGTTTGAAAACATGTTTTTAACGCGACCACTTTAGAAGTAATTTATTTTATTATGAGGCGTGACCCAGTACATCATTTGTTTTACAATTCAACTCATTAATAACCAAAGAAACAAAATGGAAACTGAATCATTTGTCACAAACACTTTTGTTTACAGTTCAACTTAAACTGTTTTTGTCCTTTTCAAATGATGGTTAACATTCAAATCCACTACAAATGCGGTTCGATGTGGCGACCACCAACTTCGTTGCACGCATTGTACCTACGAATGATGTTTTGGTAAACGCGCTCTATCACAGCTGGTTTATCTGCAATCTCTCCTGCAGCGACCACAACTCGTGCCACCAGATCTTCTGCTGTCTCTACAGGAGTCTCATAAACCAAACTCTTCATACGACCCCAGAGGAAAAAGTCCAATGGAGTCAAATCCGGTGATCGTGGAGGCCATGCAATTGGACCGCCTCGGCCTATCCATCTTTGTTCGAATCGTCGGTCCAGATGTTCCCGAACAGCATGTAACGCTGCAGACGGACGAATCGCGAAGCTATTACTTGTTGAGACACGTGACGTACGTTCAGGCAGTGCTTGCTTTCAAACGGCTGTAGCACGGAAACGGTACGTTTCCGGACATGGGTTCCAATTCAAAATATTATCTACTCAGTCCCCTTAACAAGTCCTAAAAGTTTGTAAGGGGAATTTTAGAGCACCCTGTATATCTGCATGGGCCAGAGAGTTTGGTTTGACTCTCAATGCAAGAAAATCACAAGCAATCCTAGTGGGACATCAACGTCTATTATGCAATATTACTCCCGCTCTTCCAGTCAAGTTAAACGACATAATAATTCCTTTTGCTTCCTGTGTTAAAAACCTTGGAGTTTACTTTGATACGTATTTAAACTGGAATAACCAAGTAACCCATATTACCAAAAAAAGTGCTTTCCATACTACATTCCTTAAACAGCATTCGAAAATTCCTTCCGCTATCACTCAAGAAAATACTAGTGAAAATACTAGTAATGCCCCACTTCGATTATTGTGATTTTCTACTGACTGACCTCAATGTCAACCAGTCGCAAAAATTACAACGTGTTCATAATTCTTGTGTTCGCTTCGTCTGCGATGTCCGTCGCGCTGACCACATTACCCCATCCTTCCAAACTCTAAACTGGCTACGGCTTAACGAACGTAGAAATTTTCATTCTCTTGTTTTCCTTTTCCAAGTCCTTCACACTTCTACACCTACCTACCTTGCCTCCCGTTTCAGTTACCTGTCATCATATCATAATCTCTTCACACGCACGCAAAATAGTCGCATATTAGCCATACCAACACATAAGACATCATCGTATTCATCATCATACACAATCTCGCTCTCGCGCTTGTGGAATACCCTACCCAGTGACATAAGAGACTGTCGGAATTTAGTAGCGTTCATAAGCAAGCTTATTAAGCACTTTCTTACTGAATAGAGTAGGTTTAATTTGTACTTCATCAATAAAATAAATGCTTCTCTCTTTTCAACTTTTACAATAAACTGTGCAGCTTTTATTAATCATATAAATTATTTTAATGTACCGAAGTACATATGATATTTCCATGCAGATATTCTGCGTCATCATACGATCAAAGAATAATGGAACGTAGAAAAATTCTCTCCGGCGCCGGGATTTGAACCCGGGTTTTCAGCTCTACGTGCTGATGCTTTATCCACTAAGCCACACCGAATACCCACCCCGGCGCCGGACAGAATCATCTCAGTTTAAGTTCCAACTCTTGGGTTCCCTCTAGTGGTCGCCCTCTGCACTACGTCATTTTATTAATCAATTAATCTTTCAGTACTTTGATTTTTATTTTATCTGTAAATTTAATATTAATTGTAATTATAATTTAGGCCCAAGAATATGTAACAAATTTATATTTAAACATCCTAATCTTGTCAATTCTAATAGTTCTAGTATTAAATTTAAAAAGTTATGTATGGATTTTATAAAAATTGAAAAATTGTAAATTTAAATTTATACAGTATACTATAATTGCATAGTAGAATAAGTCAAATTGTATTGTATACTTATTAATTTCAATTCAGGAATCCGCCCCTGAGCACGAGTTCTCCTCTTTCAGGGGCGAGCTAAAGTTTTTTCTATATATAATAATATGTTATGTTATAATTATTAGCAAAATAATAAATAAATAAATAAATAAATTGTAATTGTATTCTTAATATTGTAGTTGTAATCCCCTGATATAGGGGAAGAGAAGGCCTGATGGCCTTATCTCTACCAGGTTAAATAAATAAATAAATAAATAAATAAATAAATAATAAATATAATTGTTTTTAATCATTGTTCATTGTGAATTGATTAGTAGGGCAACCTATCGAATCCTTATTTAGGGCGGCTTTTGTTGATACAAATATCTCTTTAAATACCTACTAACGTAGAAGATATAAACTCTGCCGGGGTAAAATAGTGCAAGATGCTTCTAGGATAGTACCTCAATTTGTTTTTAATTAATCATTTATTTACTCGGGAAATAATGAATAGCTAATTTTTGGCAGAAAGCTCCAAATTCACTTTCCTAATTAACTAATCACCCAACTAACCAATTATAAAAGACGCTTATGATTTAATATACAGAGTGATCCGTTTGTGTATGGATAAAATAAAAACGAAAAATAATGGATATAGATGATAGACTTTCGCAATCGCGATAAATGCGAAATGTGCCCAAATTCTGTCAAAATAAGTAATTTTATGTGTAAGAGCAAGTTAAGTATATTAGTGTAATTTTATAAATCCATGACAAAATGAGAAATTGAGTAAAAACAGCAAAATTTATGCATTTCTGCGAAATAAGAGCGAAATTACTTTATACGAGGGATTTGTGTGTTTTTCTAAAAACATTTAGGCTACTACTGAACTTTATTTGTTGAAACTTTATGCATACAACATTGAAAGATGGGAGATTGCTCAGAGCTCAACATAACCCCTATTGCGCACCCTGTACAACTCATAACGTTGATGCAATTCAGCCCATGTCCGTTGTAACATAAGAAAAGTTTAAATAATTTTTACTCTCAGATCATCAATGTTTCTGGGTTTCTGTGAATAGACAATGTCTTTAACAAAACCCCACACGAAGAAGTCAGGAGCGGTTGGGTCTGGGGAGTTTGGAGACCAAGCCAAGAGATAGCTGCTTCTCGTACTGGGTTTCGCCTGTGACCTCCTGCGTGTTTTTTTTTAACAGAGAACCTGTTTCTACAAATATTCGATACCACAACATTATGGAATCGTATTTATGTAAGCTTACATTATGCACACTATACTCACGTCGAAATTCCCTTTGAACTCTTTTATCACTCTCAAATTTAGCAAACCGAAGAACACGTTGTGCCCGCTATTGATTTGTAGTAGCCATTTTAATCATCTACGACTTTCATTTGCCCTTTCAGATTATGCATTGTTGATTGTCATATATGGAAACTCCCATCTTTTAATTATAATATAACCAGCAAGAAATTTTTCCTACTATCATAATAGCTTTATAATAATAAATAATTAATATTATCCATAGCCCAACTGATCAGACTGTAATATTGTTCTAGCATTCCTACTACTTATTGTGTAATGATAAATATTTCTAATAACCTCCTCAAAAAAAAAAAAAACATACAGTACTAACATAATGTACAGTAATAATTTTTTATGCAGCAAAGAAAAGAGCGTGAGGAAGACAGATAATTCGCGGATCGGTTGATAGGGTGACGGACAATCGGGGTTCTACAGTATATTCTTTGGACATAATGTTTTTTTTTTTCTTTTCCGTTTACTCAAACTATCATGCAAGTTATAAATACTTAGTTGTTATTACCTGAAAGAGTGAATCGAACATCAAATTAAGAAACCTCATCTCAACTGACTCAAATTTTCCTTTTCTGAAATCTACTGATGATCCAGTTTCCACAACTATAACCTAGTGTAGTGATCACCTTTATCCTATAACTGGAATTAGAATAGTCTGTGGACTTCCGTGAGAGCAAAGGTCTCCTACAGTGAGCTACAGGGCTAATTGAACTACGTAGTTGATCAGTGAGGCAATGTCTTTATTTTCCGAAACTTAAATTGAGTTCCTGACCGGGTCTTACGTATTCAAGTTCTTCGTATTTTCCAGCACGTCATTATAAATTTAACTTATCTTCAAGGTCAAAAATTGTATCATTTAGGTAGGCCGCAATTATCATCATTATTATCATTACATACAGTAAGTCAAGAAATGAGTGAAAGGACCTCGACAGTGTCGCGTTCTATCCTTGCTTTTGAATAGCGCAAAGAGAATTACTAGTACTTGCTGCATGATTCAGTCTCGAGTGTGAAAAATTCATAACCGAGAGGCGTGCCAACACAGCGGTCGATTCTCAGGGACGGTAAATTTATTCTGATACTGTTATTGCGTCACAAAATATGTTTAGTCTGGAATTATTCTTCAGTTCGCCTGTACTTAAAAGAAATCCAGACGGGCCAACAAAAGAGTTCTCTTATCCCCTACTTGTCTTATTTATTCATTCATTCATTCATTCATTCATTCATTCATTCATTCATTCATTCATTCATTCATTCATTCATTTATTTAATTACTTATTTATGTACTTATTTATTTACTTATTTATGCATTTATTCATTTACTTATTTATATACTTACTTATTCACTGATTTATTTATTTATTTAATTATTTATTTATTTATGTACTTATTTATATACTCATTTATTTACTTATTTATTTAGTTATTTATTTACTTATTTACTTATTTACTTGCTTATTTGCTTACTTACTCATTTACTTATTTATTTACTTATTTATGTACTTATTTATTTACTAATTTATTTATTTACTTATTTATTTATTTATTTACTTATTTATGTCCTTATTTCTTTACTTATTTCTTTACTTATTTACTTATTTATTTATTTATTTACTTATTTATTTATTTACTTATTTATTTATTTATTTATTTATTTATTTATTTATTTATTTATTTATTTATTTAATCTGACACGATTAAGGCCATAAGGCCTTCTCTTCCAACCTACCAGATAGCACATATAAATACAAAAAGAAATACGAACACTGATGAAAATAATACAAATTAAATTAAAGTCCTATAGTGTACATAATATTTATAGACACGAAAACTGTCTAAACGTACAAAGTGTAACCTGTTCCTTCTTTTCTTTTATGTCTTGAATTTATTTTAAACAAAAAAATATTATTTACACTTTTTCTCTGATTGCCATGACTTCACTTCGCAATAGAAAATCTATATTGCACAACTCGTACGATTTTTGCATCTTATTATACATTTTAATACGATTACGTCTTTCTGTCCTGCATGTTTTTATGGGTTGAAATTACCTTCCTTTCTATCACTGCCATTAATCACTTCCGTCTATTCGTGTTATTCCTGTTGTTTTCCCACGGACTTCCATGTCAGTTGAGTCGAGTATTCTGTCTATACTTCGTTCCATAATGTTTGACAGGAAAAGTAAATATTGCGAGCAGAGAAGGAGAGAAGCATAATTATTGCTATTCAACCAATGGCATAACATTTCAGACCGCCCAACTTTAAGTCAACCGTGAAATGAGACCTCTGCAATTGGCCCAATAGCAATTAGGCCTATACTTCTCTCCTCCTTTACCTTCAATGTTTACATCTCCTGTCAGACATTATGGAACGAAGTATAGGTACTTATGCGTCCTATCAGTATTTATAACTTAAATTCTTGCTTCAAATATATTTGTGTCATACTATGTTGAGACAAGCTAACTAGTTTTGTTATAAGTTAATTGTCCCTTCCATGAGAGAATATTGGTTTAACTTATAGGTAAAAATATTGATTCGTTTATATTTCCGTTTCTGTATATAAATTCCGGGAACAAATTTATTGTCATTATAATTTGCATAAAGATTTATAGGCATCTTCCACAGTATTACTATTCTCATCGATGCTGAACACTCTTCAAAAGTCCGAGAGCAATTGAACAATTAATTTTAATTTCTTCTCTATTTCATCGAGTTCAAATACATTTCCTTTGACTTAACAGAGACGACAAATAAATAAACAAATAAATAAATAAATAACAAAATAATAAGATAAGTAAATAAATGACGAAAAGAATGAATAAATAAATACATACATAGTAAAATACATAAACAAATAAATATATAAATAATAAATAGAACAATAAGAAACAATTAATAAACTGATAAACTTGGGAAACACTTAAAAAATCCAATACAGTTTATAAACAAATAGATTTGGCGTCAGATGACCTAGTAGTTGATACAGCGCCGTTAAATAATCGCTTAAACATAAGTAAATAAATCACGAAAATATTATAGTCCGGGCCAGCTTACTTAATACCGTAAGGGTGAAACCTAACCATTTTTCCCTCATTACTACATATGCTAGTGGATGATGGTGATTTTCTAGTTTGCAGGTTGAATTTTCTTTTGCCAACTTCGTTTCGAATTTCGGTACTGAGAAATACTACAACTGGTAGTGATTTTATAACTGTTATGTTGGCAGCAGTGACACAAGTTGTCAGTACTTTAAATTCTGAAAATTCAATTTGTTCTAGATTTCTGAGTCCATTACTGGAAGCTAGTGAAATATGAAGATACTAATAATTAATTAATATCAGTCTTAATAGTAATACATAATAGTTATTGTATGTGTTGCTTTGTGTTGTGGTTACAAGTTCAAGATTAGAGTCAGGTAGGTTAAGTGTAAATAAACATAATATATTTCGTGTGATACATGCCCTTGAGTAATCGGTAGAAATACCATTTCACATTTTAATTAATTTCTTTCGTGTTTAGACTTTTAATACAATAATGGAGTAAATATTCTAAAGCATACATGTCAAAGTGGCATTCGTTTCGGAATTCATACTAATCTTTTCACGTGATCAAACAAAATACATTTTTAGGTTAGGTCTCATGATTCGTAAACTGTTTAATCAAAGCAACGAATTTCATGTTGTCAGACAAAATATACTTTAATATTAGATCATACACTAATCTACTAACTACTAACATAATGTGCGAGAGGTCCAGAAGAAAAATGTATTCTTTCACAAATTATTGAACCTTTTAGAAAACACCTCCCCAACATAAAGATGAGATGTGGTAAATAATCAAGACATCGTTATTGTTAATACTATATTATTACTATTACTATTATTATTATTATTATTATTATTATTATTATAGTACATGGAATTGTGTGACTTTACCCTCTTTGGTGATATCTAGTATTAGTTGCCAACACTGAAGAGACGGCCAAATTAGTCTTTTAGGAATTACTCTTACATGATGCTCAGTACAACAGATAAATATGCTTAACTTTAAATCCAATAACTGAAAACGAATCAGCGTATTAAAGTGAATGATTAGGTATTAAAGAAGAGAACTGTACAGATGAGACAAATTGAAAGCGGAAACTAGTTAAGGAACACACTGCAGCAATCACTTGTATCTTGCCAGGTGCGCAACAGGTATCCGCCTCCACAACAATAGCACTGCAAAGTGATTTTGGCTCCTATTGTCCAGTTGACGTCACCGTATTAATATTTCATCACCGTCTTTGAGAGTGAACTTTATAAAGACACCATTGTGCAAGGAACGGTGGGAATTACTGGTACGCTGCAACTCATAATGAGGGTGGTAAAGAAGAACAAGAGGAAAATTACCATGATTTAACAATATGGGTTAGACCAAAACTTAACCCTAGCTTTAGTTAAAATGCTTTTAAGGCTATCATTCCATCATTTGCCTGGACGTCATAATTTTGTTCTTCCTGCAGGCTTATAAATGAACCTACAGCTATTTAGTATTCTGTATGGATCCATTCTTATAACATGTTTTACATTTCAAATTGCGCTATCAAAAAATAAACTGAACTACTTAGGTACAAAACGATTCGTTTAGAATTAAAAGTAAAACAAACAATCTTTGATCTGTAGGGGAGACTCGGCTAATTCCGCAATATTAAGAAGTAAATCTATCATATTTTTACCAAAATGTCTATTGAAAAATATTGTTAAGGTCTGTAGACATAGACGAAACCTTTCATTACCAAATGAGATAAAAATACCTATTAAAATGCAAATATATTTAGTTGTACATTCATTACAGTTGAAAAAGAACTCGGGTAATTACGCAATAGGACTTGACTAATTCCGCAGTAGTAAATAGTTATGAAATACTTACTTACTTACTTACTTACTAACTTCTTACTCACTGGCTTTTAAGGAACCCGGAGGTTCATTGCCGCTCTCACTTAAGCCCGCCATTGGTCCCTATCCTGAGCAAGATTAGTCCATTCTCTATCATAACCCACCTCCCTCAAATCCATTTTAATATTATCTTCCCATCTACGTCTCGGCCTCCCTAAAGGTCTTTTTCCCGCCGGCCTCCCAACTAACACTCTATATGCATTTCTGGATTCGCCCATACGTGCTACATGCTCTGCCCATCTCAAACGTTTGGATTTAATGTTCCTAATAATGTCAGGTGAAGAATACAATGCGTGTAGTTCTGTGTTGTGTAACTTTCTCCATTCTCTGTAACTTCATCCTTCTTAGCCCCAAATATTTTCCTAAGCACCTTATTCTCAAACACCTTTAACCTATGTTCCTCTCTCAAAGTGAGAGTCCAAGTTTCACAACCATAAAGAACAACCGGTAATATAACTGTTTTATAAATTCTAACTTTCACATATTTTGACAGCAGACTGTATGATAAAAGCTTCTCAACCGAATAATAACAGGCATTTCCCATATTTATTCAGTGTTTAATTTCCTCCCGAGTATCATTTATATTTGTTACTGTTGCTCCAAGATATTTGAACTTCTCCACCTCTTCAAAAGATAAATTTGCAATTTTTATATTTCCATTTCTTACAATATTCTCGTCACGAGACATAATCATATACTTATATACATGATGAAAGTAACATAAAAGGAACAATTTATATGTAACAATGCTCACTTTTTTCACAGCTGTGTAGCAAAACACGAAAAACAGCCAACTTTCGATGTTTCACCTTATTGCCGACAGAGGTGTCGACCAATATCCTTGATTTTTTTCTATGGCACTGCAGAGGTTATGCCTCCTATTGACAGCCTCTCAAATCTTACTTTCACGCTATTGTAAAGCCGCAGCAAAATCATATATGCACTACTGCGAAATTACCCGTACTGCGGAATTAGCTGAGTTTCCCCTATAACCAGGCTACTAGGTTATTTAGCGTCGATGGGATTAGTCATAACGAGATGGCATTTGGCGAGATAAAGCCGAGGATTCGTAACAGATTACCTGATATTCGCCTTACGGTTGAGGAAAGCCTCAGAAAGAACCCGACCAGTAATTAGCCCAATGGGGAGTCGAACCCCCGCCCTAGCGCAACTCCGGATCGGCAGGCAAGCGCGTTAGATTATTGATCTTAGATACATTAGTTTCTGTTCCTTTGAACTGTCTCAATGTTGATATTCATGCACAGGAAATCTCTTAAAAACTGTAAGAGATGCATCACTTTAGCCCGCGCTGAACTCTTGGTGATTCATTCGTTACAGCGGGGGGAGGTAAGAAAGAACGGGTAGTCGGCCCACAATCATAGTCGTACTATCGTAATGTAAAAGAATGTCTAATGTTTTTAACTCCAATTAATATTATTCAATGTTTTTGTAAGTAAAATAAAGACAGACACGTAGAAAAAGGTGATATCTCCAGTACGTCGCCAGTGTAAATATTCGGCCATTTAAATACAAAAGGAAAGTGACATAGGCTACTGTTAACATACTCAGCTTTATGATTGAGTTATTATCTTCGCCGCTAATTCAAATTGATCATCCATCTATCATTTAGAGCAGAATTGCCAGTATCACACGAACCATTTCTGTCGTGTGAATCATTCTTGAAGAGTTTTGACCTCCACCCACTCTATGAACTTTATGGGCTCATATAACTACCATCCAGCCACAACATGTCGACTAACAAAAAGCCAAGGCAGTACAAGTAGCACGATTCTATCTCCAAGTCTTATCATATCTCCTGCAATGACATGCAAATATAGAGCAAATGGAGTTACAATGAAATATCTTTGCAAACACTTTCAGGAAATTAATTACTGGAGCATTTAATTCGTGAAGATTATGCCTTATTGCCAGTTTTATTTGAACTGCACTTCAGCGTCAATACAGCTACCATATGTAGCTTTATTGTACTCTGTTTTTACATCGAATTAATTTCTATTCCAGCCTCTCGATTGTAGTTAAAAACGCAGCGAACCCGAATCGTAGAATAAATTATACAGGGTGTTAAAAAAGTATCCAATATTTTAGGAGGTGCTAGAATGCATCAAAACAAGAAGAAAAGTCTGATAATCATGGGTCCTACAACACATACTTTCTGAGATCTGTATGCGATTATTCTTCAGAATGGTGTGTCGTGAAATCTGGAATTCAACAAGGATCAGTTCTCGGACCTTTACTCTTCATGATCTATATTAATGACGTGACTAATATGATAAAACACTGCAGATAGCATATGTATGCTGACGACTTGCAAATTTATTTGCATTTCCACCCTGACGAGATTAGTGACGCAGTGAACAAAATAAACGAAGACTTGAATTCGATTTCACTGTGGGCACACAAATTTGGATTAAGGTTAAATCCAGAGAAATCGCAAGCAATCGTAATGGGACATAATCGTCTACGAAGCACTCTAGATAGTAGTACTATTCCACATATAATATTGAATGGGATTATTGTTAAATACAGTGAAACAGTTAAAAATCTTGGCATATTTATGGATAGTGATCTAAATTGGAACACTGAAGTAACACACATTTGCAAAAAAATTTTTTCTCAACTTCACTCCTTCTTCCATATGAAAGAATTTCTACCACTTAGTTTAAGAAAGAATCTTATTCAGACGCTTGTAATGCCCCATTTTGATTATTGCGATTCCTTGCTAACTAATGTAAGTTCACTCTTAGCTGAGAGACTACAACGTGTTCATAATGTGTGCATACGATTCATCTGCAATACTCGTAAATTTGACCATATAACACCTTCCCTCCAGTTACTTTCATGGGTGCTTCTGAAGGAACGAAGAACAATACATTCACTGTCTCTTCTGTTTAGAATCATGCATACTTCTACTCCGAATTATCTGTTATCGCGCTTTCATTTTCTTACAACTCTTCGAAACCGACATCAAGCACTTCTTTCCATCCCTATCATAGAACGTCTTTATACTCATCTTCCTATACCGTAGAAGTATCTCGCCTCTGGAATTCGTTACCTGATGACGTCAGGGACTGCCGGACTTTATCACAATTCTAAATTAAATTGGAAAATTTTGTCTTAGTTATGTTTTTAGGTATTGCTAGAAGTATTGATTTGTGTTTTTTTTTAATTTTTTAATCTAGATTAAAATTGCAAGTTTCTTGTTTATGTTAGTTAATTAGTTAGGATACAATTAATTATGATACTTAATCACTCATTTAAAGTTTGTGTGACTGCAACCTGTGTATATTTTTGTGTGGCTTTACTTTGTTTATATTGTTTTCTCTCTCTCTCTTTATTTTTTGTGTAGCTTTATTTTGTATATAGTGTTTTTTCTCTGTTTTTCTATATTATTGTATTTGTATTCCTGGTGTTGTGGAAGAGAAGGCCTGATGGCCTTAACTACACCAGAATAAGTAAATAAATAAATAAATAGATAAATAAATAAATAAATAAATAAATAATAAACAAATACCATATCACTTGTTCATAGCAGGTGCTCAATGTGACGTCCATTCATGGAAATACATTCCTCTGCCCTTAAGCGTAAAGAATCACGCACTCTTTGATATTGACCTGGTTGTTCTTGATAACCAAAATTCTAGGGGATTTAGATTTGAGGCACGAGTAGGCCAAGGTGTGGGGCCTCCCCAATCAATCCAGCGGTCCTGAAATGTCAGCGTCAGGTGTTCACGCTCATTGCGGAAAAAATGTGCTGGTGTGCCATCATACATGAACCACATCTGCTGTCTTTGCTGACATGGCACATACTCCAGCAAGGTAGGCAATACATTAATTAGAAAATCCTGATAACGAGCCCCAGTTAATCTCTGTGGTAGCACGTATGGCTCTATTAATCTATCACTAAGAACGCCTGCCCATACGTTGATTGAGAATCGGTGCTGATGCCTTGTTTCTTCAACTGCATGGGGATTTTCATCAGCCTACACACGCTGATTACGAAAATTCACAACACCATCTCTACTGAACCCCGCTCATATCCACAACCAAACTTTTCTTTTCAGAATTCCTTGCGACGTATCAGTACTCCATGCTAGGGGTGTCAACTACGGTAAGGTTATCCGGTAGCCTGCTGTATTGTAGGGCAGAAAAATGCATTGCCATAAATGGACATCACAATGAGCACCTCCTATGAACAAGTGTTCAGATCTCAGAAAGTATGTGTTGTAGGACCCATGTTTATTAGACATTTTTTCTTGTTTTGATGCATACTATCACCTCCTAAATTTGGATACTTTTTAACACTCTGTATAATTGTTTCTTTATGTATCGGACAGTTGACTAAGTACAACATAATAAATGGGACGTTTATTCTGCCTTGTATCACAAGACGGTCGTCAACTATTATCACCATATCATTATTATTAAACATTCCATTATTTGTGAATGTCTACAGTCGGATTAGACGAAGTTTATCTCTGAAGTCAGAGGTATTCAATGCCAAGTTTCTCAAGGACATTATTTGGTGGTAAGCTTGTATTGCTATTGTAAATAAGAGACCACGGAACTTTATGCACTAAAAAACCTGACATTATATATGCAACTATGCAGTAAAAGCTATTGAAATATATGCTAAAATTAAAATATATGCTGTAAAAATACACTTTAGAGCAGTCATGTCAATTGATGCCCATAGGAGCAAGCGCGCGCTTTAGAGCTCAGGAAAGCCTGAGCGCTTTACAGCGGAAAGGAAAGAGACAAAAGAAAGAGGTAGTAAGCTTATATGCCGCTTGGTCGAGCTATATTCAGGGATGGCCAGCACTGATTCAATAGATAAAGGGAAGAGAACTTATTAAAATACTATCATGTTAATTTTTAGATTTGTCTGAGAAGTATAAGTGCATTATAAGAATGTGAGTTTTAATTTTAATGCTCATTTTTCACAAGTTTGATTTTTTTATTCAAAAGAAGTATTTTCTCAACTTTTTTTTATAGAAAAGTGAAGTTTTCAGATATAGGCGTATTTTTTTTAGTAGCCTTACAGAATTTTTTCGTAAATCTAATATACCGTAAATACGTATTACTGAAGAAAGTGTATTAAAAATTTTGAAAATATTCGCATGGAAATTGTTTGTAAGGAAATGAATTAACAAAGCAACTACTGTTACATCATAAGCAAAAGATACTTGCCCATATGTTGTAAAAATTTCAGTTCTATAGCTTCAGCACATTTCGAGAAAATAATTTAATATTCTGATGATAGGAAGTTGCTCACCAATGTCACCTTAAAAGCATAATGCGATAAGAGTTTTGTTATGGAATATTAGTTACACTTAAAACATATACAGCACCTAGGTAACTTTGCTTTGTACTGTAATATTGTTTTGATTGGTTTATTGATTACTTTTATAAGGCTAAAGATACCATAAATATCAATTCCAACTTATCATATCATACTCAGTCTCTTTTTTTGGGATATCACTTTCTTTATGAATGATGTGTTTCATCCATTTAGTACAGTATAGTTGTACTACTATGGAATTTATGTGAATAGCCTATTCCTTCTTAACGCTTTATCATATTATTAACATTTAAAACACAACTGCAATATTAAGAAATTGGTATTAGTACTTTTGTTTTACAGACAATATAGATAATATTAAACAGAAAGAACCCATACAAAAATAACGACATAAAAATTTCACGTTCCGTCTGAAGTTTGTGCACCACTGTTTTCTTAATCCAACAGACTGCTTATTCATATACACAACCCTTCCTCTTTCCATACTTAGCGCTTGATGCCCGCGCACGACTTCAAGGTCAGAAAAATGCGCCTGCTTTGACATCACTGCTTTAGAGCATAGATATCCAATTGTAACTCGTACGAGGTAACCCCTGGCGTAAGCAACCCGCAGAGCATATTTTTAAGGTCGTTTTTCCTATTTTACATGGAAAGTTATTGACCTTGGCAGAGCATGCTTGACGTGGAATATATCCTGGGTCTACAGGCGTTTGGACACCCAAGCCTTAGAGGTTTAATAATACGATATAAATGAAAATAATTTAAAGTAGTAAATGTTAAGAACCCATATTGCACAGAAGTAGAAAAACACTTGTCTTCAGAAACGCATTTTTTTCACTAAATCTTTTCTGCTACTTTTTTCTTTCGGCATGTTGGCGGTTAAACTTGTAAGCAGATCGATCATGCACTGGTTCTTCGCTTGATTGTGCAGTAAAACTTGTTGAAATGAATTTATTTACAGAATTTCTAGCTGATTAAGCTACAGTCGAGGATTATTACGCTATCATACTCTTCTAAATTACGCCTTATCTGTTGTGCAAACCTTTGTTGGTCATGTCTGCGTTTTATAGGGTTAAATAAAATTAAAAGTGAAAATGGCTTAAATGTAGGAAGATAAGTCATTACGAGCTGTACATTAGTCACGCATTCGCTCTAAAGTTAAAGAAGATAAAAAATTAATTTTATGACATGAATTGTTCTTTGATAATTATTTTATTATGGTTTAGCAGTTCATGGACCCGCAACTGAAGAAAAGCGAGGCACAGCTCTGGATTGTTACATTAATTATTTATTTATTTAGTATTGACCGACCAGGTAGTTCAGTTCAGAAAGCAATTGGCTATGCACTAGAACAGAGGTCTCCAAAAAGTATATAGTCATTCGTGATCCCGAACCTGTTGGCAAGTTGGTATAGCACTGGCCTTCTATGCCCAAGGTTGCGGGTTCGATCCCGGGCCAGGTCGATGGCATTTAAGTGTGCTTAAATGCGACAGGCTCATGTCAGTAGATTTATTGGCATGTAAAAGAACTCCTGCGGGACAAAATTCCGGCACATCCGGCGACGCTGATATAACCTCTGCAGTTGCGAGCGTCGTTAAATAAAACATAACATTTAACATTCGTGATCCCGATGCTGCCCGCCGAACACGGTGTGCTGTAGAGAAGGGGAGATACTCGTACCTCAACAGATGGGAGCGGTCAGTGAGGGATTGCGGTAACGATCTCCTTATGTTTACACATAATAACATCAAAAGATAAGAAATATCATACGTTTGTATATTATTTTGACACTATGAAGCTTCTACTTTTGATTGGGGAATATTCAATAGTGGAATAATTCATTTCGCACTACATCTAGAAGACATTCTGTATGCACGATTTTACAAATGCTAATTCTGTAAAGGGCTTCATTGATTTTCCAATATTCCAAGTTAGAACATAGCTAGCAAGAAATTTTCTTGTTTAAGACTGGGATACATGTGTGATTTGTGTTTGTATTCTCTTGTTTCAAATTTATAAAAATATTTGTATGTATTTCACCTAAAATGAAACGAAAAACTGTAAATATGTCTTGCGAAACTGAGTGTAAACGTATCGTAATATACTGATTATTCTGTATAACCAACAGTTATACAGACGTCCCAAAATAAATTATTTTCGCATGTCCAGCACACCTGTAATTGTATGATATTCTTTGTGAAGAATCGAGTAGGTAGAGTCGCCGCAAGTTGAATTTTAAGATTTTTTGAACAAATTAAACATTTCATATTCTCCCCCACTAACACGAAAATGTATTTTATCTTCCCTTTCATCCTTGAATGTATTACGTCCATGATTAGAAGACAATGTGAAATGGTGGAACACTCTGACCAACACAATGATAATGGTAGTCCACCACTGCTCTTCGTTTACGCATAAACATTGAGTACAGTACAGGTGGAGATGGGTGAGGCGGAGAGCGCTCATTACGTACTGGCTTCGGTTCCGTTCAGGGGCTTACTCGCGAGTACGCTTTTGGAGACGTCTGCACTAGAAGGTTCCGTGTCAAAACCCGGATGGTAACGAGATTTTTCTCTTTACCGAAAATTTCGAAACGTTCCCAGGATCCACTCCTGTTTAACTGAGTACCGGGTTTTTACCTGGGATAAAAAATGGTCGAGCGTGGTGAGACCATACCACATTATTCCAGCGCCGTGGTCATGAAAATATGGAGCTTTACTTTTAATGACGTGTAAAGGGGTTACCTTTGTATTTTTTATTACTAACATTAATGTTTTAACCAACAGCGAGTATTTAATAAAAGGTTATCGCAGAGATAATAATAATAATAATAATAATAATAATAATCCAATCCAAAATCCATGGCGCTATAGCCCATGAAGGGCCAAATCCGACTAGCCGGCTGCTGACCTCACGTCCACATGTCGAAGAAGAGGTGAATGATCATCCAACCAGTATGGAGATATCGTGTAGTTAGCACAATGATTCCACCAGCCGTTATAGCTGGTTTGCAAAACCGGATTTTAGGTACCTATCGTAGCTCCCCAAGTGCATCACGATGCTGGGTGGGCACCGGTCCCATACACTGGCCAAAATTTCATGACAAAATTTCTTCCCCCATGAGGACTCGAACCAGCGCGCATTCCGTAACGCGAGTCCTAGGCAGGATGCCATAGACCACCACGCCACGGCGCGGGACAGCAATAATAATAATAATAATAATAATAATAATAATAATAATAATAATAATAATAGTAATAATAATAATAACAAAATAAAATAACATTAATATTATTATTATTACTATCATTATTATTATTATTATAATTATTTTTAATTTACTAATAATAACAGGAATTCCTAATTGCACAACTTCCATCGACACCATTTTATCCTACTCGAAAACAAAATAACTTGAATATGTCTGAACTGCGACTTGAATTCAGGTTGCTTCAAATCACGTGACTTGAATTCAAGTTACTTGAAAAGTGCGAACGAGGCTTAACAATTGTAAAGTAAATACCTTTAAAGGTTCTATTATGGTCGGGCTACTAGGGGCAAGAGACAGATAGGAATCAATGAGCTTTCCATAGCGACCAGAATAATATTGTGCGGTTGCTATGTGCCGTCATGCAAACAAGACACTCGTCACTTAGCGAGCGCCTGCCTTGTTCCTCTTGTTATGCCACCTGCCATCATGTTGTGACGTAGGGAGATACAAATTAGCAAACACGACAAACTCTTCCATGAAAGGATCAGTGACACTTGAGAAATAACTATCCAGAAAAACCATTACGTTCTTTAACAGCAAACAGTAATTATGATGAAGATTACGAAGATTTTTTTGTCGGTTATTTAACGACACTGTATCATCTACTCGATCATTTAGCGTCGATGGAATTGGTGATAGTGAGATGGTATTTGGCGAGATGAGGCCGAGGATTTGCCATAGATTACCTGACGGTTCGGAAAAACACTGAAAAAACCAACAAGCGAGAATCAATCCCACGCCCAAGCGCAACTCCGGATCAGCAGGCAAGCGCCTCAGCCGACTGAGCTCCGCCGGTGGCCATGATAATAATAATAATAATAATAATAATAATAATAATAATAATAATGTATGTTTAGTCAGTATCCCGAATCAATAAGACACCACTCATGAGGCAACTAAGCCAGGAGATAAATGAGTATTTAGTAGCCAGTTCTTTTCCGCTTTCGTTGCATACATTGCTGACTAGTAACACAGTTCACTAATCAGATTTAAGATGTATGCAACAATTTTTATTATTATTATTATTATTTATTGGCTAAAGAAATATAAATTAAAAGTAAAGCGAGATTTCTAAATTAAAGGAATTTGCTGGGTTTGCAGAACACAATAAAATTCTGCATACTAATTCCAAACAACGAGAGATGTATGACTTGAGGCTTTCCCGGCGTTTGAAGTAGAATAACTCTTCTCGGGTTCTCAGCCAGGTGAGTTGGAGATTAGCTTCCAAGCTTTCGACGGCTAGCTCTGCCATCTTCTTCAGGGACGAAAAGATGTGGGACCACGTCTAGCCGGTATATATGCAAAAGTAGTGCTTCCCGCTGCGGGCCAATCAGGAGCTCCTGATATATATACCGGCTAGACGTGGTCCCACATCACTAAAGTCTCTGAAAAAGATGGCAGAGCTGCCGTCGAAAGCTTGGAAGCTAATCTCCAACTCACCTGGCTGAGAACCCGAGAAGAGTTATTGAACGAGAGAGATGTTTATGTTCTGTCTGTATATCGTCAAGTTTAAGAAAAATAACATGCGAATATGCAAAATGGAAGAATGTATGTATGTATGTATGTATGTATGTATGTATGTATGTATGTATGTATGTATGTATGTATGTACAGTCATTACGTTCTGACACTGACGCCTGAAGGGTAGGCACCCACAAGAATCTGGATGTCTCAGAAGATGCCGCATGATACGGCGTACACTTAAACAGATCGACATCCTCCCTCAATATAGTCGCCGTTGGCCGCTATGCACGTCTGCCAACGTTGGTGTAGCTACTGGAAGCACTGCTGAAAGATGTTGGCAGGAAGATGCCGTATGGCTTCTCTTGTGGCAGTCATGACCTTTTCGGCCGCATAAAAATTACGCCCACGTAGGATTGATTTCATGAGGGGAAACAGAAAAAAAATCGCATGGTGCGAGATCAGGTGAGTACGGAGGGTGTGGCAAAACAGCGACCTATTGCCTTGCAAGTTCCCCTTGGACAAGGATGGAGCGATGTGCAGGGGCGTTGTTGTGTAGCAACAGCCAATTCTTCCTATGCCATAGCTCAGGACGCTTACGACGAATTGAATTGCGTAAACGGCCAAGAATCTCTTTGTAGAGGATCTTGTCTACAGTTGCACCTTGTGGGATGAATTCTATGTGAACAATTCCATTTGAATAAAAAAAAACTGTTAAAGCATCACCTTGCCTTTTGACCTGTCTTGTTGCGGATTTTTCTGTCGTGGAAATAATGGCGTTTTCCAGGTGGCGGATTGTCGCTTCAGTTGCGGATCGTAAAGGAAACACCATGTTTCATCTCCAGTTATGATCGGTTATAGCAGTTTCGCCTAATTTCTGACAGAACGTGACGTTTGCCCGTTGCTCAAACTGCAACATACTCGAGTTCCGACGCGCGCATTCAAATCACCGTCACAACAATGACCGTAGTTCTGCTTACACTATATGCACGTAACTGTATGATGCTGGGACGACAGACTAACTGACAAGGTACCATATCACGGCGCCACCTATCCGTTCTAGTGCACCACACCGCCACTATGCCCTCAGTCTCAGAACTTAATGAATGTACCACGTATGTATGTATGTATGTATGTATGTATGTATGTATGTATGTATGTATGTATGTATGTATGCATGTATGTATGCATGTATGTATGTATGTATCTGTGTGTATGTAATGTATGTATGAATCTGTGTATGTAATGTATGTATGTATGTATGTATGTATGTATGTATGTAGAATTTAAAATAAATCGATTAATTAAAATGAAATCTGTGTGTATGTAATGTATGTATGTATGTAGAATTTAAAATAAATCGATTAATTAAAATGAAATCTAATTTATACCTTACCCCTGCCATTACAACCTAAAAAGCAGATCGAAATTAAAACCCACAGAATGCTGTTTATCACCTATCAACTTATTTAAACTAAATGAATTTCATCTCACCGTAATTTTGGATACGTACAGCTTAATTATTTACATTTCAAACTTAATTGCTACATATGGACTTCACTACATATAAGCTTAATTATTTACGTATTAGCTTAATTATACATAAAATTAACAAAATTGTTGAAAGTGTGATCTATAAGATTTCTATGATTCAAACACTGAATAATCCAGATAACAATGCTAAAATTCAGTTTTTAATATTGATTTCTGTAATCTGCATATGAAGTGACTGTGAACCTAGAAATATCTTCTACGACGAAGTGTGGCTGCTTTTGTCAGGATATGTAAAAATGTTAAAATGTTATGTTTTATTGAACGACGCTCGCAACTGCAGAGGTTATATCAGCGTCGCCGGATGTGCCGGAAATTTGTCCCGCAGGAGTTCTTTTACATGCCAGTAAATCTATTGACATGAGCCTGTCGCATTTAAGCACACTTAAATGCCATCGACCTGGCCCGGGGTCGAACCCGCAACCTTGGGCATAGAAGGCCAGTGCTGTACCAACTCGCCAACCAGGTCGACAGGATATGTAAATCCCCAAAACAATCGTTATTGGAATTTGGATTCACATCTTTACTTGATATTCGTAATGTTCTTCACATCATTACACAAGAAGAACTGGGACTAACTTCCAGTATTTTGTTGAAGCTCTTATGCGAAAAGATGGACATCATTTTGAACATGTTTGTTGTAGATTAAGATAAGATTAAGCTCTGTGTGACAGCAATTAAAATCTATATGCTATAGCTTAACCAAAAGAATAAAAAGAAATCTGTGCATACGTAATTCACGATAGAAGTGGATACCGTTAAGGCAGACGAAGGGAACACACGGCGTATTCTACGTAGTGACTAATAACAACCGGGGAACGGCCGGTAACCGTTGGTGAAACTCGAGATTGAAAACACTGTACATGATTTTAATCACATTCCAGCCAATGCACCGACATGATAGCATGTAAAACTTACCCCAGAGCTCTAAATCACGCGAGATCAGATCAACGTTAATTGTTATTAGTGCAGTCAACTGTTTTACTATGTTCTCCGTGGATCAATGAAGATACAGGCATGTAATAAAGTTGAGCGGTATTTACCTAGACCTACACCCACACTATTACAAATGTTTAACCCGATAATCATCAGTGCATCGGCTTCATGGAACAGATGTTGATCTTAATGCATAGCTTGGCCTCTCTCTGAAGGGACATCGATCGTTCCCGGAAGCGAAGCACAATTTTTACATTCATCAAGGGGAGTACAAACGAAGCATACAGATCTGCTGTTAGGACCGAGTCAAATCAGTCAATCAGAGGCTGGTAAACTCTGAACTTTATTAGTAAGAGAGGATTTATTTATTTTTTTTTACCATTCTGATGATATTAATGTCTCGAAACAGTTACACAGAAATATATATATACACACAGTATATTTACAGTCAGACATCCAAATGAATGAATACAGGGCCTGAAGTAAAATGAGTGCTCTTTTTGCGGCTCATTCGTCCGGGTTATAGTGGCGTAACGAGCCCAACACAGTCTTACCCTGATGATAGCAAAGTATATTAGTTCCAAAACGTTGAAAATGTCAATTTACAGGGCACGGTGGATTACCCAAAAGTCTAATTCTAATTATAGTCACCGTGAAAGCCTAAAAACTCATATAAACAGCGTAGAGGAGTTATCCGCAGTCCCATGATTGTATACATCTGCAGACACTTTTCCCTGTTTCAGAAATTGCTCCTAAGAAGAACTGAATTAAAGCTATCAGTCATCGAAATTTGTAGTTTCGTTTCGAATTTGTCTCAATTCGCATGGAAATACTTATCTACTTCAATCACTAATGCTATTCTTGGGAAAGTAAGACTTCATTTGATTTTTCAGGCGAACGCTGTTTTATTCAAGTCAAAATATAACTTACTTACTTACTGGCTTTTAAGGAACCCGGAGGTTCATTGCCGCCCTCACATAACCCCGCCATCGGTCCCTATCCTGAGCAAGATGAATCCATTCTCTATCATCATATCCCACCTCCCTCAAATCCATTTTAATATTATTTTCCCATCTACGTCTCGGCGTCCCTAAAGCTCTTTTTCCCTCCGGGCTCCCAACTAACACTCTATATGCATTTCTGCATTCGCCCATACGTGCTACATGCCCTGCTCATCTCTGGATTTAATATTCCTAATTATGTCAGGTGAAGAATACAATGCGTGCAGTTCTGCGTTGTGTAACTTTCTCCATTCTCCTGTAACTTCATCCCTCTTAGCCCCAAATATTTTCCTAAGCACCTTATTCTCAAACACCCTTAACCTATGTTCCTCTCTCAAAGTGACAGTCCAAGTTTCACAACCATAAAGAACAACCGGTAATGTAGGGGCATGAGCATTTATAACTACGATATCGCACCATCTACCCTTAAGGGGAGCAGGTACTGCCTATCTCGACAATGTTAAAATCACAGAGTTCAGGTATGCGTAGCTCTGGAACCATTGAACATAGAGATTTGAAATTTTTACATGTTATATTTATAACCTTTATCTATGTATTAGAATAATTTCATTAAGTACATTCAATTCCTATAATTGATAAAAATTTTTTTATTGTGACCTATTTTTTTTTATTTTAATCACATGTTATTTTTTGAGGCCACAATTTTAAAGATACAATAATACATTTTGTTTTAAAAAATAGAGGACTTTAAGATTGATAAGTGTTGTAAAAATTGTTTTTCTATCTCAAGTAGTTTCTGAGCTATGCGTATCTGAATTCTGTGATTTTAACATTGTCGAGATAGGCAGTACCTGCTCCCCTTAAGTACTAAATACGATAACCTATCACTGATAAATTCGGCCTTTTTACTGCTGATTTTATTCTTTTATGAATAAAGAATCCTGTTCCTAATTGGTGATTATCGTTTCCTTCCCCATAATACAACAAATAATCTCCTATTTGTGTTATGCCATTCCCATCTAACCTAACCTCCTGTACTCCCACAAAGTCTATTCTATATCTAGCTAGTTCTTTTGCTGCTAATGGTATCCCTCCTGTTCTATATAGACTTGTAACATTCCAAGTGCCAAATCTCAAAACCTTATTCCTTTGCTGTGGTCGTGCCAGAGAATCAGTCCTATTCCGAGGCTTATTTGAAGGATTCGTAACAAGCTGTTTTTTACGGTGATGGGTTGTTAGCCCTTCGCCCAACCCCCAAGCTAGAGGACCACCCCTCATCTGCTGTCCGCGACTGCTTATTCAATATATTCACAGCTACCCTCCATATCTGGAGGCCGTCTTCTCGATCCGCAACCTGAGGACGCGCCATGCCGTGGTGATAGGCAATACATACATAAACTAATCTTGTTATCTCTATTTGCTATATTTTTGTCAAATGAAACGTATGTGAAATAAGGAGAAATACTGGGAAGGTGTTGATGTAATGAAATTCATAATTTTGTATGGAAACGATAATCCCCAGAATGACCATCAGTTAATTTTGAGAATCGAATCTCGCTCTGTAGCAAAGAGCTACAGAAGAGAGACAAATTAATATGTATTGAACATTTAAAATGTATCCTCTACCTCTGAAGAAATCATTCGCATAAGCCATCAAGATTTTCTGAAATATCTCTTATTCGTATTACGGAAACATAATAGACAGTTTTTGCACCCCCATCGTACGCTAAACGTTAACGCTATGTTGATGTCAGTAATTACGTATTTGGTGACGTATGTTAACGTTCGTAAATCTTCGAAAAGAATCAATACGATATTTCAGGTCCTATAACATTTATAATGTCGCAGTTCCTATGATAAAATCAATTGCGCTGTAATTTTTGTAATTGATAGCTCAATGTCTAAGGAAGGCATAGAAAAAAATTCGAAATGAAAATCTTTTTTTTTTTTTAATAAGAAAGAAGATACTATTTTCGATATGATCTGTTCAAAATAGACATTTGCACCTTCAAAAGTCGATAACTTTTTTCTTTTCACGTTAGATGGGTGTCAAAGCGAGAGAAATGTTGAAATAGAATACAAATTTCTTTTAAAAGTGGTCGCTACTTAAAATCTTTACTGGTTTCCTAGTTACTGCGAGTTAAACAAAGGAGCGTTTTCTCTTGCCGGAGTACTCACGAATCAACCTTTTTATCTATAGGAATCACAACGAAAAATACTTTCCTGAGCATTCTTGTACATCGGCCTGAATAATTTAATCATCTTGAGCTGTTCTAAGTCGATTAATATAATCCACAGCAGTAAATCTCAAACGAGATATGTTTTAACACCCCATTAAACCTACGGTAAACTTCATTCATATCCATGTTATCCGGTTAGAGATGCGGGTTCCGCTATTGAAATAACGTGAGGTGAATGGCTCTGATTGTCTCTTCTATCAATGACGTCAACATAGCGTTAACGTTTAGCGTACGGCAAGAGTACGAAAACTCTCTAATACATAACAATAACTATGTTAAATTAAAATAACCCTCTCCTTAAAGAATCGTGTTGTTTTGGATGTAACCTATGCTTACAAAAAGACGTAATCGATGGGACGTCTACATATTTATTTGCGCACCATGCAAAGTACTAGTAACCCAATTTCATAAACGCCAATGAAGTTTACAATTAATTTATACACCCTTTCAGATGTAGGTCATATTTACCATGTCGAACCACACAATGCATGTTTGTTATGAAGATAATAATTGTGACGTGAATAGATGTTGTAAGAGTGGAAAACATTAATGTAATATTTTCCTGGTAGCCTATTCGTCGTGTGTATTTACATCTTCATATAAGTAATGGGTTACAGCTTTGGGGAGATGAAGGTGAGAGGTGAAAGTAATTCCAGAGAGATGTACAGTAGGTGATTATAATAATAATTATAATTAAACTGTATCTACGTAACAAGTCTGAAGGAAAACTATTTACCGCAGTACGTAAAACTTGAAATGAACATTTTGGAGAGGATCTGGAGGAGAAATAAAATGAACAGACATCTCCATTAAAGAACCTTTAAAAACAGTCTTATTCAAAATAATTTTATTCTTTCCTGTAGATCGGAGATCACACGTTCACGTAGCAATTCGTAGTAACGTTCGTATATAATTACACATCCTTAGCTCTCTCTCTCTCTCTCTCTCTCTTCAAATGAAACTGAGCTATGAAACTACCAGCGAAACCGCACCAGACAGTGAATGATTATCATTTCATAAAAAAAAGAAATCTACTGAAAATAGCATGGATTCTTTTTTCTTTTCTTTTTTTTTTAAGAATTAAGTATTAAAGATTGAAGTGTGGATCCACAGAACTCGCTCTTAGGTACAATATTTGATTATGTTTGAGAAACTCTTGAAAGGATTGAAAGGAATGTGAGGTTTAGATACTGTGTGACCTAAAGTCTAAGGGCCGTATTCATAAACATTTTTAGCGCGGGCTTCCGGTGGATGATCAGCGTTTTTCGTATTCATAAACCAGTGTTAGCCATATATGATTTGAATTCTGTACAAGTAACCAGTGGATAGCCAGGGCTAGCTTAGTACGCTCGTAGAGCGTGCTGAGAAATGTCTATGAATAGCACCCTTAATGTACAGGGGCTCCGTCATGATGGAAGAATATGTCCTTCCTTGCAGCCAAGGGAATTACAAACAGCTGTTTCTGTACACCGATTATGAATAGTCTACCTTCAGACGATCTCAGAAGAGAAATACGTACTATTCCTTTGCACGCAGTCAACACTAATTTGTCGTTTCGTCCTACCAAATATTTGTAAGGCTTGTTATGCGTAACATTCAAGTAACTTCAGCTCCACACCCAGTGGCAATTGGACACATCATGTCCACCTGGATCGTCATCCTGTGTGTACGAGTATATGAGTAATTATATATAGACGTAATCTAGCTCCAATCACTGTTTACGGGCTGAAATCTGAGCGAGGACATTGGATTTTTGAGAGGAATAAAAATTCTTCTCAGCATGGTTTACTTCTGAAGAGACGTGACTCTGTGTCGTAGATTTATGTAAAAGAATCCTATCCCTACGCGAGAGGGCTGCAGGCAAAATTTACTGACTTTCTTGGCCATATTAAGATTCAATTTTGAAGGGATAGAAATGGAACCGTATGGTTTTCCCACCCTATACTTGTAATCCACTAAAGGATTATGAATAATTTACCAGGAGAAGCTATTTACGATGTCATAGAGTATTCTATGTCACTGAATTTGGCATTGTCAATTTTAGAAGCAGTTTTATGTTCACAAATAAAATAAATCTGATTCCTTTATCGGTATGGGTTACAAAATTAGCCCTAAAAATATAGAGTAGACCGTATAGAATGTTAAATTTCTTGTGTGATCGTGTTTGTTCAACATAACCATAGCAACTAGCTGTCAGAAGCTAAAATTGATGTGTAGCATAGCATGTCTTTATCTTTTCAATTTCTTATGAAGAGAGTACACAAATCTCAGTTGACAGGAAAGTGTTCAGGATTATGTAACATTCTTTATGGAAAGACCCACAATTTATGTAAGGCTTTTCCAAAGATTTTATGACGTTACTTTATTGAGTTGTAATTCCTTTTTCACATTATATAATGGAAGAAAAATTAATGATCTTCTCACGAGTAGAACTAAGTTCTATTTAGAACCAACAGAAATAAAAATGTAGTATGATAATGAAATAAAATATAATGCCGCTAGTCCGAATCTCGATAATGCGAAATTCTGGATAATTCAGAAAAGGCCGAAGAGAAAAATAGAAGAGAGAGAGAGGGGGAAAAAAAGAGTATTTGAACTGAAACTGGATCAATTTAATGCTACAGTGTTGAGAAAATAAAAAAATTTACAATATCCAGTACAATTTACTTTGTCAATAATGAGTTAATTAATCCTTGTTTTCTATACTATTGTAATAATCTGGGGTCAGATAAGGCGTGGTTTCTCTGGATGCATTCCTGCCCCCCATTTAATCCGAAATTTCGATAAACTGAACACGCCTGGGCCCAATTAGTTAAGACAAGCGGATTTTACTGTACCGATATGAAAAATTTCTTGATAATAACTTTATTAATTTCACATTATACAATATATAGAAAGAATATTCTGATAAAGAAAAATTATATTTAGAATTTTTATTAAAGGGAGAGGACGTTTTTTTTTAACTTTTTTTTTCTATTTGATGTAAAATATTAATTTTTTGTATGTAGAGAGCTCATGGCTGTAGCAACTCAACCAAATATAGATATTTTGAAAAAAAAAATGTTTGGGGCCCAGATTTAAAAAAATGTACCCAATGCAGGATTTTATTGAAACCGATATATCTAAGCCATTTTGAAAGATAGATTAAAACAGTTTTTGCAATATACTTGCAAAACCATGCTCTACAAATTGTGTGTAACATAATTGTGATATTCGTCCCTACATTTGTAAAATAAACAATAAATTATTTAATAACAGTTTTTTGATTTCCTTTTTTGCAAACAGACAGACATATTTTTCAAATGAAATCAATTAACAAAATTCTGTTATAGAGAAAATTTTACTAGTAGTCTAGAGAATGTGTGTTCTAAATTTCATGAATGTATCATTAATAGTTCAGAAATTATATCCATTTCCGTCTTGCAATGTAGCAAAAAAAATGAAGTTATCGGAAACAACAATAAAGGGGGCGTGTGATTTAAAAATCCATAGCGCAGGAAGTTTAAAAATGGCGTTTCAACATCCGATAAGGGCACAAATACCCACAAAATGTTAGGTAATGCATTCCACACCTATGAAAGGGTATTTTAAAGAAACAAAATTTTTCTTTTTTAATTTAATTTACCGGAAACAACTATAAAAGAAGGTGTGTCATTTAAAAATCCATAGCGCAAGAAGTTTAAAAATGGAGTCTCAACAACCGATAATGGCACAAATACCCACATAATGTTAAGCAATGTATTCCACACACATATCACAGAATATTTGAAAGACTTTTTTTTTAATTTACTCATTTTTCACCAAAAAATACCGTCCTTTCCGTAGAAATACGCGTTTTCAACATTCCTTTTATACATTGTCTACATCTCTTTTGATTTTTGCATCCTGTTTCCTTCTGTACTATTAATTCCTCCAGGAACAATACGCATTAAATATAGGAATTACTTAAAATAATTTTAATTGATTCAAATGTCAGTACTAAAAATATTAAAATTAATTAATACAACATATCTAAATCTTTTCCTCTAGTCGGACGTAACTTAACAAGTTCTATAATATATGCATAGATGACCAATTGCATACTTCTGTCCTTTGATTGACTATAAATTTAGTCACTCCTCCAAGTTTCCTTGCATTGTGTAACACTTTGGACTAAACAATATATAATTATGTGTATTGCAGGAAAGAGCAGGAATGTTGATCTTGCGAGTGGCGAGGTAGCGGTGGCGTGGAGATGCTCAACATCACCAGTAAAACTTCAGAGCCGACATCCCGTAAGTCCAAATACAAAATTAAAAATTATATTTATTGTTTGTTTGAAGTGAATGATTCTAAATGTCATAATCATCTCAATAGTAAAAATCCGAAATTCTGCACATAATACAACGGAGCGATTATCTTATAATTCACTGAGTATGCCGCAACAAGTATAACTCATATGTAGGGGCTATACAAGAACACATGGGTACATATTATGTTGTACAATGTAATTTTAAAAAGTCATGAAACTACAGTCTGTGGATAACATAAAATATCTCAAGAATTAAAGAAAGAAAGCAAAATAAGAATAAACATTAGGTAGCATAAAGTTTGGGGAGAAAGAAGAAAAACTTTGAAAACCATGAAATAAATAAATAAATTGAGAATTAAAATAAATAATTTTCCCAAAAAATCTGTTTAAACAATTCATAACACACCGGTAATTTTATAAAATTCTGTATTCTAAAGGAAGTTGGCTGAAAGTTATTAAAAATGCTTAATTCCTTTCGTTCCATAACTTATTGAGACATGCTGACAAAAATATATTTCTTTTTCATCTTGTTAAATAAGTATGTATATCTTTATTAAACTGAAATATATTACTATGTATTAAATTGTTAATAAAGCTGTACATTAAAATAGCAGTACTTAATTTGATAATTAATTCAAGTCGTAGAATGAAAGAAAATTGATATAGATATTTAACTGGAGTCAAATAATGAAAACCTAATAAATTTCTTAAAGCTCTATATAATTTGTAAAGTCTTAAAGTAGTTTTCTTATTATGTCCCCAAATGTTTAGTTCAAGTAAGGCTACGTGATGTAATATTTGAGGCTTTCCGGTTGTTCAGCGTATTGCGAAGCTTTTGAGTACTCGCATAAAGTCATAGATTATAGAGATATCCGTCATTTTCAAGCTTCATATCGGATCCAGTCTCAGGAAAGGCAGTTAAAAGGAGAAGTCTATCTGTTGGATCCATCATCCACAGGTACTCGCAGCACAAATATTTGGTGATTAGGGTATCATTAAGTTGAGAAGAAGTTAGATGTTAATAGCGTGTGGAAAAATAGCACTTGATAATACCAAAATTACAGCTGAGCAGAGCATAGGTTATTATGAAACTAAGAAAAAGAAACCGTGGTTTGAAGTAGATTGTTGCATGGTAGTAGAAAGAAGGAAACAGGCAAAATTGAAATTCTTACAGATCCAGTTGAGGAGAATAGAGATAATTACTTCAATGAAAGACGGGAAGGAAGTCGTACATTTCGGAATAAAAAGAGAGATTACTAGAAGGAAAAATTCAATGAGGTAGAAACAAATAGTAAAAATAAAAATATTAGAGATGTATATAAGTGTATAAAGGAATTTAAGAAAGGATGGAAGTAAATCCCGAAAAGTCAACGTATATGATTATGTTTCGTGACCAGAATATAGTACAAAATAGAAATATAAAAATTGGAAATTTATTGTTTGAAAAGATGGAAAAATTCAAATATCTTGGAATACAGTAGAAATTATAAATGACACTCGGGAGGAAGCTAAACGCAGAATAAATATGGGAAATGCCTGTTATTATTCGGTTCAGAAACTTTTGTCATCTAGTCTGCTCTCAAAAAATCTGAAAGTTAGAATTTATAAAACAATTATATTACCGGTTATTCTGCATGGTTGCAAAACTTGGACTCTCACTTTGAGAGAGGAAGGGTGTTTGAGAATAAGGTGCTGAGGAAAATATTTGGGGCTGAGAGGGATGAAGTTACAGGTGAATGGAGAAAGTTACACAACGCAGAACTGTACGCATTGTATTCTTCACCTAACATAATTAGGAACATTAAATTCAGACGATTGAGATGGGCAGGTCATGTAGTACGTATGAGCGAATCCAGAAATACATATAGAGTGTTAGTTGGATGGCCGGAGGAAAAACGAACTTTTGGGAGGCGGAGATGTAGATGGGAGGATGATATTAAAATGGATTTGAGAGAGGTGAGGTATAATGCTAGGGACTGGATTAATCTTGCTCAGGATAGGGACAAGGACGGGGTTATGTGAGGGCAGGTTCTCTAAAAGCCATTTGTAAGTAAGTGATTATCATTCTGAACAAATTATTAAGATGTCATAACTATTGCTACACGTTCCTTCTTTTCAACTTAACCTTGTAATAGATGTGGACATAATGGAAATAACTCATTTTTACACAAATGATTCTGTAGAAATCAATATACATTGAAACCCCGCTAATACGGATTTCACTAATTCGGAATTCGCGTCAATTCGGACAGCTTTTTCTTCCGCACAAGACATTTTGAGATTAATATTGCACACATTAAAGGTAGACGTACATTAAACGGGTAAAAAATGTGGTAATAAATTCAAATTATTCAAATAAGATTCATTAGATCAATTAATTGAATCAGTGGACTGTAATTCCAACTACAGTATCACAATTTTTATTTTTGCTTTAAAAATGTTCATGATGTACATAAGGAACAGCAGCGCTTAACTCTTTCTTTAAATCACAGTCTAAAAATTCCAAAGCTACTTCTTCTGTTCAGCTGAATTGGACTGAAGAACCTCAAACTCATTATTTTTTTAATTAAAAATTTGTGTTCCATATGTTTGTAAATAGAATTACTAAACACTAATTTAGTAATTAGCAACTACATAATATCATTATTTCTTTTCAATTGATGAAATAATACTCTTCGAGTACATTCTCTAGAATTCGAACTTTCACCATTTCGGACTAGATTTCCTCCCAAATAGTCCGAGTTAGTGAGATTCTACAGTATTTCCTCCCTTATGATCGACAAGTTGCTCATTTAGGATGTGTAAGCTGCTGAACGTACAGAGGTGTGAAAATTATTAGAATAATCTTAATTTTGAAGGTTTTTTTAATAGTTCCTTCACAAATATTCATTGAATTGATGAATATTGGTATATAATATTACTATACTGATGTAGGATATATTTACTACTAACAATGCCGGAAAGCATTGTTGTACATTGGTATTTTTCTTATTTTACAATTGTTATGGGAATTCAGAAATTATTATATTATGTTGGCGGAATTGGAAACATCAAAAATTAATTAAGAAATGCTTTAAACAAATTGTTCTTTGCGTTTACATTGTTGTGAAGGTTCAAATGAACGTATACATCTGTTTTGTGTATATAATTTTTTATGTTTCCAATTCCGCCAACATAATATAATAATTTCTGAATTCTCATAACAATTGTAAAATAAGAAAAATACCAATGTACAACAATGCTTTCCGGCATTGTTAGTAGTAAATATATCCTACATCAGTATAATAATATATACCAATATTCATCAATTCAATGAATATTTGTGAAGGAACTATTAAAAAACCTTTAAAATTATAAGATTATTCTAATAATTTTCACACCTCTGTATATACCGTGATGGAGGCTTAACCCTTTCTAACCCAAATTAAATTTACAAGCAATCCATGTTGAAACAAATAGCTGTATTAGGACCAATTCAGTGACCAAGTTACGGGAGTGGCAACATTTGAAACAAAACTATATTGATGAAAATGTATTGAAATAGAAGTTATCCAGCAAAATTTACCTTCATATGTAACACACAAGTATATAAATGCTATAAAATTAATTATTGCCATATGGTATCTATAGGTAAGAAAGGGTTAACATATAAAAAAACTACATTTTGCATAAAGTTAATTACTAATCAATAATTATTACATTGGAATATAATACTACAGACTATTCCAAACACTATGACTTTCGTTTACTTTATTGTATACCTACTACGGAAGAGAAAAGGCACAGTGGACCGGGTAACACCGATTCCTTCCAAAAAAATTCAGGTTCTGATTTCCTACCGAGAAAGGGCACAGCCCTTTTCTCTCTCCCAATTTTTTTATTATAATCTGATTATCTTCATAGCTCATATTCCTTAACCAGGCACACAATTTTCCGTCACAATTTACACAGACATCGAAAAGTCAAGGGTATAAACTAATAACAATCAAGTCATATTATAGGAAGTGCATTATTTTAGTGTGTTTAAACATTATGTATTTTAGACTATGGTTATCTTTACTCTGCAGTCGTGTCAATTAAATAAAACCTTTTAAGTTTCTATAAAAGTTATTAAAACAGTTTTTTTTATATCTTCTACATGAAAACATTTGGACATGGCATTGCAATACTGTAAAGCAGCGGTGGCGAGAACGTGACTCGCGAGGCATTGTGGCTCGCAATGATAGCTGTGCTTGCTTCTAACCTCCGCCAACCCCCACCCTCTCATTCACTGAAGTCAAACTCCATTCCACTTGTATTTGTCTCTGACCTGCGAGTGGCATTTGTCTCTCTCGAAACCATGCACGAAAGTTTCAAGTAGGATGGGAGGACGCATTTTTTTGCTGTCAATATGATGAGAATATTAAATGTATGATTTGTTCACAAGTATTATGAGGAAAACGGTTGCATAACATAAAACGGCATTATACTTCATGTTACTGATGAAACATTAAAAGGTTAAATGTTATTGCTGTTGTTATCATCATCACTATCATCTCTGTACGTCGACCCTTTTTCAGCAGATGTGCGAATAATGCGGTTAGCTCTTCAATTTGAACTCACTGATTTACTATGTGATGTCAAATGAAAGCTAGATGTGAGGACTTGACAAATGTTGAACTTTCAAATTTTTGCCAAAAAATAAATATCCGAAGCTTCGTTCTTTCCCTTGCTCTGTTGAAGCCATGTTCGCTACAACTTACGTTTGTGAAAAATTATTTTCAACAATTAAAATAGTAAAAACCAAATTTAGATCACGACTGACAGACAAATACCTTCGTGATCAACTACGACTGGCAATAAGTGACATAATTCCTGATTTTGAAACTTTGTCGCAGAAGCATTCTGAAGACAGTTAATTTTAGGTTATGATATTGTTCATTTATTGTTCATTTCTTTCTTCGTTACACGTACTAAACATAGTTTGTAGCCTTGTACTGTATAAAATTATATTTAAGTGCTTGACGTAAGGAAAATGAAAATCCGTTAATAAGTCAGACAGTTGCTGCACTTCCCCTTCGGGTGTCCGCCTCCCTCCATAGGTGCTATGCACGTTGCAGGTTACACAGTGGCTCGGCGCACGATTACATTTTCGCCACCGCTGCTGTAAAATATTGATTTTTCCGGTGTCTAATACTTAAAAACATTGAAGATTACGTGTAAGATTGGAGCTTCCATATTCGATCTTAACGACTATCTCTGGTATGTCATCTACGATAATATTGAAAAGAAGGGGTGACAGTATGCACCCTCGTCTAGCCCTTCTACTGTAACCACATTTTCCGAAACATTGTTACTACCGTACTTTACACAAAACTCTACTTTCTCGTATATTGCTGATATAGCTCGCGCAAGGAACGATTACCGAAGACCAATGGTGGCGTTGCTGTCTGTTTTGACGTGTAGGCACGCCAAGGGGGCGAGAGGTACGGGCCGATGGAAGTACTGTCTCTTCCAAAAAGATAAACAAATGAGGACATCGCTGTGGAAATAAAGAACGTAGCAAGAGAAAAATTCCAAGCTAATTAAACGCGCAACACATGTTTACGAATGAAATAATAATACCGTGCAATACAAGACACGTATTCATATGCAAGGGAACAAACTAAAGTCGTAATGTAACTATCACAACGCAAGACTGATTCTATCGATGTCATTTCTCTTTCGACTGTACTCTTGAATATCATTCAAGCTATCTCGTGACCTTTCCTGTCGCCCGCTCTTCCTTATCGTAATGTTTCATTTGCATTCCTTCCGTTGGTATTCCCTACTTGCGAGACCTATTAATCATTCTCGACAACATTCCTTTTTTCTAAAGTTTATACAACAAAGCTTCACATTCTACTGAATAAAATGCTTTTCCAAAGTCGACGAATGCGCATTGCAGTTTTTCTCTCGACTTCTGTGTTTCCTTTAGCCTTAATGTGTCCAAAACAAATATGTTGTCTGCTGTACTGAATTTTAAAGATCCTATTCTCATCTTTCGTATAAAACTTCAGATACATGTATCTTTTGCGATTTCCAATATATCCAATGGACAAAATCTTCTGTAAAATTATATGAGGAAGATGAGGAAGATGAGGATAGGCACTTTAAATTTCAGGCTGGTTCTGACAAAGGTGCATCACAACAATATATCAGGTTATATTTGATGGCTTGAGTATGAACTCGTTTATATCCACATTTACTACAAGAAAAATATGTAACCTTTAAAATGGCAGTATACTAAGTTAAATTAAATTGTGGTGACTGTTGCAGGGGTTACATCTGCTACTCTCTCCATCTCTGAAACTCTGAGTCATGACCATCTGGTGGGAGTGGCGTCTAGGAGCGCCTTGTAAGTTCTATAATGCACTTATCGCTTTAATCAACCATTAACATTTCCATCAAATAAGATTTGACACTTTCACGATGTTTAACTTGGTAGATTTATTTTTTTAGCATATTACTATTTTCTATCGCGTTCTAGATGTAGAAAAATCCTAAGTTTCGGTGTTATGTATACAATATACTCCATCATTAGGAAAAGCAGGAATAGTAGATTCCCTTTTCTTGCCTTCCCTGATATTGGAGGCCATACTAGAGGCTCTGAAAAGATAATATTTCTTCATTTATGGCACGGTGAAAAACCCTACAAATCTGCATCTCAAACTTTAATTCATGATTTAATTTTCACATGCATACTGTCACCGATGAATTTGTTCCTTATAATAGGTACATTTATTCAATTAATAAAAACATTAATCAAGTACATTAACCTAGTCATTAACAACAGTTACACTCATTTTAAATTAATTTATAGACACATTTAACCAACACGTGAGAGGTAGATTATGTAATTAAAATGTTAGTTTTTGACATTCAGTCACTTATCTATACATCTATACTTTTTCCATAGTGTCTGACAGGAGGAGTAAACATTGCCAGCAGGGAAGGAGAGAAGTATAATTGCTATTCAACCAATGGCGGAAGTCTCATTTCACGCTTGTCTTGAAGTTGGGCGAGGGTAGAACGCTTCAGAGCGCCCAATTTTAAGTCATGAGTGGAATGAGACCTCTGCCATTGGTTGAATAGCGTCTCTTCTCCTCTGCCAACAATATTTACTTTTATGTCCGACATTATACGTCTTTATACTCATCTTCCTATACTGTAGAAATACCTCGCCTCTGGAATTCGTTACCTAATGATGTCAGGGACTGTCGGACTTTATCACAATTCAAAATTAAATTGGAAAATTTTGTCTTAGTTAATGTTTTTAGGTATTGCTAGAAGTATTGATTTGTGTTTTTTTTTTCTTTTTCTTTTTTAATCTAGATTAAAATTGCAAGTTTCTTGTTTAAGTTAGTTAATTAGTTAGGATAGAATTAATTATGATACTTAATCACTCATTTAAAGTTTGTGTGACTGCAACCTGTGTATATTTTTGTAAGGCTTACTTTGTTTATAATGATTTCTCTCTCTCTCTCTCTCTTTATTTCTTGTGTAGCTTTACTTTGTATATAGTGTATTTTTTCTGTTTATTTCTATTATTATATTTGTATTCCTGGTGTAGTGGAAGAGAAGGCCTAATGGCCTTAAGTACACCAGAATAAATAAATAAATAAATAAATAAATAAATAAGTAAATAATGGAACGAAGTATAATTATTCATTTACTTATTTTCATTTTCATTCGCTCGCTCATTTACTAATTCACCAAAACACCCACCAACTAACTCACTCACTCAATCACTAACTCATCAAGTGACTCATTCACCAACTGACCCATTCACGAACTCGCCCATTCAATAATTACTCACTTGTTCACTCTTTCATTAATTACTAATTCACTCTTTCACTCATTCATTCTTCAAGTAACTTTTATTTTATCCGATACTAACAGTTATATCTTCCTCCAAATACTTAAGCGAAAAGTTACAGCTCTATGCAGGGGACGTGTTTGTTGAGCGCACGTTATTACATAGTGTTGCATTTTATTACACTTGTTACTGAACATTATATTTTGTATTATTTGTACTAGAGTGCAAGTTTTAATCCTCATTTGGATTATTATCTCATTAGTGTTTCAGATGTTTATTCCCGACTATAACATAAATGAAAGGTAAAGTCTTTGGTAAGTTCTCGAACTCATTTCGCCGTACACCATTTCGTTACCACCATTTCCATCACTATACAGAGTGGAAGTGAAATAGCCTTGCAGATTTTCAGAGCAAATAGCTCATGTTGTATGTAACTAAAACTGTAATATCATATTCGTGGAAATTTAACAGTTTTTTTCTCAAATGTTTAACACCCTCTTATTCGGTAACTATTGCGAGTAGGATCGCGATTTTTGTCCAAATCGATGGTAAATCTAATAAAGAAGCTTCTAGTACGTCAATTCAGCCCTTATCTAGATTTTAGACTTCTTTATAAAGCACAAACATTAATGGAACGCTTGGACTGCAGCTACAAGAGGACGACGCCGTCGGAGAGGCGCCTGCTGGTGCTGCTGGTGCTGGCCCTGCTGCTCGCCGTGGCGCTCATTATCGCGCTCGCCGTCGTCTCCTACTACTGTGAGTACGCTTACTTCACACTAAACTTAACGTCCTCCCCTACTCTTAAATTCAGGGACATCATTTTATTTTTACTAACATTTTTAATATTAATCTGGCTATACCTTTCTATTAACGATTGAAAAAGGAAACACCGTTTCCTCCCCCTTCCACGACTGTAGTTCGATGATACTGGCGTAAAATACAAATCACTTTACTAGGTATAGGAGGGAAGAAAAGTAGTTCATCCATTTATGTAAACTAGGAAATATCGCAATTTTGAGTTTGATAATTTTCATTAGATTTTTGTTTAATCAAAATACAATACTGTATTAACACTTAGTGTTTTTACTCACGAACTCAGCTATCCATTCGGACGTATTAATTATGCAATGTATATTGTACTGTTACAGCACATTAGCGTACAATATAGAGAATGAAGTTAAATTGAAAAATAATTATAATATGGATATTTAAACACATTTTTGAAAGTGGCGGCCGTTCATTTCGATACAGGCTTCAGTTCTTTTGTGCATATTATCACACTATAGACTATTGTATGTAATCCCAATTACCAGTTTCGTCCTTCGTGCAAGTAACTCATGTTGAAATAATTCTGTAGCCTACCTACTCTATAAAAGAGTACCTTACGTACTGTAAATTCAATCTTCACTTCTGGTCGATCCGAAAAGATGAAATTACTCAGAAATGCTATCTACTGTCCGTTCAAGTGGTTTTGTCGCAGGGTCGTAGAAAGGGGGGGGGAATCACGTGAAAGTTAATTATTTAACGAGGCCCTTTTATTTAAGTTATTTTAAACACTTGTATAATATTACGTAGACGTCCAATTCCTAACAGAAATTAATGTTTTCAGAAAAGAGCTAAGACAGCCCAGCTACTAGACTTTACAGAAGGGCGAACAGAAGCAGGTGGGGGAAACCGGGATGCGACGTAGGCAAACGGACGACATTACCTGTGCGGAAATATGATTCAATATTGAAAGCTCTTGCGTCACTGGAAATCGCGAACATATTTCTGGAACGTACTATACTCACTAACTCAGTACTGCTTACGCGCCCTCGGCTCTGTCTCGTTAACGGTTGGAAGTTTACTAGTAGAAGAGGTGGGAGTGAAGTACATTAAAAAAAACTCAGGTACAATAAAAATTGAAGTAAAAATAAAATGATGTCCCTGTATAAGCATCGGCTTTTCTTATTGTAAGTACAGAGTCCTCGTTATATGACGCATCATATACTCAGTTCACATCATGTCACGCAGGTGAATAGGCTCTGTAATCGCACTGTCTTCAACATCATTGATGATGGGGATGTAATCCCCGAAACATGTATGATAAATAAAGAAGTTCAACAGGCATAAATGTTCATATAATTGTTACATTGCCTTTTAATTTTAATGCATTTTATGAATTTTAATAAACACTGTTGGACAAATTGACCAAAATTGTGTATTTTATTGCCATTATCGAGAATCTCTAGCAGTCGCACAGTGTGCAATAACGCAAATCTAGCTGGACAAAATTAATAACTTCTCTGCATTCCAATGGATTGTTATGAAACTTTGTACAGGCCTTATAAATAGCACATATTTTTTGTGTACAAACTCTGACTACGTTTGTGTACGAAGAACTACCCCTTTATAAGGGTGGTTTTAGACTAAAATAATAACTTCTCTCCTATCTAACAGATTTTTATGAAACACTGTACGCAAGTTACAGATAGAATATATATTTTTTGTGTACACACTATATTTACGGCTCCATAAGAAGAAGTACCCCTTTACACGGGGTGCATTTACGCAAAATTAACTTCTCTCTTACGTAACACATTTTTATGAAACTTTGTACAGGAGTTACAGGTAGCATATATTTTTGTGTACAAATTCTGATTACATCTGTATGCTACCTGTAAGCTTAATTGTTGTACAAAGTTTCATAAAAATACATTATATAAGGGAGAAGTTATTAATTTTGTCTAAATGTACTACTATAAAGGGTCAGTTCCTCTTATAAAACATAATCAGATTTTGTTGACAAAAAATATATTCCACCCGTAACTTCTGCATAAAATTTCATAAAAATCTGTTAGATATGAGAGAAGTTACTAGTTTTGTTTAAATCCACGCGCTATAAAGGGGTGGTTATTCATGTGCAAACGTGATCAGAGTTTGTACACAAAACATGTGTGTCACCTGCAAGGCATGTACAAAGTTTCATAACAATCCGTTAGAATGCAAAGAAGTTATTAATTTTGCCCAGCTAGCGATTTGCTTTCTGATTCACTGTGCGTTTGTTAAGGTTAGATAAAAATGTGTTCAATGTATTTTTAACCTTATGTTCGATGTCATGTGAATAATTTTGCAGGCCTAAAACACTCCCAAGTAATTAAAAACTTCCTTGTTTCATGATTCTTATCTGCTGTTAAGCCAAACATGGAACAGTTACCGTATGCCACAACATTGAAAAAAAATTAATTACTGATAAATGCACAAGAACGCGCAAACTTTTAAATAAGGATTCAACATTCCAAATGATGCTGTATTAAATGGTAAAAGAATTGTTGTAACCGGACGTGACCGGATATACTAAAACTCACATTATATTTGGAGAACTTTAAAAACATATTTTTCAAATTATAATATTTAAACCTTTCCGCAAGAAGAAAATACTTCACAAACTTGTAATTGAAGTTGCATTAGTAAGAACGTACCTATCTGAACAGATTCCATGTCTCACAACGCAATAGATCACTAACAATTGGCTCTTTTTCATTGACATAGTAAGCCTCTCTGTCTACGACTGAACAGGATCGAGAAGTGTTGGGAAGAACTCATTGTTCATACCCTTCTAAATATAGCTTGCCGCTGAAAAAAGTAAAAGCTATTTCTCACAACATTCTTCAAATGTGAAAGAACAGGAATTCATATTCACCTAAGCCTAACTAAACAAGTCGAAATTTGATTTTTGTCCACTTAGACTGGGAAAATCACACACTGTGAGCCGTGTGCAAACCCATACATAAATATTTCAAGCAAATTTCTTTTGTTTTATAGATTCTCGATACAGTTCTGGGATTCGAATATGCGACTCGATCGAGTGCATTAGAACAGGTAAGTCACTCGAATTTCTAAATATATTTAAAACAAATCGGGATTGTGTAGCCTATAGGCCTATGTAATTGACAGGCTTAAGTAAGATCTCATTACACCACGACAATCGTTCTATATCCCCTTTCCCCCGAAACCTCTTTGACTTATCAATGATCCCGTACGATACAGCGAGCATCTAGCTACTAATTTTGCTGTTTTATGAGAGTCTAAAATGTTGCTTTAACACGGTTATTTTCTATGGAAATCAACACTATCCTCATAAAGTAACATTAATTGGTGGCTGTTACTCTTTGATTGCAGTGAATAATGTTCAAGCATAAAATTGAAATATAATCATTAAAGTTAAATCCATGTAAGGACTAGCTCAATAATAAACTAAACCATAAGAATGATAAAAGTGGTCCAATTTAAAAATTCCAGGTCCAATTTAGAAGAACTGTCTTGCATATTGAACCAAGTGGAGATCATTGCATTTTGTTTGGTATTGTTTAAACTGTTACTTATAATGTGTTGTAGTTTTACATGTGTATTTTTTAAATGTCAAGGTATGATTTGTGACTAGTTGCAGGAAATGGAACCTAAAGTCGGATTTTTCATTTTTTCATTTTTTTTTTGTGGTTTCAAAAAGAGGATGAAATACTGAACATTAAAAAAAAATTCTTGGTTCTAGGTGCTATAGTTTTTAATATATCACTTATTGAATATTGATATTACTTTATGCACTTTTCGAGAAAAATGCAAATTAAAGTTTTCATTTGTTTTGTTAGCAACTATAAGAAAGTTTTAGGTATTTAAGAAGCACTGTGTAAAACTAGGTCCTAGTTTAATATGTAAAGAAAAAGCCTACAGGTAACTCAAAATGTCAAAACATAGAAATGCAGTTTTTACACCGCAAATTAGTTATTTTGTTCTCCTGTAAAATTTCCTTTCACGACTTTAGGTCCCTTTTCGCACAACGGGTCACATTTGGTGATATAGTGAAAATTTTAAGTGTTTCCGTTTTGACAAAAAAAAAATTGTTGGAATTGGTCCAATTTGGGAGATTCTCCCCTATGAAGGACTGACAATAATTTAATCCTAAGATACAAAAACAAAATTTCACATAAAAGCGTATTAAAAGTTCAGAGTTCAATGCTATTAGGCGCGGTATCATAATTTCTTCAGCGTATATTTCTGTTATTTGTTGAGTAAATTTTCAATCCGTGAATCTTCTGAGACATTCTGTATAAGCTGGTCTTGCCCTAATAAGACAACAGATCGATGTCTATTCCTGTCTTGAGCGATGTGATGGGAGTGGAGATGAATATTCTAAACAGCAGGGAGAGAAGAGGGCGTGGCGTGCTGCATGAGAAACAACTAACGCTAGCTTCATACGGGAGAAGCTATAAATTCCGGCGTTGCAGCGTGCATTTTTATTATTTTTGTTAAAAGTGTTGTTTTAGACTCTCTCATTCTTACCCTTTTATAATATTTATCTTGTCATCTCTTTAAGATTTCCCAATTCGTGTTTTATCAAGTAAGTTATATATGTACTTAATATATAAGTGCGCCGGTCTAATATCAAGCCATTCTGTTAAGTTCTTTTCATTCTTGGATTTATTTTGTTTGCTTTATAATGTTCTCTTTATATCTATATAACATATTAAACACAATTGGTTTTTATAAATACGGCTTTATCTATCGGTAAGTTTAAATGAAAGTCGGCTGAGCCTTACTATGTCCTAGGGTACCGACCGGAGTTTGCTTGGAAATTTTGCGACTACTCAACAGCACACCCTTCGACATTATCACGAATGTATTGTGAATTAATTCCAGTCATTCAAGGGCCTCTTAAAGATTACAAAGAATTACATTTATTATTATTATTATTATTATTATTATTATTATTATTATTATTACTACTACTATTATTATTATTCTTATTATTATTATTATTATTTTTAATGTAAATGACACTTACTCACTTACTTACTTACAGACTGGCTTTTAAGGAACCCGCAGGTTCATTGCCGCCCTCACATAAGCCCGCCATTGGTACCCATCCTGAGCAAGATTAATCCATTCCCTATCATCATATCCCACCTCCCTGAAATCCATTTGAATATTATCTTCCCATCTACATCTCGGCCTCCCCAAAGGTATTTTTCCCTCCGGCCTCTCAACTAACACTCCATATGCATTTCTGAAATCGCCCATACGTGCTACATGCCCTGTCCATCTCGAACGTCTGGATTTAATGTTCCTAATTATGTCAGGTGAAGAATACAATGCGTGAAGTACTGTATTGTAAAACTTTCTCCATTCTTCTGTAACTTCATCCCTCTTAACCCCAAATATTTTCCTAAGCACCTTATTCTCAAACACCCTTAACCTATGTTCCTCTCTCAAAGTGAGAGTCCAAGTTTCACAACCATATAGAACAACCGGTAATATAACTGGTTTATAAATTCTAACTTTCAGATTTTTTGACAACAAACTGGATGATAAAAGCTTCTCAACCGAATAATAACACGGATTTCCCATATTTATTCTGTGTTTAATTTCCTCCCGAGTATCATTTATATTTGTTACTGTTGCTTCCAGGTATTTGAATTATTCCATCTCTTCATAGGATAAATTTCCAATTTTTATATTTCCATTTCGTACAATATTCTGGTAACGAGACATAATCATATACTTTGTCTTTTCGGGATTTACTTCCAAACCTATTTCTTTACTTCCTTCAAGTAAAATTCCCGTATTTTCCCTAATCGTTTGTGGATTTACTCCTAACGTATTCACGTCATCCGCATAGACAAGCAGCTGATGTAACCTGTTCAATTCCAAACCCTCTCTGTTATCCTGGACTTTCCTAATGGCATACTCTGGAGCAAAATTAAAAAGTAAAGGTCATAGTGCATCTCCCTGCTTTAGCCCACAGTGAATTGGAAACGCATCTGACAGAAACTGACCTATACGGCTCTGCTGTACATTTCACTGAGACACATTTTAATTAATCGAACTAGTTTCTTGGGAATAGCAAATTCAATTAGAATATCATATAAAACATCTCTCTTAACCGAGTCCTATGCCTTATAAATGACACTCGGGAGGAAATTAAACTCAGAATAAGTATGGAAAATGCCTGTTTTTATTCGCCTAAGAAGCTTCTGTCATCTAGTCTGCTGTCAAAAAAAAGTCTGAAAGAATTTATAAAACAGTTATATTACCGGTTGCTCTGTATGGTTGTGAAACTTGGACTGTCACTTTGAGAGAGGAACAGAGATTAAGGGTGTTTGAGAATAAGGGTCTTAGGAAAATATTTGGGGCTAAGAGGGATGAAGTTACAGGAGAATGGAGAAAGTTACACAACGCACAACTGCACGCATTGTATTCTTCACCTGACATAATTAGGAACATTAAATCCAGACGTTTGAAGTGGGCAGAGCATGTAGCACGTGTGGGCGAATTTATAAATGCATATAGAGTGTTAGTTGGGAGGCCGGAAGGAATAAGATCTTTGGAGAGGCAGAGACGTAGATGGGAAGATAATATTTAAAAGGATTTGAGGGAGGTGAGATATGATGATAAGAGACTGGATTAATCTTGCACACGATAGGGATCGATGGCGGGCTTATGTAAGGGCGGCAATGAACCTGCGGCTTCCTTAAAAGCGAATTGTAAGTTTATTATTATTATTATTATTATTATTATTATTATTATTATTATTATTATTATTATTATTATTATTATTATTATTATTATTAGCTCTTATCATCTAGTCTGCTGTCCAAAAATCTGAAAGTTAGAATTTATAAAACAGTTATATTACCGGTTCTTCTGTATTGTTGTGAAACTTGGACTCTCACTCTGGGTGAGGAACATAGGTTAAGGGTGTTTGAGAATAAGGGTCTTAGGAAAATATTTGGGGCTAAGCGGGATGAAGGTACAGGAGAATGGAGAAAGTTACACAATGCAGAACTGCACGCATTGTATTCTTCACCTGACATAATTAGAAACATTAAATCCAGACGTTTGAGATGGGCAGGGCATGTAGCACGTATGGGCGAATCCAGAAATGCATATAGAGTGTTAGTTGGGAGACCGGAGGAAAAAGACCTTTGGGGAGGCCGAGACGTAGATGGGAGGATAATATTAAAATGGATTTGAGGGAGGTGGGATATGATGATAGAGACTGGATTAATCTTGCTCAGGATAGGGACCGATGACGGGCTTACGTGAGGGCGACAATGAACCTTCGGGTACCTTAAAAGCCATTTGTAAGTAAGTATTATTATTATTATTATTATTATTATTATTATTATTATTATTATTATTTGTATTATTATTATTATTATTGTTATTGTTTTTAAATTAAATTTCTATAGGAATTACGTGTATTTACTGTTGTTTCACAACATTTTCATCGTAAATATTACCCTTCAATTATTAGGCCTACCATACAGGACTGCCGCATAACGGCCCAACAGATTTTTGAGTTGGAATACAGATTAAAGTGATGCATTCTTCATTACTGTTCCTCGCAGCCGCTAGTCTCCTGCAGTCAATGGACCAGACGGTTGACCCGTGCGAAGACTTCTACTCCTACACCTGCGGGCGCTGGTCTGATGAGCACCCGACCCCTGACACGGCCGTTGAGTACAACTGGTTCGCGGACCGCACGCAACACATGCTGCGTCGCATACGAGGTAACTTCCAGAGTTACGCTTTATCTTCCCAGACATGTTAAGTTTTAGCCCTGATCACTTACATAAAGTAGCCACGTTCAATTAGTAGGCTAGCGGTGTCAAAGAGGACGGAAGCTTTGTAGTTTCAATAATTTTAATTATGTCGCTGTCCATTGTCGTCGTCAAGTCTTTTGAAGGCCGCTCCAATACTCCACGCGGAGTTGCAAATTTTAGCAGTGTGTCTTGTTCTAGTTCACAGTGAAAATTAATTATATTACAGTTCAGTGTATAATAAAAATGTGGAGGCCGTGGGAAGCGAGTGAAGTGTCGGAACCGATACCCATGAACGTCAATAACGACGATGGTAATAATAATAATAATAATAATAATAATAATATATCAGAGTTAAATAACAATTCAAATTCAAAAGCTAGACCAAAATTATGTAAGCAGTGTCAAACGTTTGTGTGCAATGCTCACACGTATGTTCTGAAAAACAATTTAGGTCAAGGAAAAATTTCGGAGACATCTAAAATTCTTAAATTAAATAGAAATACTGTAAGTAAAATTGTGAAAAGGGGGTTTAAGACACCTAAAAAGCGTGGACACAAAGTCACAAAATTTAATAAAGTAGATAGTTTTACGTGTGATTACATTCGCCGTGAAATATATAGTTCTTACAATAAGGGCCAATCCTTAACAATAAAATAATTATTACAAAAAGTCAAATTTTCCGGTTTTCCTTATGGAGAAACATTTAATTACTTCTTTAAATAATTAATTTAAAATAAATAATCTAAATAATATAAATAATCTTCTAATTAACTCATGCTTTGAGCAATTAAGCCTAGCCCATATCCATGTTATATTAATATATAGTAGCAAAAAACAAGACGTGACAATGTCGCATTTTCATTTTATTATCGGTGCATGCAATAAAGACCTACAAATCTTAAAAGGAATCCCGCTGCCTAATAATTAAACGAGGCTACTTTGCCAGATTGGCCATCTCTATGTTAAAACAGTAGCATGTGGAAGAGAATGCTGTCGATTGGTAACGACCTCTAGATAGAAGTACAGTTGCTGCATGCAATTTAAATGCGATGGCTGCATAGTGAAATTGATAAATGTTGTTGACTTCAAAGCTCATAAGGCTGATTGATGCACAGCAATTTAATGTAATTTTGAGACTTTCTTCAAGTTAGGTAATAAAAGTGATGGGAAAGTAGGCTTATAAGAATTTCCATTTAAATTACATACAAATTGTTTGTAATACAGTGAAACCTGCCTTTGCAGTCACTTCATTTAAACGGCCACCTGGCCAAAAGGCCAATTTTCTCTGGAACCAATTGCATTTGCCATAAGATCAATAAAAATTCTCTCTTTATTTAGCGGCCACCTCATGCACCGGTCAGCGGCCGGGGTCCATTTGGATTGGAACCTGACTATAACGGTCACTGTCCAACAAAAAATCTTTTCACTTATACTGTCTGACCTATTTTTTCGATGGTTAGAGGACAGGAAGCAATAGCTAAGTGTACAACAGTACACCCTCCATATCTTGGGGTTAGTTGGTTACTGTTTTATGACTCTTTTGTCACTTTCCACTTCGACTCTGCACAGCTATAAATTCTTACTCGTTTTTTAAGGATTGAAACACGGACTTTTTCTATCGAAAATGTCACAGTATGCTTTAGATAGTTAACCATTCGATTTTTTTCCCCCTCTTTATATCTTTCTCTATATGGACCAGCTTTTACGAATTTTTCTTCTTTTCATTCACTCGATTCAGAAGAACTGTGAAGTTAGTTTGAGAGAGAAATCATGTCTAACAATAAATTTAGAGTGGTGTTAAGCTTAGAGGTGAGACGAAAATGAATGAAGAAAGTGAGAAGGGAACATCTGCGAGAAAAATTGCAGAAATATTCAAATGTGAAAGGACACAAATAAACGGTATAATTAAGAATAAAGATGAAATATTAAAAGACTGGGAGGAAGAGAGAATCTGTGTTTAGTAATGTGAATGATTTCGTTTACGAATGGTTCAAGTGTGCGAGGGCGAAGAAATTGGCAATAAGTGGGCTTATGATTCAAGAGGAAGCTCTTGAAATTGCCAAAGAACTCAATGTAAGAAATTTTGTTGCTAGTAATGGGTGGTTAGAACGCTTCAGAAAACGGCATAACATTGCATTTCGTTCTGTGTCTGGTGAAGGAGGTGACATTGCAACCAATGTTATTGAAGGATGGGAAAAATAGACTGCTTTCAATTCTTGAGGAATATGAACTCAGAGACATTTACAATGTTTACTAAACAGGTTTTTCTTCAGAGCCCTCCCTAAAAAAACTTAAGTTTTAAGAAAAAAGAGTGTAAAGGGGGGAAGTTTGCAAAAGACACTGAAGTAATACTGAATACGCAGTGTTGGCACCCAAAGTAGATCTCAATACATTGGTATCCTAAATATATTGTACTGTTGTCAATAACTTGTTGAAAATGAATGGAGAAGCATACAGAGAGTAGAAATCAATGTGCTGATCATAGAAAATCAATAAATTACTAGAAATATAAAAAAACCTGATATTACTAAATGTAGAGTCGTAAAAGCAAATATGAATTGGCTAATTTCGACGGAGCGAATAAAATTCTTGCTAAGTGTTCTGTGCTCTCCTATCTGAAAAACAAACGTATATCTATGATAGGTAAAATAGAGAAATATATTGAAATGCCATATGAAGGTATGAATTTACTTACAAAATCATGCGAAAAATCTAAATCATCACCGTACACAGGTTGTTGAAATGAAGGAATGTATTTGTTGTACATTTAATCAGTTTAATTTAATAAACTGTATCCCCGTGACCAAATATTGTCGAGTATTCATTCTGATCTGCAAACTTGCGTCGTTTTAATTTGCTTTGATATTTGACATGATCTTTTTTAATATTGTTTTGGGTGATTAATATTGTCACTATGTCATATTTTACTCTATTATGACATTTCAAAATGTAAAGCAAAGTTTTGTAATTGATTTTAGATAATATCTGTTATATCTCGTACCTGAAGATGCCTACAAAAGGGCGAAAACGTTAGTATTAAGACTAAATAAGATATAACACATCAGTGTTTTCTTTTATGTGTAATCAATGCTCAAGCCATAAGACGGAATAAAATATAATTAATTATATTTTGATACATGTTATATTCTTGGAAGTTTATAAGAAAAAAGGTTTCCTAAATTACCATTTTGGCCATTTTAAAATTACATTTTCTTAGGAACGTTCTAGTTTTAGATTTAGATTTAGATTTATTTAGATTTATTTATTTAACCTGGTAGAGATAAGGCCGTCAGGCCTTCTCTGCCCCTCTACCAGGGGATTACAACTATAACATGAACAATAAGATTACAATTAATATTAAATTTACAATTACAATTACAATAAAAATTAAAGTACGACAAGAATACCTGATTAATGAAAGCTAGACATTTTATCATAGAAGTTAAGAACAAAGAATATTTTTGTATTTACTAAATTACAAATTAAACCTACAATAACAAAATTCTATAGTGATGAAATTACCGGATATTGAGATATTTTGTGGTAGATTAAAAGAACTATTTACAAGAAACCATGTCTGAACGAGTCTCAATTACTGACCAAGTGCCTAGTAAGTTTGCGTTTGAATTGAATTTTATTTCGACAGTCCCTGATGCTAGCAGGTAGCGAGTTCCAGAGTCTTGGCAGGGCTATTGTGAAAGAGGATGAGTATGAAGAGGTGCGATGGGATGGTATTGTTAGTATTGTTTCATGGCGAGAGCGTGTGTTCAGATTGTGGTTCACTATAACCGAAGTGAGGGTTCACTATAAACGGAAATATTAAAGTACTTTTTAATGTATGCAGTTCGGGACCAACGATTTAGGTTCACTATAGTCGAATGTTCACTATAACCGAGTTCACTATATCCAGAGTTGACTGCATTAACTTTCCACCAATATGATATTATAGTTTGTTGTTACATCTATACTAATAATAAATCTGTAGCCGAAATTTTTCTGGTAATTTTCGATTTTCCAAAAATAATTGGTCCTAACATATATACTTAACCACCCTGAAACCGAAAATTGCTTTTTTGAAATTTTTGTTTGTATATCTGTCTGTCTGTCTGTATGTTTGTTACCTTTTCATGCGATAATGGCGGAACGAATTTCGATGAAAATTGGAATATAAATTAAGTTCGTTGTAACTTAGATTTTAGGCTATATGGCATTCAAAATACATTATTTAAAAGGGGGGTTATAAGGGGACCTGAATTAAATAAATCGAAATATCTCGCTTATTATTGATTTTTGTGAAAAATGTTACATAATAAAAGTTTCTTTGACAATAATTTGCGATAAGTTTTACTCCTTGAAAAATTTTGATAGGACTGATATTTAATGAGATAAATGAGTTTTAAAATTAAAATAACTTCCATCTAAGACCGTGTAATGAATTAAAAAACAAATGACTTCGTCTATAAGGGACCTTGGACAGCAACAATCGAAAGCTATGAAAGATAGCCTACAGAGAATGTTTCTGTGTTTGTATGAAGTAATATCGGAAGCTAAATTAATCGATTTGTATAATTAATTATTATTTCACCACTGGAAAGTGTAGTTTCTCTAGATGGACATAATGCTATAATGTTATTACAGTAACTTCTGATATAATATAATATAATATAATATAATATAATATAATATAATATAATATAATATAATATAATATAATATAATATAATATAATTTAAGTTATTTGAATGGTTCAGTACCATAGTGGGCCAAGCGCCATTTACTGAATACATAGAAAACAAGGGTTAAAATTAAGTTATTACCATAATTCAATGGAAACCTATAACAAGTAAAATAAAGTATACACATTAAATCTAAATTATGTCAATGTTCATTAAACTATGGTTGCATGTAATAAAAATTAAGAAACATGTTAAAGGAATTGTCATTGCACCAAATGAGTGTCTCTGGACCAAAATGATCGCATTTTAATTATTTGGATGCAATTTAAATTAAGTAACATATTAAACGATTTATCCTTCTATCAAACACGAATGTTCCCTGGATCAAATGTCCTATTTAATTATGTAATTACTTTATATTTATTTCTAACGGGTGCAGCGGAGCGCACGGGTACGGCTTGTACAAAATATGCAAAGCTATTTCACTTCCAACTTGTATATGCAAACTATAATGTTACAGATCACTTACAAGAGAACGCCTCAGACAGCGAACCGCAGCCTGTTACGCAAGCCAGAATCATGTTCAAGTCCTGCATGGATACAGGTGAGTTATTTACTGTGCTGACCTTACTGAAGACTTCAGACGAGATTTAAGATGTAACAGTTTATTTCATCTTCCAGACGAGCTGGATGCGCAGGGACTCGAACCAATGTTTCGTTTTTTGCGGGATATCGGCATGTCGGTACGGCCTGTCTTGAGCGATGAGCCGGACACCACGCCGTTCCACTGGGTGCCCATCGCCGTAGAGGCGAAGAGACGCGTCTTCCAGGATCTGCTGGTGGGGTTCGGCGTCTATCCGCAGAACACAAACCGCACCGTCAACAGACTGTCCCTGGGCACGCCCAACGTCAGATCGCCGCTGCCGGGGTGCGTACGGCGCCTCGCTAGTGTAGGGGATGTTACTTAATACGAGTACTTACTCACAAATGGCTTTTAAGGAACCCGCAGGTTCATTGTCGCCCTCACATTAGCCCGCCATCGGTCCCTATCCTGTGCAAGATTAATCCAGTCTCTACCACTATACCCTCAAATCCATTTTAATATTATCCTTCCATCTATATATCGGCCTCCCCAAAGGTCTTTTTCCCTCTGGCTTCCCAACTAACACTCTATATGCATTTCTGGATTCACCCAAACGTGCTACATCCACTGCCCATGTCAAACGTCTGGATTTAATATTCCTAATTATGTCAGGTGAACGATACCATGCGTGCAGTTCTGCTTTGTTTATAGATTGACAAATCGAACTGAAACCCTGACCGAGTTACTACGTGAGCGCTGGCTGTTTTGGGGAGGAGCAAGTGAGAAATCACGGGGAAGGCAGAGAGCACTATGCACTATGTACTTGCAGCTCCAATCGCAGTTTGTCAAACCTGCTAACAAAAGCATTAAAAGGTTGACTAGTTGCCTGCAATGCTAGCATAATGGAACCTTCCTAGCCGACAGTCGAGGCAAAAATGAAGAATCCGTTATTGTGGTAATACTGGAGAGTGGTTCTTCTATTGGTCGCGATGTCCACACACACCCTCTCAGATATTTACGTGGTGATTGGTGACTGAATGACGAGGAGCGAGGGAGAGAGAAGAAAGAAAGAGAGGGATTGCAGAAGTTGGCGTGTTTTACGGGGTTTCACTTGAAGTTGTCGAACTATAACTTTCTCAGTTTCCTATAACTTCATCCCTCTTAGCCCCAAATATTTTCCTAAGAAACTTATTCTCAAACACCCTTAATCTCTGTTCCTGTCTCAAAGTGAGAGTCCAAGTTTCATAATCATACAGAATAACCGGTAATATAACTGTTTTATAAATTCTAACTTTAAGAATTTTTGATAGCAGACTAGATGACAATACCTTCCCTACCATATTTATTCTGTGTTTAATTTCCTCCCGAGTGTCATTTATATATTAATGTTTATTTATTTATTTATTTATTTATTTATTTATTTATTTATTTATTTATTTATGCCTATAACAGGGCAAGCCCCAATTATAATAGACAGTACAGATATTCGTTTACAAAAAAAAAAAAAAAACATAGATAACATGAAAAAGAGAGATGAAACAGATACAAGTGTAAATACAAATTAAAATGGAAAATGAGAAAAGGAAAGAAAAAAAAAAAAAAGAACAGACAAATAGATACTACCTAAATAAGAGATACAGATATAGATATAAATGAAAAATACAAAATAAAATAAATGAAAAATAGTTAAATATAGATATCATAGCCAAAAATGTAAAATATAGCTATAATTGGCAAATTACAGAGTAACAAATAGCAATATTATATAAAATCAACTACCTTCAGTATATTAATAAGAAAATGTTTGTATTCCATGTAAGATATGCAGAAATCTAGATCCCATGTTTTACATATTTCATTGAAATTTGAACACATTTTTAACAATGGTGAATTTTTATGTGCTGAAGTGTTTGGTTTTTTATAATATAGCAATTGACGATTTCTTAAATGTGATGTTCTAGCGTTAATCTGGATTTGTGATAATATTTCGCTATTATCAAGTAGACCGTTGAATATTTTATATAATAAAAGTTGTTCAGCAAGTAATCTACGACTGGCAAGAGACATTAAATTAAATTCAGCAAGTAGATTGTTGTACGAAATTTTATTTAATTAAAAGATAAAAATTAAAGTGAATTTCAAGTGCAAAGACAGATGTTGCAGAGCTTGCATGGAAGTGATAGGTATAGTACATGGATGATTCGTTGAGTGAGGGGGGGGGCAAGAGAATAGGCTATGTATACATGAATGGCAGAGAAAACGAGATGTAAGAGAAGACGTGGAAGATTGAGTTAAATTAATTGCAGAAAGAATTTGATAGAAAAGAAATACTAGGTTATAAAGTAATCATGTAATTTTATTTTGTCATCTAGTTTAAGCAGGTATTTAAGTTCGATAATCCTCTGGCTTATGCATATTTTTCTGTTTCGATTCTGTCTTAGATAGACCTATAGCCTACTTATAACTTTATTTTGTATTAAGGGGAGAGGATGGTATTTTTGTTGAAAAGTGACTAAATTAAAAAAAAAAATCTTTAAAATACCCTGTGATATGTGTGGATCGCCATTTTTAAACTTCCTGCATTATGGATTTTTAAATCACACGCCCGCTTTTATCGGTTTCCAGTAACTTCATTTTTTTTTTTTTTTGCTACACTGCCAGACAAAATGGATATAATTTCTGAACTATGAAAGATACATGCAAGAAATTTAGAACACACATTCTTTAGACTATTAGGAAACTTTTCTCTGTAACAGAATTTTGTTAATTGATTTAATTTAAAAAATACGTCCGTTTGTTTGCAAGAAAGGAAATCAGAAAATTGTTACTAAATGTTAATTGTTTATTTTACAAACGTAGGGACTAATATCAAAATTCTGTTACAGACAGTCTGTAGAACATACTTTTGCAAATACATTGCAAAAACGGTTTAGATATATCGGTTTTAGTACAATCCTGCATTGGGTATATTTTTTTTTCAAATTTGGGCCCCAAATAATTTTTTTTCAAATATTTTTATTTGGTTGACTTGCCACAGCTATGAGCTCTCTACATACAAAAAATTAATAATTTAGCCTACACCAAATAGGAAAAAAGTTTTAAAAAATACCATCCTCTCCCCTTAACATTATATTATCATGTATTTCCTCTCGTTGAATGCAAGATAAGGTCGTGAAGGTCTCACGCCCTTAACTGTACCAGAAAACAAATGTTAATCCCGATTTTCTGTAAAGGTAGGAGATTTAATCTCTCGCCAGCCCTGGGCCGATGTGGCCTATAATGGTGTTCACCTTACCAGGTGAAAAGGCAAAAATGTATAAATTGTGGTATAATAATGGCAGTAGAAGGGGAAGCGTTCTCACCAACACACCTTGCTTAGATCCTGATAATTATAACACTTCCACATATTCAATGAATCATACGAGACACCCTAACATTTTGTTACTGGGCTTACAGGTATCGTGACGTAGACAAGAGGATCGATGCACGGCGTAGGAAGGCCAGGACGTCAAAGGACAGCGAAGATGAAGAAGATCCCTACTCGGCAGCCTTCCTGCAGTATCTTGCGCAAGTCATAGGGTATATATACAAGTGGAACACGAATAGCACCGATAAAACCGACAAAGTTAAGAACGACGCTTTCGATCTGGCCATCAAGATGGCCGCTATCCACATCTACGAGATGGACGAACGACTGACGCATGTAAGGAAACAAAATTCTTACTAGGTTAGATTAGGTTAGGTTAGGCTAGGCTAGGGTAGGCTAGGTTAAGTTAAGTTAAGTTAGGTTAGGTTAGATTAGATTAGGTTAGGTTAGATAACGGTGGCTAGGGGCGGGTTAAGGACGACCCTTTGCGCGTCCTTTCTGAAAAGGAATTTTAAAATGTTACATTTGTTCTAATCAAATTTCTGCACATTTAAAGGAAAAAACTAAACCATTTTTAATCTTGTGTAGGCCTACACTACTTTTAACAATTGAATATAAGAAATGGTTAACTAGGGACTTACTCGTATTAATTATGTAAGTCTGTGCGGCTTACAGCTGTTTCGGTGCTTCATCACACCATCCTCAGAGCCTACTAGATCTCGGCGTCATCTCGAACTTATCTGCCTGTTATGTGGGTGCGTTTGATTGTTGAAAGGCGTTGAAAAGTGGAGTCAAATAGTATGTGTGTACTGAAATTTATCTGTGTGTTGAGAATTTGATCGGGGTGTGTTTTAGTGTGTTGGTATATTTCGTATTGTTCTAGTGTGTTGAGTTTTTGGTTCTTGGGTTGTATGTGTAGGATTTCCATGTCCGAATTTATGTTATTGTATGTGTGGTTAGCATTGGTTATGTGATCGGCGTATGTAGATGTACCAAAAACTCAACACACTAGAACAATACGAAATATACAAGCACACTAAAACACACCCCAATCAAATTCTCAACACACAGATCAATTTCAGTACATACACACTATTTGACTCCACTTTTCAACACCTTTCAACAATCAAACGCACCCACATAACAGGCAGAGAAGTTCGAGATGACGCCGAGATATAGTAGGCTCTGAGGATGGTGTGATGAAGCACCGAAACAGCTGTAATCCGCACAGACTTACAAGAGTAAGTCCGCTAGTTAATCAATTACTTAAAAAACTAAAATTCTTTCAATCATTTATTATCATAATATACTGTTCTTCTAAATTGACTGAGCATATTGGGAATTCAATCAATGGCGTTCCTAAAACAAACTATGAAATGTTTCATATAGAAATTTTCTATTTCGAAAAAGAAGCAGAAACGAGCAAAATTATATTAGACTTTGTTGTTTGAAATATCGCACAGAATAACCCCTTAAAATTAATGAAATTACTTACTGTTCAGTCTGTATAACTGCAGACATATTAATGGACACTCACTGTGTGTTTAGCAATCAGCTTTATTTACTTCAAGACCAGAGAGTGCAGTGAGAAGAGCTAAGAAGGCAAGAAATTGTAATAATAATAATAATAATAATAATAATAATAATAATAATAATCGTATTTAAATAGTAGGAAAGAGGAATATATATATAATGTTTAGCACTTGTTTATAAAATGGGTATATTTACTGACTACCCCACATAACTAATATTAATTAATTAATTAATTTATTTATTTATTTATTTATTTATTTATTTATATAAATTTAAATATACAGAATAAAGAATATAGTTACAAACAAGAGAAATAGAAATAAAATAATACAATCAATTTAAAAAGGAGATACAGTAGTATTAACAAAATTTGAAACCGAATGAGCAGCGCTCGTGTTAGGTCGCAGTTCAGATATAATATTAATAGATCTATAAGAGAATATAAAATAAAATAAGATAGGAAATAGAATTAAAATTACAGTTACAGAAATTATATAATACAATATTAATATGAGAGAAATATAGAAAATAAAATAAAATAAATAAAATAAAATAGGAACTAAAATTTAAATTACAGCGGCAATGGAATTATATAATATAATATTAACACTAGAGAAGAATAATATCGCACGTGAAAAGTAGGACAATTTATATATTTCAAAATTATAGAATACAAATATAATATAGGTTGATTAAATCATACACATAGGCTCTAAATTTATTTAATCAAATTGAAGATATTAACACGTTTCTAATTTTCTTGTTATATGTTAGTGGGTTACATGTTAGAAGTTCTGGGTGTAATTTAGTTAAAGCATTGTACAACCGAGGGCCAAAATTTATGCTATGCTTTAGACCAGCAGATGTGAGACATTTAGGTTCTACTAATGTTGAATTAATATTTCGTCTTGTGTCATAATTATGTGTCTGTAATATAAACTTATTACGATTTTTATGATAAAAATCACAAATCATACTGTATTCTTATCAACACTAATTCAGGTTGTGCAATAGCTGCCTTTTGTAATTCTACGTCACTGGAATTTTAGGGAATAGAATGCGCTATATTTTCAGTTGACCCAGTGGTATTCTTATGTGGATTAAGTTTCAATCAACAGATTCTAGAATATTAAGAACACGCCATTTCCCTTTCTCGTAACAAGTATGTCTAGACTAGTAGCACTATTAATGGCTTATTTCCAAATGAATATTGCTTTTTATTTTCACTTGTCGACATTATGATATGCCTATGTACACGTCATGTATTACTATTATTATTATTATACTTACTTACTAACTTACTTACTTACTGGCTTTTAAGGAACCCGGAGGTTCATTGCCGCCCTCACATAAGCCCGCCATTGGTCCCTATCCTGAGCAAGATTAATCAAGTCTCTATCATCATATCCCACCTCCCTCAAATCCATTTTAATATTATCTTCCCATCTACGTCTCGGCCTCCCCAAAGGTCTTTTCCCCTCTGGCCTCCCAACTAACACTCTATATCCATTTCTATATCTGCCCATCTCAAACGTCTGGATTTAATGTTCCTAATTATGTCAGGTGAAGAATACAATGCGTGCAGCTCTGCGTTGTGTAACTTTCTCCATTCTCCTGTAACATCATCCCTTTTAGCCCCAAATATTTTCCTAAGAACCTTATTCTCAAAAACCTTCAATCCTGTTCCTCTCTCAAAGTGAGAGTCCAAGTTTCACAGCCATACAGAACAATCGGTAATATAACTGTTTTATAAATTCTAACTTTCAGATTTTTTGACAGCAGACTAGATGACAAAAGCTTCTCAACCGAATAATAACAGGCATTTCCCAGAATTATTCTGCGTTTAATTTCCTTCCGAGCGTCATTTATATTTGTTACTGTTGCTCCAAGATAATTGAATTTTTCCACCTCTTCGAAGGATAAATCTCCAACTTTTATAGTTCCATTACGTACAATATTCTGATCACGAGACATAATCATATACTTAGTCTTTTCGGGATTTACTTCCAACCCTACCTCTTTACTTGCTTCAAGTAGAATTTCCGCGTTTTCCCTAATCGTTTGTGGATTTTCTCCTAACATATTCACGTCATCCGCATAGACAAGAAGCTGATGCAACCCGTTAAATTCCAAACCCTCTGTGTTATCCTGAACTTTCCCAATGGCATATTCTAGATTATTATTATTATTATTATTATTATTATTATTATTATTATTATTATTACTAAATTATTGATATGAAATAATTTTGAAAGAAATGATTGCAGGCTGTTAAAAGTAATTCACAGCCTTAAGACTGGAAAAATCTTTGAAAAGTCGAACATGTACGTATACTGAGATGATATTCCGTGCCTAAAGAATCCTTCCTCTGTCCCTAGTCTGTACTATTTCCACATCTCTAAAAAATTACGGCCATCTACTTTACAGATAATGAACGAATATGACGAATCTGAACTCGATCCAATCGAAATGAGTGTTCAGGAACTGCAGGAGTGGACGGACGGCGGCCATAATGGATCTCTAATGGTAAGTATTCTAAATTATCTTTCTTAATCTTCCTGCATAACAATGTAGTCTCCTTACGTAATTGGTAGTCAGAAGAATAACCTCATTCAGAAGTCTTTTTCTTACATATGCACTCACGAGTTCAAGGATTTACCAACAGATGGCAATAAGAGAATTATGTGATTCTGCGCCATCTCTCGACAAACAATAAAACTTATTACATGTTTGTGACAATTGTACAAATGTCTCATTTTTCAAGTAATGCTTTATGCAGCTCATGCTTGAGGGTCTGCAGCAAAGACATATCTACAAAGACAAGTCCTTCAAAATAAAGTTGGCAGAATAATTTTTGGAGCAGATTACAACATTCGCAATGTTCAATTACATGAAGATCTTGGTCTTAAGGGGTTAGGTAGTTTAGAGCAGTAAATTTTTTTTAAATATTCAACTTTTTTTTTTCCTCCATTACTGTAGCTTGTACAATAATGAAAATTGATATGTGTAAAATGCAGTCCTTCTGCTATATGAAAAAAAAATATATTTTTTTTACTATTTTTAAATTTTTTTTTTTTTTTCAAAATTCAAAATGGTGGCAGTTTACTGTGCAGTGATGAAGCTTTTCCCTCATAACTCAAAAATTTGTTAAAGTTTTCATGTTCTCTCTCTTCTATTTTATCGCTGAAACTCATTTTTACAATATCATGCTCTTTCAACTACATTCCTTAATAAATAATATATATTTTTTTTATTTTGTGTTAGAAGAAAATACTGATATTTGATCATTTTTTAAAATGAATTAATTTTTTTATCAGACAATTTATCAAAGGTAGAGAAATGATCTTGCATGACATTGTAGATATAACATGCATAAATACACACAAAAAATTATTACAGAATGTTGAATAGTTTTTGAGTTATGTGGGAAACGCTTCATCACTGCACACTGAACTCAATTTTGAAAAAAAAATGTAAACAATTTTTTTAAATTATAAAAGTATTTTCTTCATATAGCAGAAGGACGGTGTTTTACACATACTAATTTTCATTATTGTACAGGATACAATAATGGAAGAAAAAATGTTGAATATTTCCAAAATTTTACTGCTGTAAGCTGTACCTAACCCCTTAAGTATGTCACACAAGAGATTCAACAGACAGCCAGCATTTTCTACCTTCAAACTAGTGAAAATATCAATCCAATGATCTCAAATTTAAGACACTATGATTCTCGAAATTTGAAGTACAAAATGCCTAAACAAATTTCAATAACAACTCCGTGAATCAATAAATACTGTACATCTGGTACCACGACCACTTCATCGGCTTACGGTGTAGTGTTATTATCCCGTGATCTTACCATCTATGTGTACTTCATGGAGCGGACGTGAGCGAGAGTTCGAAACTCTGTTCTACCACCTTGAAGGAAGTGATAGTGATAAGAATCATTTGTAATTAGTACAATGTTGATTTCGTACTTTTTCGTGAGCGAGAGTTCGAAACTATGTTCTACCACCTTGAAGGAAGTGATAGTGATAAGAATCATTTGTAATTAGTACAATGTTGATTTCGTACTTTTTCGTGATGCATCTTCAAAAGATTTGAAACCAATCTAATGAAGATGTGAAACTTAAAAAATGTTTACTAATATAATAATTCACTTCAGAGTTTGATTAGGAAAAGAACAATTAATCGAGGCCAGAATGATCCAGTGGATTTATCGGATTTTTTGTTTGGTTTTCAAACAGAGCTCTCAGTAAGAAATTAATTGACACTTCTCGAATTGTCTCTGTTTTTTTTTTCTAATATTTTTAATTTGTGATCTTCGTTAGAGGTTTCGTGACATATAAAAGGCTTTCAAATGGTGATATTTTTAGGCAATATGTTCCAAACTTACTTTTCCACCAGAGACCTCCACAAATTTTATCGCAGTGATATCTTATGGCTCTTCATACGCAATTTTATCTTTTTTCGCTTAAATCGACGTAAAATGTAGCCATATTTTATCCTTCTTCTGCAGCTGAATTGGACGGAATACTTCACGCTAATGTTCGAGGGTGTCGAGAACGTCACTCTGGACTTGGAGGGAGAGGATAAGATCGTGGTGACAAATGCCAACTATTTGCGAGACTTGGCAAAGCTGCTTGCAGAAACACCCAGCAAGACTTTAGGTAAGACTTAAGTCTCTATACAGAAAGTGCAGTATATTCGCCAAGGAATTGCGTGAAATTTGCCTTACAGTTGAAGAAATATGGAGAAAATGCACCCAGGTAATCAACCCAAGTGAGAATTGAGCCCTCACCCGAGCACAGATCTAGATCAGCTGGAAAAAGCGCCTGTCACCTGAGCTACAAAAGTGGTCAGTTGAAAATAAAAAAAATATATATATATATAAATTTTGTAAGATAGGTTTAGAATGTCTGGAGGACTACAAATTTTAGAAATGTTTGATAACTGGAAAACTGTTTGTCAAAACAGGGTGCGGTGGCACTATATTGTAAACTCTGTAGCCAAGAGCTTTCATATTTTATAAGGCTTTATAATAATAATAATAATAATAATAATAATAATAATAATAATAATAATAATAATAATAAAGGTTTAGAATCGCACAAGTCCAAATATGGACTAAAGATTATGGATACGTAAAATAATTTTATTTTGAAAGAATACAAAAATTAATTTGAGTTATGTAAAGTAGGTAAGTTACTTAACGAGTATTACCACAGTCTAGTATATACAGTCGCGAAGCTTAATACGTAGTAAATATGCAAATATTAGATAGTTGCTCACCACTAGGATCGCTAATATCGACTCATTACAGGCAATGCAAAATAGTACCGTCACAATCTATTGTTTCTAGCACCCTCAAAACTCAAGCTTCGTGACTGTATATAGTAGACTGTGGTATTACTGACAAATTGGAAGGGATTATTTTTCTGGTTCATTTCTGATATAATTCTCAGCGAAATCGAAGTTGAATCCCAATGAAACATGACTTTTACGAGGTATGTTAAGCAGTGGTGTGATACATACCGCGTATATTTTTTTCAGAACTGACGCTATGGTGGGAGGTAGTGCATGTTCTGGCGCCTTTAACGAACCGAGACTTGCGACACCTGAAAGAGCGTTACATCGAGAAGGTGATGGGTGGGCAGGCACCTGAGGCGAGGTTAGTATTGTGGTGACAATTTGCATTATACATTTTCCAAGATATACTTACCCCGAAATATCAAAATTGTCATTCTGTATGTTATAAAATCTCAATAAAACATTGTATTACTTTCTCCATGCTACTTCAACATACATGCCAATAAAGTTTACTCATCTCTGCAACATTAAACAGCGTAGAAGTGAAATAATCGTGCAGATTTTCAGAGCGAATAGCTCATGTTATATGTAACAAAAAGTGTAATACTATAAGTCTATTTGTGGAAAGTCCACAGTTTTGTCAGAAAAAAAAGTTTTTACTGCAAATGTTTAACTCCCTCTTATTCAGTAACTATTGCGAGTATAATCGATAGAAAATCTAATAAAGAATCATTTATCCTCTGGCGTGTGGACGCTTTTCGTGTAAATTTAATTTAAAAGCCACTAATTTGAAACCAATGACCGATGCGACCAGCTTGCAACATTGTAGCTAGAAAGGGAGATGCGAGTTAGTTCACTAAGGCAGACAGACGTGAGTTCGCTGATCTCTTACATCTATTATATGTCTGGCGAGGAGAAATTTATTTTTCTGAAAGGATATCTCTCTAGATAAATAAACACGAAAGCATAGTGAATTACGCGAATATTTCGTCACTAGTTTCTACATATATTATCAAATTTGTTCATTTATTACACTGCGTGTGGAAAGTGTAAGCATGAATTAATTGAGACTGTGTACTACTTAGATCTCTCACGGACTGATTAACCATGTGAAAATCATAGAATTCCTTATCTTCATTAAGAGGCCATTGTCCTGTAGGTATTTTTTTGGTTATCTTTAATCTTTAATATTACTAGGTTCGTCTGTCAAGCAGGCGGCTCGAGTTCGAACCCCTATCAGGCCTAATCGGCATATTTTAAGTCACCTCTGAATATGATATCCGATCCTTTGATATATGAAAATTACATCCATTACTCTTGTAGTTAGTACATAGGCCTACTAATTCATTTCTATTTTTCTGATTCAGATCGACATTCTGCGCAAACACTGTGAACTACCTCATGGGCATGGCCGTTAGCTACTTCTTTGCGGACACCACGTTTCTGAATGTTACCAAGAGCAAGGTACTTACATGCATCTAACGTAAGAGAGGAAATAATACCATCTTCTGAAAACAAACGATCTTTGGGATACTCAGAATGCTTTGTTCCTTAAGTTACGTATTCATGTTTCTGAAATGAAAGACGGTGAATTTTATCACATGACTTGGGACAGGTTATGTAATAAGTAGAGCCCAGTGTTTGGTCACATTGAACTACAAGTTTAGTGAACACATACCTACGCTCTCCACTGTTTTATGCATCGAACGAGGCGACAAGGACCCAGCTACTGATACTGATAAACTTGTACAGTCAGCTCACGAAAGAAATTACGTAGCGTATTCATTTGCAAAATACTGTTGTGGGAAATGATGATTGTTTATACGAGTATTATAAGAAAAACTGACATGAATGTTTATAATTTTTAAAAATAAGTAGGCCTATATAGTAAATTATAAATCCTATTGTAGGAAACAGAACATTTCAAGACTTTCACAATAATAAGAAAAAACTATAACCTACATAGTAATTCCTTACGACATACCTCAATTTCACAAGAAGTTACTGATGAATACATAAAATAAGATACATCGATGTGTGTATTGGCGTGATGCTAGTCTACCAAGACATGCAAATCTTTATTAATATTGTAATCTTATGCAGGTCGGCAAAAAACAGTTTCAATCAGTTCAATAATTAATCGACCCTTACCCATCGGTACTCAATTTCTATTATCTTCTGCGCTGACTATACCGACGTGGCGTGTGCGTGAGCTATCATCTACCTATACCCCATAGCACAACTAACCTGTTTTCTTCACTCGGTGACTAAACGCTGGCCTTTAGTAATAAGAAAGGTTTTTGAGATTGAGAAAGATATGTTGGAATGCTGCATAGCACAATTTGTTACAGGCCTCTCATACCTATTCATTCAGTCATTTAGTGTTCTGCCCAAGGGCATCTTTCTACAATATTTCCTATTTTCTGCCTTCCTCTTTGTTTCCTCATATGCTCCATATATCTTAATGTCGTCTATCATCTGATATCTACTTTTACCCCGAACTCTTCTCCCGTTCACCATTTCTTCCAGTGCAGCCTTCAGTATGCAGTTTCTTCTCAGGCAGTGACCCAACCAATTTCTTTTTATATTTTTGATACCGAATAGAAACTGCATCGAGATGACAAAGATGTATTAGTCAAAATATGTCATCTTCCATTTTTATGATTATTATAGAACTGTACTCTTACGTTCTGTAAAACAAAATCACAATACGTTGTTTTGGAGTTCGAAATAAATATATTTTAAATATTTTAGTTGTTTTCCAAAAAAAGTTATGTTCCTTCCTGATGTAGCTGTAGATGGATGAATGGTAGCATTCCATGAACTAGAACCTTCATGACTGGAAGTTTGTAGAACTGAATTTTGCAAACAGTATAAATCATTTAATGTAATAATATATTGTAGTCTGTGTCAGTAACATTTTAGAAGCAACAACGTAGTTTCGTTTATAGACTATTTATTAAGTCATTACTCTTTCCTCTTTTAATATAACCTGCATCCAAGCACGTAAATTTAGAACTATAGCTGAGATTGCAGTGGAATGGAAAACCAGCGCAAGCCATGGAAAATTGCCAAAGTAGCTTGAGTGTAATATCACCGATTTACATGACCCGACTTCTACAAGCTACTGAACTTGGAACAGAAGAGCAAGGAAGGTTTCTTATATTAGCAACAAATAGTGTCGTACATTAAAATTTTACTTGCCTCATGAAACTTGCAGTGAAACGTAACTTACGTCTTCACTATTCACTGAACTACTGCAAAATAGAAAGAGTTTTAAAAAGTTTGTAATAAATGAATCGCCTAGAATCAAATTGCACTTTATCCAAAAATTTCATTTGTCAGAAAAGGTGAAAAACTACTGCAGTTAGTCTCCAAACAATGATTTTACTACTAGAGTTAAGGCAGATAAATTCCAGTTTGGCTACAAACGAGCAGTTTATCACAATTCCTGCAGAATTCTGTACTGAAACTTACCTTAATCCTATGTCATAATTGTGAGAAAGCGCAATTTGATTCTAGGAGACTCGGATTATGTATTTCTCATTAACGTAATCAAGGTATTTTATGATTATTAAGAATTTATATAGAAAAAAGACAGTAACATTAAAGCAATAAAATCTGCATCATTTTTCAACTATAGATATGTGTGAATATTCTGAAAATCTTCAATATTTGTTCGAAGCAGTTTATGTTATAGGCTGTTCTTTGGTTTATGACAACTAACACCATATTCTAAATTGTCGAAGCTCAACTCTTTGGAATATACATAATTCACGAGCAAATTATTTCTCAAACGGCAAAATATTTTAGTACAATTTCACCCAGATGGAACTCTGACACAACAAATATTATATACGACAGTTCTGAACTATTTCTCTTATAAAGAAGAAATTGATTTTATGCTGTTTTTGGGGATTTGTAAATTAATTTTAATTTTTTTAGTGAATCTATGAAGTTTTTGTAGTTCTTGTTCAGAAAAACAATCACATGAATTCCAAATTTAATAATTTTTGGAAGAGGACAGTGCAAAGAGCAGAAGGATAGTATCCAAGCACTACCTATCAGTGAGAGTAAAGACATGAAAGGTTGTTCCATCACAATGTTTATCTTTCACATAGTGAATGAAAACAGTGAGCGATCTATTTCTTTGCTACAATTATAACTATCCGTAATTCTGTAAATGTCAGACCTATAATTACGCATTTGTGAAAATAATTATTTATCTTGCTTGTATTATAAATCATGGGAAATGCGTGTTATTGTTCGGTTGAGAAGCTTTTGTCATCTAGTCTGCTGTCAACAAATCTGAAAGTTAGAATTTATAAAACAGTTATATTACCGGTTGTTCTGTATGGCTGTGAAACTCGGACTCTCACTTTGAGAGAGGAACATAGGTTAAGGGTGTTTGAGAATAAAGTGTTTAGGAAAATATTTGGGGCTTAGGGGATGAAGTTACAGGAGATTGGAAAAAGTTACACAATGCAGAACTGCACACATTGTATTCTTCACCTGACATAATTAGGAACATTAAATCCAGACGTTTGAGATGGGCAGGGCATGTAGCACGTATGGGAGAATCCAGAAATCCATATAGAGTGTTAGTTGGGAGACCGGAGGGAAAAAGACCTTTGGGGAGGCCGAGACGTAGATGGGAAGATAATATTAAAATGGATTTGAGGGAGGTGGGATATGATAATAGAGACTGGATTAATCTTGCACAGGATAGGGACAGATGGCGGGATTATGTGACGGCGGCAATGAACCTCCGGGTTCCTTAAAAGCCATTTGTAAGTAAGTAAGTAACTAAGTTACGTATTCATGTTTCTTAAATGAAATACTTTATCACATGACTTGGGACATGTTATGTAATAAGTAGAGCCCAGTGTTCGGTCACATTGAACTACAAGTTTAGTGAAAACACATTTACGCTCTCCACTATTTTATGCATAGAACGAGGCGGCAAGGACCCAGCTACTGATACTGATAAACTTGTACAGTACTGGCAAAAAAAACCGGACCGACCCTAAACAGTCTTTCACATAGTGAATGAAAATAGTGAGCAATCTATTTCTTTGTTATAATTATAACTGTGTGTAATTCTGTAAATGTCAGATCTATAATTAAGCATTTGTGAAAATAATAATTTATCTTGCTTGTATTGTAAGTTTCTTGATTTAAAGATAGGTACGAGATCCTACACAATATATTTTCTTACTAGTAGAAACAATTACTAAAAATTTAAATATTTGAAATTTGAAACTAGATTTAAAACTCCGTATGGCCTTAAAATTACTTATAATAACTAATGTAATGACTTTTATTAATATTAACAACGATATGCCATACAGGTGGAAGAAATGCTGTCGGACATAAAGTGGGCCTTCTCATCGCTTGTGAGATCGGTGGACTGGATGGATGAGGATACTAAACTCGCGACCCTAGAAAAGGCAGACTCTCTGAAGCACTTCGTGGGATTCCCCGAATGGCTTCTGGAGCCTGGCCAGCTGGAAATATATTACGATGGGGTCAGTATGAGAAAATTTCTCTCTTCAATAGTGTCAAGTCTCCAATGTCTCGAAATATCTATTATCATTTGTACAGCATGCAAGTACATGAAACTTACAACTAAAATTAAACCAGTTCAAGATTATTATAGATCCTACTAGCGACCTATTGCCAAATAACCAGGGTTAAATTGAATAATTTCGAGGAAAAATTGTTCCGGGGCCGGGTATCGAGCCCGGGACCTTTGGTTTAACGCACCAACGCTCTACCAACTGAGCTACCCGGGAACTCTACCAGACGGTAGACGGTTGTCAGCCCACTTTGAGGTCTGTGGATATAGAGGGAAAAATTGGATCGGTGTCTGGTAGAGTTCCCGGGTAGCTCAGTTGGTAGGCGTTGGTACGTTAAACCAAAGGTCCCGGGTTCGATACCCGGCCCCGGAACAATTTTTCCTCGAAATTATTCAAATCAACTTTACAGAGAGTTATACCTGAAAGCTTGATTTGCATAATACTCGTCACTGTTCGTTAACAGAAAGCCACAATTTAAGTCACATGGAGTTAGTGTGCACTCAGTGTTGGTTGTTTAACGGTTGTCAGCCCACTTTGAGGTCTGTGGATATAGAGGGAAAATTGGATCTGTGTCTGGTAGAGTTCCCGGGTAGCTCAGTTGGTAGAGCGTTGATACGTTAAACCAAAGGTCCCGGGTTCGATACCCGGCGCCGGAACAATTTTTCCTCGAAATTATTCAAATCGACTTTACAGAGAGTTATACCTGAAAGTTTGATTTGCAGGGTTAAATTGCTTCTAAATTCTGTCTTTTTTATTACCGAAACTATTTGGAACATGTTTCGTATATAGGCTATATCTCAGCCTTGTCTGCATCTTTGACTTTACAAATTTCCATTATCGATATGCAACCATCCCAAAGTCTGTGAATCATTTTTATAGTTCACAAATGCTGTTACAAAACTATCTAGCACCTCGTACAATCGTATCTCTTCATTTCCATGAATATAGCCCTCTGTTTAGTTCGCACTGTTGTCCACTTCTCAACTTCTTTTTTTCACACCTTCCTTCTCCTTCTTCATCTGCTATACATCACTCCATGGTTTGATCATTTGTCTCTTTTGGCTTCCTTTTGAGATTCCATCCATCTTATTTTAGGTCTCTGAATATCTTTCCTCTCTACAATCTTATGTAAGGAAAGTTATTTTTAATATTGAAGTTCTCAATTAATTGTATATAAAGTGGTGTCATGTTTTGTTATTCGAGTACTGTTGTTAAATTGAACATTCTCAGTTCATTACTAACATTATCAACTCCAATTCTACCTGATTTCTTACATTGAATTTGCTTGGAAATTTATAAAATGTGACATACTTTTACAGTGCTACATAATACAAGTTAAACATTTCAAATATTATTATATTACGAGTATATAATGTATGAAAGTGCAGGAAAAATTCAGGATTTTAACAAACAAATGTTTTTATACGGAAGTATATTAGGTGATCACGTGTAAGTAAGAACATTACTTTATTATCGAGATCACAGTGTTTCCAGGTAAATAATTCTCCTGAAATATAATGAAAGATACTTCAAAAGTATCACTGTATAACAGATTACGGTTAATAAACTAATTCCTTTCAAATGACACTTAAAAACAGTACAACTTCTTGTCACGTTCTGGATTGCATTTTCATAATTGATGGATTTGCCGGAAAAAGGGCGTATACGTCAATATGGTGAATTGAGATACAGGCAATCTAAGATTTTAAAATGCACCTGAATAAAATGTTATACAGATATTGAACAAAATTATACATTAAATTAAAAATCTTAGCGAGTATAAATGTTTTGTAGCATTTAGGCAATTTATCTTATTAAATTTCCTTATATTTGTACCATATAAAACTTCGGTCTATACGCCCTTTATCCATATAATGATTTGCTTAGGGGATTTAATGTAGATTTCAGATTTAAATTGCACACGGAATTGAAACAAAGTTACATTTTATGACATTTATTATCTACTTTTAAAGTAATTTACTTTATTTCAGACATACTGAGTAGACATTAAGTACGCAAAGCAAAATCTCTGAATATAACAGAAAAAGAAAGTCTCCATTTTGTGTGAACATAAATAAATAAAATTTATTCTTTGTATAATCCTGATAACAATAAGCCCAAAAATCTGAATATTGTAACAAATCTCTTTATAGAACATAAAATATTTCCGTATGAATCTCTGAGTTTCATAAGTGTGTTTACTCTTAAAGCAAGGACAATAATGAACATAAAAAGTAATCAAAGGAAACAACTGGACTGACTAAATTGAACTATATATATTTGCTTAGTCTCTACCAAGAGAAAACACACACAGTACAGAATGCGGTAACGCGCAGCACTAGCTCTACTTGTAGACTGACTGACTAAATCGCGCACGCACGCACGCAGCCCTGTCCTGCAGGCATGTACAGTACAATCAAAACAAAATTTCGCTACTATAATTAGCGAATTATTCACTACATTTTAAACCGTTTTCCCGAAGAAGGGCGTATAGGTCTATCCGCCTTTCTTCCGGCAAACCCCTCAATTACATTCGGTAATTAAAATGCAGTCGCATTCAGATCTGTTGGGTTGTTTCTTCTATATATTTCTCCTCCAAAATGGAAAACAATGACAGTCTCCTTCAAAGCATTCAGATAATAAAAACATTACTTTTCCACCATTTAACTGCAAAGCTACGGGACATTTTAGTCACTCTCAGACTAACTAATTTTCACGTCTCTCCTCAATTTGTGGTAAATATAAATGCTTTATATTTTAGAGTTTTAATGCCATTGGTAAATGCATATAGAGTGTTAGTTGGAAGGCCCTTTAGGGAGGCCGAGACGTATATGGGAAGATAATATTAAAATGGATTTGAGGAAGGTGGGATATATGGTGATAGAGAATGGATTAATCTTGCTCAGGATAGGGACCAATGGCGGGCTTATGTGAGGGCGGCAATGAACCTCCGGGTTCCTTAAAAGCCATTGGTACATATAATGTATTCGTATTAATTCATTCAGTGTTATGCCCAAGGGCAGGTCTTTCACAGCAAACCCAGCTTTCTCCAATCTTTCCTATTTTCTGCCTTCCTTTTCGTTTCCTCATACGATCCATATATCTTAATGTCGTCTATCATCTCATATTTTCTTCTACCCCAAACTCTTCTCCCGCTCACCATTCCTTCCAGTACCCTTCAGTAGGAAGTTTCTTCTCAGCCAGTGACCCAACTAATTCCTTTTCCTTTTCCTTTTCCTGATCAGTTTCAGTATCATTCTTTCTTCACCCGCGCTTTTCAACACAGCTTCATTTCTTATTCTGTCTGTCCACTTTACACGTTCCATTCTTCTCCATATCCACATTTTAAATACTTCTATTCGCTTCTCTTCACTTCGTCGTAATGTCAATGTTTCTGCCCCATACAATGCCACACTCCATACAAAGCACTTCATTACTCTCTTCCTTAGTTATTTTTTCAGAGGTCCGCAGAATTGCTCTTTTTTCTATTAAAAGCTTTCTTGGCCATTGCTGTCCTCCTTTTCACTTCATGGCAGCAGCTCATGTTACTGCTTATAGTAAGTTACACTTCAAGTATATGAAGCTGTCCACTTGCTCTACTACCTCATTTAGGATTCTTAAGTTTACCTTGTTTATTTTTCTTCCTATGACCAGGGTTTTCGTCTTATTTGCATTTATCTTCATTCCATACTGCTCACAGTTGTCATTTAGCTCCAGTAGCATATCCCTTAATAATATCTCCTCTTCTCCTAACACCACCATATCATCAGCAAATCTTATGTACTTTATATTCTTTTTCCTCCTACTATCACTCCTTCCATGCTCTGAAAACAGTTCTTTACTAAATCATCCAACGTATTCGTATATACTTATAAATTACGTAATCTCAATTATGTCACAGCTAGAACTAAGGAATGACTCCGAAATTACGACAATTACAAGTTCATACCAATATATCATCATCATAATCATCATCATCATAGCAGGGATTAGGCAACAATGCTTGTTCCGTCTTCACAATGTTCAACTCCATCTTGTCCTTGGATGCCCGACATCCATCCGGCCCAACATTGTGAAGAAACTGAGTAGAAGAAAATTCCTCAAGTAGGGATATCAACCCCACGTTGAGTATTCTGGTGGAGGGACTGCCTCCTCAAAACCTCTAATGTTGTTTGCTCATGTACGATCCCTTGAGCAGGGTTGCCTCTTCCGCAATTTTATAACCAAAGCCACCGTTTTTGGCGCATGAAATAAGTAATGGATACGTTGAGAACGAGTACCTTATCTTTGCCACAGTATGTGGGCTAGAAAGCTGACAACTGTGATTGGCAGATTGCTGACGACACATCTGTTTAGGAAGTGGTACCATTCTCAGCCGAAGCGGCAACAAGTGCTCAATGATTGGCTTTTTACTTAAGAACACGCGACAAAAACGCTGGCACTGACTGTACTGCTGTTGAGGGCTTTGCCCTTGTTTCTCCGGGAACGGGCCACCTACTTTATACTCCGGTGGTCGGGTGTCTTAACAGCCCAAATAGGGGCCCTTTTACTCATCAGCTCCCCGAACTAGTTGGAGAAATCGTAATAGCGTTATTCCGTTGTTTGTATTTTCCGCAGATGGAGGTGAACGAGACAGCATACCTGTTCAACATGATCGGCGTGCTGCATCTCTACACCGTCACCATGGTCAACAGTCTGCGGCAACTCAACTTAGAAGACAAGTAAGCTAACCCTGTATAATGCAGTAAGTATGGCATTTCTGGCTCTTGAGTTATACTCATCATTTTGTTGTTTCCTCAGCTGGGCAACGGATCCTACCGACGTGAACGCTTTCCACACGTTTCAGGCAAACGCCATCAGTAAGTAACAGAGCAATCTATGATCAAGATGTTATATAAATCAGATTAAGAAACCATTACTTTCTTCCAGGCAACTGATGAGTCCCAGTTTTTTTAAACAGTTTTGGAATATTAAATATATATTTTTTTAATTATTTATTGAAAAGTTTATATTCCTGTTTCTACTTCACCATTCTTAATGATCATGGGATAGAAAAAAACTTACAGAATAAAAATTGCATACAAATGTGCGTGTAATAAACAATAAGGAAGGCATCTTCGATTAATCATTTCAAAACAACGTGAACATAGCATGCATTGTGTAGGAAAATAATTTCTTAATATGTTGCCCCCGGCGTGCATCACTGTTAACTTATGAAAACAAATGAAAATTATAAGTCCCGTCGCTCTAATTCCTGGTAGCCAATCACGTTGCAGGTCGGCTACATTTAAACGTGTGTGTCTTGTGATTCGCTGATGAAGACGTTAAGCATTCCTAAGGCTCGATAAATACTTAATATAATCGCCCGCCATTTTGGCTCTTTCGTTTGCGTTCGCAGAAAGGACACGAGGACGTTATTTGCAGCTCAATTATTTGCTGAATTACAGTGCGTTTGATTTATTATCATAGGAGCTACGACATGATAATGTTTAACGGTGTGGCAAATATACTCCTCGTCTGGTAGCTCGGCAACGAAAGAACAAAAATGGCGAACGATACTACCTCCCTAGACTTTACAGTGCGTTTGATTTATTATCATAGGAGCTACGACATGATAATGTTTAACGGTGTGGCAAATATACTCCTCGTCTGGTAGCTCGGCAACGAAAGAACAAAAATGGCGAACGATACTACCTCCCTAGACTTTACAGTGCGTTTGATTTATTATCATAGGAGCTACGACATGATAATGTTTAACGGTGTGGCAAATATACTCCTCGTCTGGTAGCTCGGCAACGAAAGAACAAAAATGGCGAACGATACTACCTCCCTAGACTTTACAGTGCGTTTGATTTATCATCATAGGAGCTACGACATGATAATGTTTAACGGTGTGGCAAATATACTCCTCGTCTGGTAGCTCGGCAACGAAAGAACAAAAATGGCGAACGATACTACCTCCCTAGACTTTACAGTGCGTTTGATTTATCATCATAGGAGCTACGACATGATAATGTTTAACGGTGTGGCAAATATACCCCTCGTCTGGTAGCTCGGCAACGAAAGAACAAAAATGGCGAACGATACTACCTCCCTAGACTTTACAGTGCGTTTGATTATCATAGGAGCTACGACATGATAATGTTTAACGGTGTGGCAAATATACCCCTTGTCTGGTAGCTCGGCAACGAAAGAACAAAAATGGCGAACGATACTACCTCCCTAGACTTTACAGTGCGTTCGAATTATTATCATAGGAGCTACGACATGATAATGTTTAACGGTGTGGCAAATATACCCCTCGTCTGGTAGCTCGGCAACGAAAGAACAAAAATGGCGAACGATACTACCTCCCTAGACTTTACAGTGCGTTTGAATTATTATCATAGGAGCTATGACATGATAATGTTTAACGGTGTGGCAAATATACCCCTCGTCTGGTAGCTCGGCAACGAAAGAACAAAAATGGCGAACGATACTACCTCCTAGACTTTACAGTGCGTTTGATTATCATAGGAGCTACGACATGATAATGTTTAACGGTGTGGCAAATATACCCCTTGTCTGGTAGCTCGGCAACGAAAGAACAAAAATGGCGAACGATACTACCTCCTAGACTTTACAGTGCGTTCGAATTATTATCATAGGAGCTACGACATGATAATGTTTAACGGTGTGGCAAATATACCCCTCGTCTGGTAGCTCGGCAACGAAAGAACAAAAATGGCGAACGATACTACCTCCCTAGACTTTACAGTGCGTTTGAATTATTATCATAGGAGCTATGACATGATAATGTTTAACGGTGTGGCAAATATACCCCTCGTCTGGTAGCTCGGCAACGAAAGAACAAAAATGGCGAACGATACTACCTCCCTAGACTTTACAGTGCGTTTGAATTATTATCATAGGAGCTACGACATGATAATGTTTAACGGTGTGGCAAATATACCCCTCGTCTGGTAGCTCGGCAACGAAAGAACAAAAATGGCGAACGATACTACCTCCCTAGACTTTATAGAGCCTTGATTTCCTAAAAAGTAAGCAAAGAGGAGGAGTCACGTCGGGAATAACAGCGTCGCGACTTATAGCACGGCACATAAACACTATTTGAAGAAATAGGAGACATGAGTAATAATCTTCGTTCTTAATGATCTTCGGATGGAAAATAACAATGAAATATGTATAAAATAGAAATTACATACAGGCGAGCCTATAAAAACAGTAAGTAGAATCATATTTGATTAATAGGCTTAAATTACTCCAGGTTTAGTGTAAGAGTGGCCTATATCTAACGACGTCTTCTAGCAAATTACCGGCATTCGCTTTCAATCAAGAGTTGATATCCAAAGAGCTTTAGATCGATCAGTGAGATAGAGATCCAGAAATGCTGCTGCAGATGGAGTCCGCCGTTTTCCAAGGATTTGTCAACATAATTTATTGTTGACATGACAAGGGACTATATTTTAAGTGTGTAATGCCAGAAAAACCTAAATAAATGTAGTGTGAAACAGTAACTATGTTGCCATTACTTTTTAAATGCCCTGGTAACATTAATTATAACTTTTTTCCTAAAGTAAATGCATTACAACTAAGGCGGCAGCTAACACGGGAGTTAGTAATATACAGGGCTCTCATTTCAAAACTTCCAAGTCTAAATAACTAATTACTTAAATCGAATTCAATTTAAACAAAAAACACATCAATTTAGATATTGAGGGAGAAGTCTGAAACAAGGCTTAATTGCATTTTAGATTTCGCACCCCCTACCTCCCAGTCACCTCCACTTTGAAATTTCAAATGGCACCCCTATATTTTTATAATTGAAGCGTCGGATGGAACAACGTTGTAAGTTAAAAAATTTTCATTCGGCGTGTTTCTGTGTAATAATGTTGTATGTCATGTTACCTTGCTGTACTCCTTGGCTTGCAACTGTCTATCAATGCAATACGCGAAATTTGTCCACTCAAAAGTTTGCTACCCTGGAACCAACAACGTTGTACGTGTACACATTTTTTCAGCTCCTGTAAATTTTACCAAATGTAACTTATAACGTTGTTCCAGCCGACGCTTCAATTAATATGAATGAGCATTCAATTGTCTACACACCTCATTCATTTGTTTCCACATCTTTTGTTTTCCATCGTCGCCTGGCAACCAGTATTTTTGTTATTATCAGTTGATTGTAGGATGAAAACACAGCTTATTTTGTGTAATTTCCTAAATTTAATCAATAAGGATGATTTATGTTCTCTCTTGAAGGGTATACACCATTTTAAAATAATTTAATACAGAAACAACTTTTACATGAAATGCTCAATAAGTTTTTGTAGCTTTATTCTCTTCAGCTCTAATCAACAATAACAACATTCCAGGTTGCCAGGTGACGATAGAAAACAAAAGATGAGAAAAAAATGAATGAGATGTATAAATAATTGAATACTCTTTCATATTTAAGTATAAAAATATAGGGGCGCCATTTTAAATTTCAAAGTGAAGGTGGCTGGAGGTGGGGGGGGGGATGAAATCTAAAATGCAATTAAGCTGGTTTCAGACTTCCACTTAAGGGGAGAGGATGGTATTTTCTGGTGAAAAATGAATAATTTTTCCAAAAAAAAAAAAAAAAAAAAATCTTTAAAATACTCTGTGATATGTGTGGAATGCATAGCATAACATTTTGTGGGTATTTGTGCCCATATCGGATTTTGAGTCGCCATTTTTAAACTTCCTGCGTTATGGATTTTTAAATCACTCGCCTACTTTTATTGTTGTTACCGGTAAATTAAATTTTCAAAACAAATTTTGTTTGCTTTGAAATACCCTTTGATATGTGTGGAATGGAATGCATTGCATAACATTTTGTAGGTATGTGTGCCCTTATCGGATGTTGAGACGTCATTTTTAAACTTCCTGCGTTATGGATTTTTAAATCACATGCCCGCTTTTATCGGTTTCCAGTCACTTCATTTTTTTTTTGCTACGTTCCCAGACAAAAATGGATATAATTTCTGAACTATTAAAGATACATGCATGGAATTTAGAACACACAATCTTTAGACTATTAGGAAACTTTTCTCTGTAACAGAAGTTTGTTAATTGATTTCATTTTAAAAATACGTCCGTTTATTTGCAAAGAAGGGAAATCAGAAAATTGTTATTAAATGTTAATTGTTTATTTTACAAACGTAGGGTCTAATATCAAAATTCTGTTACAGACAGTTTGTAGAACATGCTTTTGCAAATACATTGCAAAAAATGGTTTAAATCTATTTTTAAAAACGGTTTAGATATATTGGTTTTAGTACAATCCTGCATTGGGTATATTTTTTTTCCAAATTTGGGCCCCTAAATAATTTTTTTCAAAATATTTTTATTTGGTTGAGTTACCACAGCTATGAGCTCTGTACATACAAAAAACTAATATTTTACATCAAATAGGAAAAAAGTTAAAAAATACCATCCTCTCCCCTTAAATATCTAAATTGATGTGTGTTTTGTTTAAATTGAATTCAATTTAAATAATTATTTATTTTGACTACGAAGTTTTGAAATGAAAGCCCTGTACTTATTTAGGCAGTAATATTGAAAATGCTAAAATTATTTTTCCCCGCAGCCGTGCCTTCGGGGATCCTACAGTTCCCGTTCTACGACCTGGGACTAGAGTGAGTATTACAATGGCTTCTAAGGAAAAATGTCTGCAGGTTGCGAGATTCTTTGGACTTCGTACCGTTTTGTAAGTGCAGAGACATCTAAAATTTCCATGCGAAATGTATCGTAGCCAGGGAACATAGGGACTAGCGAATTGTTCTTGACAACAAGTCAAAACAAATTCATTCTCCTTTCCCTGAATTCCCTGGTAATAGATCTGGTACGTAGCTATGTCACATTGGATGTTTCTGCATCTATGAAACGTTGAAAACCTTAGATTTCTCGCACAATACTGAACACTTTGTATCAAATTAAATCCCCGCGTGTTGAACTGTTGTTCCTGAAAACAAATTTCGTTTGCAGGGCCCTCAACTACGGAGCCATTGGAACTATTCTGGGACACGAACTCACTCATGGCTTCGACAACTCAGGTGAATATCAGTTCCAAAAGTCATTGTTGAACTTCCTAGAAACAGCTTCAATGTAATCTAGAAATGAATTTGCTGTTTTCCATTTCAGACTTCAAATTCTCTAACTCATTTTCTATCCCATATTTATTGTTAATATATACCTGTATTTACTCGGCCTCTTACTTACTTACTTACTTACAAATGGCTTTTAAGGAACCCGCAGGTTCATTGCCGCCCTCACACAAGCCCACCATCGGTCCCTATACTGTGCAGGATTAATCCAGTCTCTATCATCATATCCCACCTCCCTCAAATCTATTTTAATATTATCCTCCCATCTACGTCTCGGCCTCCACAAAGGTCTACTTCCCTCCGGCCTCCCAACTAACACTCTATATGCATTTCTGGATTCGCCCATACGTGATACATGCCCTGCCGCTCTCAAACGTCTGGATTTAATGTTCCTAATTATGTCAGGTGAAGAATGCAATGCGTGCAGTTCTGTGTTGTGTAACTTTCTTCATTCTCCTGTAACTTCATCCCTCGTTTATTAAAAAACCTGTGGACCTCCATGGGATGTAATAGCATTTTGATGCAAGAGAACGTCGACATTCTCTGCAAATATAATTCCGAGGCTTCCTCATTTTGTATTATCTTTCGAATCAAAGACAAGATTGGCAACTTGACGATTTGAGTCTGTAGTTAAATGATTTAACGTCGCAGAAAATTAAACTGTCTCTGTTTTCAGGGCGACAGTATGACAAAGATGGGAACATGAGACAGTGGTGGAGCAACACTACTGTCGAAGAATATGTCAACAGAACCACGTGCTTCATCGAACAATACAGCAACTACCGCCTGGAAGAGATCGATGGCTGGGTGAGATCTAACATCAGATTATAAATATAACCTGTTCAATGTCACAACTCTGATTATTTAATGCAGACTCCAATAGTTGTATGAAAAATTATTCTATATATTATTGTTATTGACCCTATTATTATTAGTTATCTAAATAGCAACTCTTCATTTTTAAGTTGACAATTCTATTAACTATTGAATATTCGTCAACATACGATTTCGTATTATCAATTATAAGAAAATAAGAGTATAATAATTATGCAACTTTTATGGTTACTCGCTCACTGAGAACAGAATTGTTTAACTAAATATAAAATTATACAATAAATATTTCTTTTATAAGGTCTGAAAACTGAATCAAAAGTTCCATATTTAACCAAACCAATTTTTAAATTTTTGATATTGTAATCATATGATCAGCTTTCATTTTTGATTATACAAATGCGAATAAGTGCAAAATAAAACTAATTTCCTAATCTGGGCAAACTGAAGAGTTACTTTAATATATTTAAAGCTTTTAGCAATTCTAAGACCATAATATTAAAAATATATATACCATACATTTATAATCTAATGAAAACAAAATTAGTAACTTTAAAAATTCACGTTTCTCATATCACACATTTTGCACATATAAGAGAGCATGCAACATTTTTTCCAAGCTTTTAACGTTTCTTTAAAGATAATGAGAAATGCTTCGCTATAGTCTAATTACAAAATAACAATTTCACAGTTCTCTTCTTAGAAAAGTTAGTAATATAAACTAAAAATTGAAAAGAGTCATTAACATTTTTGCGGTCCTAATTGTCGGATAGCATAAGTTTATATTGTGTGACATTCTCATAGTTCGTCCAGTCCAAAATTGCATGTAAGATAAGATGAAAATAACAAGATGAGAAACATATTTCAATCTAGATGTGGAGGTGCTAATTTTCAAATTGGGTATGTTAGTTTCTAAAAAGTTTTCATAGTTTTTTCCAGCAAGATCAGACTGAAATTTTAATATGAGAAACATAAGAACGGAATAGATTGAAATCTGAATTTTAAGATCCTAACTACCAATCTGGGAAAAATTTAAGTTTTATGAAATTTTCCTAGTGTGTCAAGAGATGTAAGGTAAAACTGAAATTTCGATATTAAAAATATAGGAACGGAACAGAGGTGAATCTAAGAGAATTCTTAACCTAGTTCAACGTAATGAACAATTGTTATGTTGCAGGTGAATGGAAAACTGACGCTGGGAGAGAACATCGCGGACAACGGCGGCCTCCGTGAGTCTCTGCGCGCCTACCGCAGGTTCAAGGAACGCAATGGACATGAATCCAGGCTGCCAGGCTTCGAGTCCTTCACGGACGAGCAGATCTTTTTCTTGTCTTTTGCTAATGTGAGTACACGGAATAAACATACCACCCTGAACGGACCCATGTTTACAGGCACTCATTGTTTTTTCAAATTTCCAAAGATTGCTGAACATGAATTTTAGAAAGTGTAAGGGTTGAACAACATAGCTGTTACAAATCTTTCGTGGTTTGAAATCCATTTGACAGGTTTATTGGAACTTTCTTTCTTAACTGGGTAAGTGATAGTTCTTAGATATATATATTACCATTCCTTGTGTTTTAGTTACATTACATCTTCTATCTGGCTCTTTTTTTTCCTTCAAAATGATCTCCTATCTGGCTCTTTTTTTCCTTCAAAATGATCTCCTATCTGGCTCTTTTTTCCCTTCAAAATGATCTCCTATCTGTCTTTTCTTTCCTTAAAAATTATCTCCTACCTGGCTCTTTTCCCTTCAAACTTATCTCCTATCTGGCTCTTTTTCCTTCAAAAGATCTCCTATCTGGCTCTTTTTTCCTTAAAAAAATTATCACTTATGTGGCTATTTTTCCCTTAAAATTATCTCCTATCTGGCTCTTGTTTCCTTAAAAAATTATCTCTTATCTGGCTCTTTTTTCCCCTTCAAAATGATCTCCTATCTGGCACTTTTTTCCTTCAAACTTATATCCTATCTGGCTCTTTTTTTTCTTCAGAAATATCTCCTATCTGGCTCTTTTTTCCTTCAAAATTATCACTTATGTGGCTATTTTTCCTTTAAAATTATCTCCTATCTGGCTCTTTTTCCTTAAACATTATCTGCTATCTGGCTCTTTTTTCCCTTCAAAATGATCTTCTATCTGGCTTTCTTTCCTTAAAAATTATCTCTTACCTGGCTCTTTTTCCCCTTCAAAATTATCTTCTATTTGACTCTTTTTCCCTCCAGAAATATCTCCTATCTGACTCTTCTTTCCTTCAAAATTATTACTTATGTGGCTATTTTTCCTTTAAAATTATCTCCTATCTGGCTCTTTTTTTTCTTAAAAATTATCTCTTATCTGGCTCTTTTTTTCCCTTCAAATTGATTTCCTATCTGGCACTTTTTTCCTTTAAACTTATATCCTATCTGGCTCTTTTTTCCTTCAGAAATATCTCCTATCTGGCTCTTTTTTCCTTCAAAATTATCACTTATGTGGCTATTTTTCCTTTAAAATTATCTCCTATCTGGCTCTTTTTTCCTTAAAAATTATCTGCTATCTGGCTCTTTTTTTCCTTAAAAATTATCTGCTATCTGGCTCTTTTTTCCCTTCAAAATGATCTCCTATCTGGCTTTCTTTCCTTAAAAATTATCTCTTAGCTGGCTCTTTTTTCCCTTCAAAATTATCTTCTATTTACTCTTTTTCCCTTCAGAAATATCTCCTATCTGACCTTTTTTTCCTTCAAAATTATTACTTATGTGGCTATTTTTACTTTAAAATTATCTCCTATCTGGCTCTTTTTTCCTTAAAAATTATCTCCTATCTGGCTCTTTTTTCCTTAAAAATTATCTGCTATCTGGCTCTTTTTTCCCTTCAAAATGATCTCCTATCTGGCTTCCTTTCCTTAAAAATTATCTCTTACCTGGCTCTTTTTTTCCTTCAAAATTATCTTCTATTTGACTCTTTTTCCCTTCAGAAATATATCCTATCTGGCTCTTTTTTTCCTTCAGAAATATATCCTTTCTGGCTCTTTTTCCCTTCAAAATTATCACTTATGTGGCTATTTTTCCTTTAAAATTATCTCCTATCTGGCTCTTTTTTCCTTAAAAATTATCTGTTATCTGGCTCTTTTTTCCTTAAAAATTATCTGCTATCTGGCTCTTTTTTCCCTTCAAAATGATCTCCTATCTAGCTTTCTTTCCTTAAAAATTATCTCTTATCTGTTTTTTTTCCTTCAAAATTATCTCCTATTTGACTCTTTTTTTCCTTCAGAAATATCTCCTATCCGACTCTTTTGTCCTACAAAATTATTACTTATGTGGCTATTTTTCCTTTAAAATTATCTCCTATCTGGCTCTTTTTCCTTCAAAATTAGCTCCTATCTGGCTTATTTTTTCCTTGAAAATTATCTCCTATCTGGCTCTTTTTTCCTTCAAAATTAGCTCCTATTTGGCTTATTTTTTCCTTCAAAATTATCTCCTATCGGGACCTTTTTCCTCCAAAATTATCTCCTATTTGACTCTTTTTTTCATTCAAGTCTCCTGAATGGGACAACCTATCCTGATTGAGACAAGTGGAAGGCGAGACTAATCGTTAATTTTTTCAGCTAACTTCCACGATGTATCGTTGCAGGTTTGGTGTGAAAATTGGACTCCGGAGTCGGTACGCTGGGCTGTGAGCGACGAGCACTCACCTAATCACATCAGAGTGCTAGGAGTTCTGTCCAACTCCCCGGAGTTCTCTAGAATCTGGAAATGTCGGAAAGGTTCCGCCATGAACCCGAAGAAAGACAAGTGTCGCATTTGGTAGCGAGTGTGTGAAAGTCGTTGCAATCAACATGAGTGGTCTCAATTACGTAACGCCACTTACACCATTCTTATAGGACTCAGAATCTTCTTTATTCCGTCCTATTTTTCGAATGTTTAATGAAAGATAAGTGATGTGGTTATAGAAAAACTAGTCATACATGTTACAATGACCAGAGTTGTTAATCACATTTTATAAATCTTTTCCAAAAATCTCATAAACTGTCTTGAGGTTTTGACATTCTAATAGTCTATACAACTGTGCCTCAGTCAGTAATGTGGAGGATCTCGGTAAATTTGAGGAATATTAAAAATATATATAATTCATTCCAGGTCAATTCGTCCACAGCACAAAGTCCAATATGCAGAAAGTCCACTACAAAAAAGTCTACAACTAAAAAGTCCAATATTCAGAAATGTCCACAAATCAAAATGTCCAATATATAGAAATATCCACAAATCAAAATTTCTAATATACAGAAATATCCACAAGTCAAAATGATCAATGTCTGTTATGTACAGAGACAATTATTCAACATTCTGTTTGGAGAACCTCACTTCGTCAAATACCCTGTGGCTATCACCAATTTCATCGAGGCTAAACAACCCAGTAGTTGATACAGCATCGTTAAATAACCAAGTAAAAACGTTACAAGGTGGTCATATGACCAATAATGTAGTGAAAGGTCTCCATTTTAGATTTCAAAAAATGGTTTATTATGTCAGAAGGCTTATTTGGAGATTTATAGAAAATATAGCACAAGAACAGAATGAGACAGAGAATACCACAACTTAATCCAAATTCCCCGTGGTCGCATAAACGTAAGACACGTCCTAAACAAGAAATACAATACATTACAAATCAACGGCGAAGTGTGTACCGATACAATCAATATAAGGACAATAGTAATGTGAAACAATATTTGCGGGCACTTTCATATCATATGAACCTGCATGCTGATCCTAGTGCAGGAGAAATTTAAAAATAGAATTAGTTACCGGTTCAGAATATCATAACTTTAGCTTTCATTTTATTGTTAAAGAATTTATTTAAATTTTATAAATATTCATGATATCGTACATGTAACAGGTCTAACTCCGGACATTTTTGATAATGTCCATTTAATGACTGTGGACATTTTTGATACTGGACATTTAATGAGAATCGACATTTAAGATAATGGCCATTTATTCAATGTGGACATATTTTATACTGGCCATATAATGACTGTAGACATTTTTCATACCGGACATTTAATGAGAATGGACATTTAAGATAATGGCCATTTATTAAATATGGACATATTTTATACTGGACATTTATTTTAATGACTGTGGACATTTTTCATACTGGATATTTAATGAGAATGGACATTCAAGATAATGACTAATTATTCAGTGTGGACATAGTTTATACTGGCCATTTAATGACTTTGGACATTTTTTATATTGGACATTTAATGAGAAAGGACATTTAAGATAATGGCCATTTATTCAATGTGGATATTTTATACTGGCCATTTAATGACTGTGGACATTTTCGATACTAGACATTTAATGAGAAAGGACATTTAAGATAATGGCCATTTATTCAATGTGGACATATTTTATACTGAAAATTTGATGACTGTGGACATTTTTTATGATGGGCATTTTTGCAATGGACATTTCGCAGTGGACTAATTGACTGACAATAATACAATCGTGTACATGAATACATTTTAAACACATAAGCATGACTCAGCCATTTTAAAGAATTGCATTCGCAGACGTATAATAATATGATACTGAAACATAAATTTCATACTGCAGGTATGAACGCAGATCTTATCGGTTATAAATGCTAAATAAAACTTTTGCAGAGTTCCAGATATAAATCTTTCCGAATAACAGGTTCGAAATTTTCTTCACACCAAAAAATATTTTACCTGAGTTATGAATGTTTCGCACGATATACGAGCATTTTCAACCGCAAACTAGAAACGTTTGAAGCTATTTATGAATAATGGCAAGGGTAGGGGGAATTTCCATGTACAAAAGGGTTTCTGGTTTTCTATTACACGACGTATAAGACTAGAGAAATTTATTTCACGGCGAAAGAAATCGATTTGGAAGTTTAAAGTATGTACAATCTTAGAAACAATAAATTTGTTGGCGCACAGATATTTTTTCCCAGAAAGGAGGCACTGCACGACTGGGTTCATAAGCAAACACTCGCTTTGTTTCGATGTATGTCGTCCCTAAATAGCTAGAACAAGTGCTAGGGAAAAGAATTTAGCGTAATAAAGTAGTGCGATAAAAACTTTTTCACCACCAAGAATCGCTACATCAGTTGTTTCTAAGACTGTACTGTAATAGGATTTGCAAGTATATGATCGTGTACAATTTTGCAAGACTATTTAACATTAACTGTTATTTCAATTATTCAATAATATTATAATGATAAAGTGTATGTACTTCACTCAATTATAGCTACTTTATACATTAACAATGTAAATCATATACTGCAGATCAGAATTAATCCAAATATCAGTTTTATAACAAAACAATACATTCAAAACTTGTGATCGCAACGGAAATCGAGTTATGCAGATTTCTGAGTGATCCTTGGAAAGTGCATCCATTCTATTCTTCCGCACACAGAGATGGAATATTACGTCCTTGGGGGATCATACAGTAACAGAAATTACATTTTAATGTAGGAACACATTAATATGGTAACGACACTATCTTTTTGCTGAAATTCATCGTAGAACTATTTTTTTTTCATTCTCCTGTCCACTATCCAGCCCCGGATACAACGCAGCTCATTATTTCCGCTTTCATGCATTGTACCTGTATTAGAAGTCGAAGACCTCTGCGATCTCATGAGTTCCGTCCCGGTCACTTTGCAGGTGGAGTTTCGTCCAAGAATTTCAGAGCATGATTGACTTCCGTCTCGAGAATATTTTCTTCCCAGTTTGCAGAGTTAGGTCTGCCTATAAGTTACTATTTACATTATTTTTAAATATTTGTTTGTTGAATATATTTACGTAATTTAAATTATAAATGACGTTAAATCCCCGTTTTTAATCTTTTTCCTCTTTAATTGATAAAAATTATTGATAAATTATGAGACACCAATTGGAACTTGGTGCCTTCCTCTTGTTGCAACTCCGCCAGTTTTATTCTCGAAAGCTGTTCCTGCACCCTGCCTTGTGTTGTTATTATTATTATTATTATTATTATTATTATTATTATTATTATTACGTACCTAGGTTTAGATTTTACTCAGAATATATTTGAGAATGTGTATAAATATATATTAGTGTTGTGGGATTTAATCGAATAATCGAGTCGATTAAAATTAATTGGTTGTAGTTGATATGAATTATTATTTTGTTAATATAAACTCATACTAAAATTCCGACAATATTTCTCTCTCGGATATTACTTACTTAAAAGCACAATAGTACTGTTATTTTGTAACTGTAAACCAGGTAGCGTAGGGACAATCTTTGCACAAACACTTCAAAAATAGATGGAGATATGAGGACAGTGACCTGGTCTACCAGTATTGAAAGCTGAAACACAATGCGAAACCCTCATTAAGTTTTATGGTTTTCCAAGAAAACTTCTAACTTGTTGTCAGCTCATCTTCCTAGCATATGAAATACCTACATACTTTTCGTCCCCCTCATCCCTTATAAAATAGCCATGTCTACACTGTGTGCAAGTGAGAGCGTAACAACTACCTTCTTCTCTTTCTAAAATCTGGTAATTCTATTACAATAGGGGCCAGTCTTCTTTTTCGACCATTGCAGTTTCTCTACTGAGTTTGTATATGAAGGTTGTGTTTTTAGTTTGATAAAGAAAAAATATCTGTTTTCTGTGGTTTGTGAAAAGTGTAAACTCCATTATGTCATATGAGAATTTGAGAGGTAAACTCGGTGAAACTTTTGGATTTAAATTGAACGATCATGGAGAAGTGCTTGACAGAAAAAAAAAGTTTTTGGTACTACTAAAATTAAAAAAATTAAATTACGCATACATGTTTCTAAATATGAAAAAGTAATAGTCGTAAAATATTATTTCATGAGCGCTAAACTTAAGACAGCTGGAACATAAACAGAGTACGGTGTACTAAAAGGAAATCTGGACAAAACATTTTATTTCTGTTTTCACAATAGTTCCTACTATCAAAATGTTATTAATATTTTTTTTTGTGACGCTGTATCAACATCTCAGGTTATTTAGCATCAGAATGAGATGGTGATAATCCCGGTGAAATGACTCCGGGATCCAGCACAGATAGTTACCCAGCATTTGATCATATTGGGTTGAGAGAAAACCTCGGAAAAACTTCAACCAGGTAAATTTCTCCGACCGGAATTCGAACCCGGGCCACCTTGTTTCGCTGTCACACTCGCTAACCATTACTCCACAGGTGTGAACTGTTATTAATAACTTTTCAATAATTGTTAAGTAAGGGATGACAATAATTGCTATTTTTTATAGTTTGATACAGAATAAGAAATATAAAGAATGCTATTCTAGCATTAGCATTATTACTTTCATTGTTTATTACCTCTCCAGCCATTTTTTGTAAAGATAAATTTTGTAATTTATAGATCAATGAGATAAATATTTACTTACGAAATATGCTGTAATATTAATAAAGAAGCACTTTAAACATTGAAGCATTTTATGATATGCTATAAAGTTACTTTTAAAACGTTCTTGGTATTTTTATCACTTACTTAGACATCTAGTAAGTTGAAGTGTATCTAAATTAACTTCATATTAGAATATATATGATATAAAATTGAGAAACTCTATCAAAATATGTTATTTGGCACACCGATTCTCATTTTTAAGCACTATATTCAATCATGTCGGTGGTTTTTCGGTGAAAGTTACTGTATGGTTCCTTTGGGGCGTACAAGATCTCAGTGGTTTTTATAATCTATGGTAATGATTTGTGTAATAATGTCGCTGTACCCAATGAAAACCTGATCTTAGATTTAATTTTATTGTATTTGAAAGTTCCAGATACCAAACTATTAACAGAATGTGCGATTTTTTAACTGAAATTCTGTAGGCGTTTTGAATTGACATGCGATGATCAAGACGTAACATTTTGTTAACTTATTAGCCAAGAAACTTGTCCTTGAAATATAAATATGAAAATGAGTTCAACCATATATGCAACGACAAATGTTTACAGAACACTAGTAAACATATTGAAGTGTTGGTAAGTGATTATTTTAAGAGAATAAGGATTATAGAATTTTACCGTCGAAATACTACACATGAATATCGAGCATGATACCAGAAGGGCGCATCAACGAATTTTGTGTTACTGAAATATTTTAATGGAACCTATGTACAGTACATTCGAAAGCAATTGTTTGATAATTACAATGGACATGAGAAAAAATCAAAGAAAGTGCCTTGTTATGTAGAAAAGGATAGGAAAATCATTCCGTAATATTTAAATGGTTCTAATGTAAACTTGTAATTTTGTTGATACGCCATTCTGGCATGATATCCTCGATATGTCACCAATGGAATATAATTTTATAAAAAGATGTATATAAAACTTTGCCAATTCTAGTCAATAGTGTTTGTGTAATCAATTTTAGTAAGAAAATGTCTTAAGTTTTTATTTTATTTACTGAAGGGGCACTCAAGTGAAATATTTAGTACCGTTTGTCTATTTTCCTACAATTCTGAACTAAAAATCACTTTTACAGCTTTAAGAATGTGTAATTACTTCGTGAAATATAAATGATAAACATAGATAACGCACATAGCTATAACTTTTACATTTAAGTGAAGTATTCCTACAAACCTAAATACACCATGCATGCTTAATATCTACGTTACTAAGGGCCGATGCATTTCACCAACACAAATTGGACTTTAAACCCTCGTTAAACTATATTTAAATTAATTGGTCAATATTTGGTCATTTAAATAATTAATCCTGCATTAACGACAATAATTTTCATTATGGCGAGGACAAAGATGGACTTGATACTTAAAAATAATTTTGTTTGTTGCATGATATTTTCTTTCCATCTACTTTAATAGTATACAATTTTTCTTCAGTATTTCTGAAGACAATGGAATGAGGTTTCTTTTGCATTTAAATCTCCTTTTATTTATTTTCCATCTTTCTTCTTTTCCTCTAAAGACTGCCCATCCGTCTTTTTGTTTTCGGTGATTTTAATATATTTTGAGGTTACCTCTGTTTATGATGACGTCGTAATATAACAAATGAACTCACTACGAAGGTCACTGCATACATCAACAATACACATGGCCTTCAAAATTACGATTTTATTATAATTCCGAAGGCCGTGATGACTTCATTGGGAATTAAATTAATTGCCTTCATTCAAATGTATTAGTTTGGTGAAATGTAAACGAATTAAATATGATTTAACCTCCATATTCAAGTTAAGTTACAATTAGTTAAATGTGAATTAGTAACATGTTGATGAAACCGGTCCTAACAACTGTACTTATAAGAATAATTTAATAACAACTTGTAACGAGATTGTGAATATATTTCAAACACGACCGAATTTATTTTGTTTCGCTTCTTCACTAAAACATTTCTTTATTTCGTATATTAAATATATTTATCTACACTTGTAATACAGTTTAATCACGAGTAATATACTTCACATGGGTGGCCCTCCAGTTCCTTATGAAGTTCTTATAATGTCCGTTCACCAAAAATGTTTGGAATTCCTTAAGTTGAAGATTGTAGTTTTATTGCAATTGTGAGTTTGTAATTTCTGTAACATAATCTCAGTGCCTTTAAAGTCTGAATTCTTGACCTTACACCTGATTAAGTAATAGTTCACTATTCAACAACAATATGGGCGTCAAACCGCACTAATCCACTGTTATAATCACTGTTAATTTTTATGTTAATTAATTTCAATTTGTTAATTATCTTTCGTGACACGATATGAATTGCTTAAAAAGTGAATGTTATTTTTACGTCCAAAATACTATATTAAACATCGAACAACACGAAACAAACTTTCTGGTGTAAATCATATATTGCAAGTAGCTTTGTAATTATATGTTGAAAGTATATTGTGTTTGTTAATGTAAGACTAATTGAAGTTATTGTTTACGTTTATTAGAGACAGTATTGTAAATTTAAGGCCACTGTATCATACATGACGTTTAAGGTGAGCCACGAGTGAAATTTGGACACGATTTGATCGGAAATTCAATTTTTTGTTTTAAGTCTCAAAAAATATTCCTTATTTCAGAAAATGTCTAAAGAAAAAAAGAAGAGTGAGGTTACAACATATGGAGCAGGGCAATTTTGAACAAGTAACATACATGAAAATATTTGGTACCAAATCTTTATTTGCTTATTTCTCAAAACAATTTTTTTGTCTGTGCTTTGCATCATGTAAAAAATTTCAGTTGTACTTTAGTTGTGCTGAAACAAAATTTTGCAAATAACCTAACCCATAATTGACCCCTGTGACCTGAGAGTCACATCTAGTACTCTATTTGTTTAATAAGAGGGGGAATTCAATTAATTTAATTTATGTATTTCCGTCTAATGACTTATCTAATTGATAAAAAAACAACTATTACAACACATAATAATTTATTTTTGATCTCAATTTATTTTGCGAAAGTTTGCGACTCATTGACATGTTCAGGAAATGAACTATACAATATCTAAACATTGTGCATGTTAATTGAAATATTTAGTTTACAAAGTGATTAACAATGAAATAAAACATGTTAAAGCTTTGAAAACCTAGGTGAATATAAATTCAAATGGATGCTAACATTTTAATAACAAATTATTATGCTGTAATATGTGCTTTTATCATGAGATAAGTCATTAGACGAAAATATATAAAAATACAAAAATTTAATTGTTAAATTATACTTATTAGAAGACAATCACTATAATGAAGTACAAGATAAAAGAGGGGTGTTCTTCCCATTGTTCACCAATATGACTTCAAAGTTACAATATGGCTCCTGTTTCTTACATTTTTTAATGTTCTCTGAAGTTAATATTTTGCCCTCCAGACGTCAATATTTATTTTACCACCGTTTCATGGTCGACCAATGTTACCTGATGTCATAACCATATCTTTTAAAATTAAAATCGACCAAAAAATTTAATTTTACTAATATCTGCTATTTAGATCAATATCAACTAATACAGAGCCTTGAAAACATTTTCTGACTTCAGAAAATAATTCGGCTTTTAGATTATGAGGAACATCGAATGGGTATTGTGTTTTGACGCAAAGGTTAATGACGTGCACATTTCAGACGTTTAATTATGTATTATGATTATTTTTATTCAATTTTCAAAAACCAACAAGAAAAAATGTCTACATGTCAAACTAATCTAGATACATAAAAATTGATACCAATTTTGAAAACTGTATCCATTGGGAATGTGTTCACAAAAAATTAAAACATTACAAAAAATTATAACACGGGGGATATTTTTGTGACGTAATTAGAAGAAAATATATCATTCATTTTATAACTCAATAATTATTTAGCAAAGAGATTTCAAGATGTGTCAGATTTGTATTGTAATTTATAAGACTCTATGTTAAAAATTTCAAAAGGATTGGATGAAATGTTATAGATTTCCAAATTTCAATCATGGCTTACCATGCATTTTGATCATATGTAATGTAAGGATGAAAATCATGAGAACATTTTCAATAATTGAAATCACGAAAGACAGATTCTGAGTGCACAAAGTGATAAAAAATATTTATACTCTAAAATAAAAAAAAGAATCGTTTTATAAAATTAAAAATTTTTCTTTTGAGTGTCGAATTTATATGTTCACTTAGCGGTGAACCAGAAACTGAAAGAAGTTAATCTAGCAAGTGAACATATAAATTTATAATGCTTACGTTTACACATTTGTTTCATATCATAATCAAATTCAAAGAATTTAATAGCTTAACCTATATTCTTTTCATTATTCTTAGACAGCGGGATGTCTTGAATTTGCGTAATCATATCTCAAGTTAATTTATTTTCTTGGCATTAAAATTATTTTTACTATAATATATGAAACTCTATGCAACTTCTTAATATTTTTTAATATTTACAATATAAAGTTCGTCTTATCCGTTTGGCTCTTACTTTTGAAGTAATTTTGTACAATCATTGATTTTTGTTTTACTTGTTAAGAATAAAATTGTAAGTAGTGCAGCAATTCTAAGAAAATGCATCTCTGAAAAAAAAAAAATATTTATATAGAGTGATTCACGAGGATTTACCGTCCATTACAGAACTTATTTCTGAAGACATTCTGAGCAAAAACGTCATATAAACGTGTATCCTAATCTCAATATTTTCAGACTTACACTAATTTGAAGTTGTTAGTAAAATACTTTTTTCTTTAGTTTTAAGGGTAAAAAATATTACAAACAGAGAATGAATTATTCAGAAGTGTCATTTCTTTAATTTGTTAGTGTTCTAAAACTAAAAATGTGTTGTTAATTGCTTTATATACTTTTTTTTTCAATTTTTAACTAAAAATTACATCATTCTTATGCACTTACCATAAAAATTGTTACAAATCATAAGACTTTAGGAACTTGATTCTTTACAGTTTAATTATGCATCCCAATGTATTGTACAGTCTTGAAGTATTTACAACAATTGAATGATTTGTAACAATTGTTGTGATAAATACGTAAGAAAAATTTAATTTTGTAGTTAAAAGTCGAAAAAAAATTCTGTACGAAAAACTATGGAAATCACAACACATTTCTAGCCTCAGAATATTAGCTAATTAAAGAAATGATTCTCCTGAATACTTTATTCTTTATCTGTAATATTTAAAACTCAAGAATAATGAATGGTATTTTATAAACAACTTCAAATTAGTATAACTCTGAAAATATTGAGATAAGGACACATGTTTATATGACTATTTTGCTCAGAATATCTTCGGAAATAAGCTCCGTATGTGGCGGTAAATCCTCGTGAATCACCCTGTATATTTGAGATGGTATGGAGCCATTCTCATTTATGAACTCTGTCTACGCTTATGCAGGACGCCAGTGAGGATCCGGGACTGTAAAGTCTAATTGAATATAAAGTTATTTCCTGATTATAAATATTTATTAGTCAAAAATTACATTAGGTACAGGGACGCGATTTCAGAAAATGATACCTCAATCTCAAAAGTTTTCACGGATATACATCAATATGTACTCTGTTTGTTGCCCGGAGAACGTCAGATAAAAACCCGGTATCATGTCATGTTTTCGCCAACATCTCAATTTACTGACCCCCAAATTCGAAAATAGTATGTTGATTTTTCTGGAGATATGAAATATTGCTTCATCATAAAAACAAACTTGGTTAAGATAGTCATTGTATCGATTATTTCCTTCCAGAATATTCGTAGCAAATACAGCATTTCGGAGACGATCGCCTGCCAACAAAGCTTGCATGATTGCTCTTTGTACGCGTCGAACTGCAACCGTCTGTGCAAAATTTTTCACACCTCCGGAAAAGTCAACAGATACAATGTTCGGTTTTGGGGGTCGGAAAAGCGAGATGTTGGAGAGAAACATGGCAAGAAATATGGTATTGATTAGACGTTCTACAGGCAACAAACGGACTCTATGCATGAATACTTTGTAAGCTGAGATATCATTTGGTGAAAACAGCGTCCCTGTATCTAGCGTAGTTTTTCAGTAATAAAAATGTATATAATCAGGGAAAGACTTTATGTTCATCCTGTATACTAATTTGGTAGGAGTAGAAATGAATAGATTATCACAGAAATGAGAACGTTCTCATTTACAAAAATATTTAGAACAGCGCAATAGTGTGGACTTTGACAAGTCAATATCTAACACACATATTTCATTTACTCCGTAATAGGAGAAAAAAGTATGTTTCCCTGATTCACAACACTTGAACTGTCAAATTGCAAATGTAGTCACGATAGTAATGTTTCAGTTTTACTTTCAGAGATGCTTTTTTACTCTAAAAGGTCTACCATTAGCCTCTCTGTTTCTTACAATGTCACATGTACACGAAATTTCATCGCACTGTAGAATCTGTAAATCTGTACTCCACATGTGCTGGTCGCATGCTCTATCATAAGGTTGTGAACAACAGTCACAAACTAAGGGACCACTTAAATGTAAGAGAGTGTTGTTGTCTGTTATGGAATTTAAACTGTAGCAGGTTTAGAACATGTTAAATGTTAACGAAAATATTGTGCCTATTGAATATGGTGCTAAAATAAAGTCATTTTATAGAATGTAAAATTTGTTATTATTATTATTATTATTATTATTATTATTATTATTATTATTATTATTATTGTAGCTCAGTTGGTAGAGCAGCTGGCTACGGACTGAAAGGTCCGGGGTTCGATCCCAGGTGGTAACAGGATTTTTTCTCGTTGCCAAATTTTCAGAACGGCCCCGAGGTTCACTCAGCCTCCTATAAAATTGAGTACCGGGTCTTTCCCGGGGTAAAAGGCAGTCAGAGCGTGGTGCCGACCACACCACCTCATTCTAGTGCCGAGGTCATGGAAAGCATGGGGCTCTACCTCCATGCCCCTAAATGCCTTCATGGCATGCTACGGGGATACCTTTACCTTTACCTTTACCTTTATTATTATTATTATTATTATTATTATTATTATTATTATTATTATTATCATTATTATTATTATTATTAAACAACATACACAGGTTAAACCGTAAGCAATATTATTCATTGAGATATTTCAATAAAAAATTATATACAATTTTCCTCGTTTTTGCTTCCTTTTCGTGATAAAAACTGTTTTATGTGAAATATCATATAGAGTGTTTTGTGAAAGCCATTGATTTAATTCCAAATAATAATGATTAGTTAGTTTAAGAGAGCAGTATATTATGATAATAAATTATTGAAAGTGTTTCAGTTTTTTCCTTTAAATGTGCAGAAATTTGATCCGAACTGGTATAATATTTTAAAATTCCTATTCAGAACAAAAAGTTACATTTGTTCAGATAAAATTTCTGCACATTTAAAGAACAAAACTAAAATTCTTTCAATCATTTATTGTCATAATATAATGCTCTCGTCCACACCTGTGGAAAAACGGTTAGCGCGTCTAGCCGCGAAACCAGGTGGCCCGGGTTCAATTCCCGATCGGGGCAAGTTACCTGGTTGAGGTTTTATCCGGGGTTTTCCCTCAACTCAATATGAGCAAATGCTGGGTAACTTTCGGTGTTGGACCTCGGACTCATTTCACCGGCATTATCACCTTCATCTTATTCAGACGCTAAATAACCTAAGATGTTGATAAAGCGTCGTAAAATAACATACTAAAATAAAAAAAATACATACAATGCTCTCTTAAATTGACTGAACATATTAGGAATTAAATCAATGGCTTTCACCAAATACGCTAAGAGATGTTTCATATAAAACAAATTTTATCTCGGAAAGGAATCAAAAACGAGCAAAATTGTATTAAACTTTTTGTTTGGAATATCTCAAAGAATAGCGCTCTGAAATTAATGATATTAGTTATGGTTCACCCTGTATAGTTCCTGCAATATATTTGCGTGATGTTTCAGGTTTAATGTTAAATAGTACTTCAGAGGAATACTCCTTAAGTAATTAAACAAAGAATGAACATAATATGTTGTATCTACAGTATATTAAAATTCAATTGGACAACTCTTGCGGTATCAGAATATATGCCCAATTACCACGTCTATACAACGGTAAAATCCCAGTGTAGGACTAATAAAGAGAGAGCATATTTCTGGTGACTTGTTTGGTTTGAAATACTTAATAACATAACTTTGAATATGAGTATATTAAGTTAACATAGAACTAGTCGAGCAACGCACCCTTCAGTTCTTAAAATTAAACCTGAAAGATCATGTGTAAATATACTAGATTGAATCACGAACTTACACTGTCCCTTATGCAGTCTATATCTGAAGTTATTTTGAGTATAAGATGTTAACGTCAACATGGTTTCAATAAAAAAATATGGTACTGCAACAATTTCAAATTCAACAAAAGAAGTGTATATCGTTAGACATAACTATGAACAATTAAATATAACGAAAAAAACTTGCGCTCGTTTCATAAACAAACATACTCGCGTCTTAATTACTATCATTATAGGCTCGTTGCATAATGTACTATTCTGTATTATAGTCGGAAAATACAGTTTTTATTATATTATTGCACAAAGTACTTAAATAATAATCAGTCCTTCATGCATGGAATTCTTGTAGGTGTTATAGATCGTTCTCATTTCAAAACGAGGTTCACAGCCGATAATAAAAAATTCACTTCCTGCTTCAAGGCACTCAGTATCACTGGTGTGAATCGGCCTTCAGAGATATGCGAGTTAATCAGCTGATCGTAGAGAACCTACAAATCTGGTGTGACTACATTTGTTATGGATTTGTAGATGCAACCTGGTTACAGTGATGGCATTTGTCGCATTTATATCTATCACATATCAATGCTATCAGACTCATGTTAACATAAACTTTATTAGGTCAAGATGATCTCTGGATTGAACTGCAAAGTACCTGAATATCTGAAATATTATCAGACCAACCTGTCCTCCACATTTTTACCTGCTACTTTGTCCTAATAGCCTATTTATTCCATTTCACCACTAGATAATAATCAGAGATGACTGAATACCTAATAGTAATATACGTTACAAGAGCGGTATGTTGAAGTTTTCATGTTCGAGGAAAAGTTTGGAAAAGCGAAACATAGTTGAGCTTTTTTAATTTCCGAGAATTGAAAGAAAACATACCGCTCGTCTATCGTACATTATTTTGTGCGAAGATCGTTTATTACATACCTGAAAGAGGAATTTCTAATTAGTTGCAATGAAATCTCCATCTTGGTTTCTGTTCAATGACGGCAAATTTGCAAAACAAAAATATCTATCTTCAACATAGTTGCTTTAAAATGTTTTCTGTGTTTACTATACTCCAGCAGGCCGTTTTTCCCCAGTCTATAAATGCGAACTTAAAACAAACGGTAAGGCTATGTAATGATTTATTTTTCATTTTAATATTTTAACAATATTATTTATATAACATATTGCAGTAATAATATCGGCAAGTTTAATTTTGCCGGTTAAGGAGATGTTTAGAAATGGAAAATATCTTTGACTGCAAATATTTAAAAACAATAATTAACAGTGCAATTTAGGTGAAATTGCAGTGGTAAGTTTCCAATTTATAATTATTACTGTATTGAACGTCTCTAAAAATAATATGTCAAAAGCCTAAAGCAGTAAAATCAATATGTCACTTAAGCGGTAAGAAGAGGGAAATTGTTATGTGTGTTAGGTTGGGAATACTGAATGTGGAATTTTAGACTTTCCGCGGATTGGTTTTGTACGGAAACCAAGCAAATACGCACGATCTCGCACAAAAACAAATGTGTGCTCGAAGTGGTGAATGGGAAATTCTATCAGATATGGTGGAGCGGTCACAAAGTCAGTTAAGTCCCTCTGAACAAGACTTGCATGTTGTTACAGTTTTACAGTCAGAGTGTTTCTTACAAACAAAACACAAGCTCATATCATATATCTTTCTGGATATCCTGTCCATGTTTCTTACATATAGTTTGTAGAGTCCAGTTATAAAACTTTCTTCCACTATTCTTCCACGTGTTAAGTTCAGTTCCTCCATTGCGGTAACCATCTGTTATATCAACCCTTTCTTTTTCTTTAGTCTTTCCTTCACGTACAGTTTTATTAGTTCTTTTTCCAAATCCAGAAGAAATTTTCATCGCCTGTCCGGTGACTTAATTTTCCAAACAGGAGCTTTTGCTTTCCAGATCAAAAATGCATTACTCTTCAAGCGTCTATGATGTTCATAAACAACAAGAAAGGTCTCCTGTTGGTAGTTGTTTCAGGAATATTTACTCACAATCTTATCCATTGTGTCTACTACTCCTTTAGTTTGATTGTAATGAAGTAAAATATCTGGTAGTATGTGGGAATATTTCCTGACGCTGTTACATTCTGCGATGTGAATGGGAAAATTCTAAGGTGCCACTTTTTTCTTGATCAGGAGTATAAAAAAATTAAAAGAATTCAGTTTTCTTTAACGAGTGTCACACTATTCTGGTACAGTTTAAGATATCAGTCGCTTCTCGCTGTAAGCTACATTGGACCTATATGAATTGGAAAGATGTGTGCCATAATAATGCTTCGAAAAAACCTAAAATCCACCTGCGTAGCTCAGGCGGTAGCACATTTGCCTCTTGTTCTGGAGTTCCGCGGATTCGTTTCCCGTTTGCGCTGATTATCTGTTTTTTCTTGAGAATTTTTCCAACTGTTAGGCGGATGGCAGGTAATTCATGGCGAATTCTAAGCCTCATCTCGCTAAATACCATCTCGCTATCACCAATTCTATCGACGCTACATAATCTAATAATTGATGCAGTGTCTTTAAATAACAGAATAAAAATACCTGAATTCATAAGCTAGTTTCATAAAGGAATCACAGATCCGATTTTTCACGGAACCTATACAATTTATGCTATGATTAGTAATATTTTATTTATGTCGAATAAAATGAAAACGTGTCCTTGGAAACTCTAAGAAAGACTGGATGATGGAGTTAAGTAGAGCAATCAGTTGAAATTGCACTATAAAATAGAGACATGCGGATAAAGTACACGAAAATGAATATTTCAGTATGTTACGAGAGGGGAATTTAGTCTTAAAAATTCTCCTGAAAAATGGATAAGAATAATTTACTGTCATGCATTTTCTGTAACGATTTATAGAACACATATTGGACAGACAAGACAGATAGATAGATTAGACAGACAGACAAACAGATAGATAAATTAGACACACAGATTAGAAGTCCACACCTGTGGAGTAACGGTTAGCGCGTCTGGCCGCGAAACCAGGTGGTCCGGGTTCGATTCCCGGACGGAGAAAGTTACCTGGTTGAGGTATTTTCCGGGGTTTTCCCTCAACTTTCGGTGCTGGACCCTGGACTCATTTCACCGGCATTATCACCTTCATCTCATTCAGACGCTAAATAACCTAAAATGTTGACAAAGCGTCGTAAAATAACCTACTAAATACCAAAAAATACCAGACAGGCAGACAGGCAGACATAGATAGATAGATGGATGGATGGATGGATGGATGGATGGATGGATGGATGGATGGATGGATGGATGGATGGATGGATGGATGGATGGATGGATGGATGGATGGATGGATAGATAGATGGATGGATAGATAGATAGATGGATAGATAGATAGATAGATAGATAGATAGATAGATAGATAGATAGATAGATAGATAGATAGATAGATAGATAGATAGATAGATAGATAGATAGATAGATAGATAGATAGATAGATAGATAGATAGATAGATAGATAGATAGATAGATAGATAGATAGATAGATAGATAGATAGATAGATAGATAGATAGATAGATAGATAGATAGATAGATAGATAGATAGATAGATAGATTTCATACTGGAGACATTCAACAAATGTGTATTAACGTCAAAAAAAAAGTACTACTAATTAATATTAAAATATTCCTCAAGACCATAAAGAGGATTTCCCATCAATTTAATATTAAGCGACCTCTTAAATATTTGAAAAAAGATTCCTTTATGTGAGAAGGTAATCTATTATGAAGTCTTACTGCAACCGTATCAAAACTGTTTTGAGTGATAGGCCTACTAAATTTATTCTTATTAAGATAAATATTATTTCTATTACGGGCAGAATAATCATGGAGGTAACAATTAGAGGTTGAATTAAAAAAAAAATCTTTTTCTTCACATAAAGGAGGCAGCTCAAAGCATATAACGATGGCAAAGTAAGTATATCCAACTCAATAAAAAGTGGTTTACAATGCGATTTTAAATGAGCTCCATAAATAACTCTTGCAGCTTTTTTCTGCAAAGTAAGAAGTTTAACAGTCAGGCTATGAGTCCCTCACAACAGGGTCCCATAACTGAGATGACTATGAATAAAACCGTAGTAAATCGTCAATAAATAAGTAGAACCAAGACTGTGGCTTAATAGTCTTAAAACCTTTAATAATTTTATTGGCAATGGAATTTATGTGCGTACGCCATCTTAAATCAGGATCAATATGAATGCCAAATAAACTTGAAAGATTGATCAAAATCACACTCTGGACGATTAATGTTAAATTTAATTGATTAGTTACTGTATTAACACACAGTCATTAGTTTACTAACTTACTACCATAGAAATCAAATAAAACATAAATCTAATCGACATGAATATCGTACTCGAAGACAAAAGTCTACTTTCCCATTAATTGAGCCTAAACGTCATACAAGTGCAGCTCTTAAACTTGGTGCTAGTTTCTGCCCAAGACTTTATAATAAAATTACAAACCGTTTACCAAATTTGAAATATTTTAAAATTGAACCTTTCAAAAACGAAATTTATAAAATTATCCGGTATATAATATTAACAAAGGTGTGTATTTTTTACCTTTTTATTTGTGTCGATTATATTCATGCTTTTATTGAATATCAATGCCTTCTGTCTGATTGTCAATTTATATTAAATGTGTTTTTCTCTCTTTTTCTCTTTCTTTTTTCTTCTTCTTCTTCTTCTTCTTCTTTTTTTTTGCTCTTGTGTGTTATTTATCGGTTTGAATTAAATTAATTATTGTATTTAGTAAACTGTCTTTGTAAATTGTATGTTACATTATTGGCTAAGAACACACGGTACACGAGTCTGGCTCTTTCGGTAGCATAACAAAGCAAAACTATTTCACACACAACAACAAATACTACACCCAAACAGAAGGATTGCCAATGGGATCACTCATATCCAGCATACTAGCAGCGATACTTTTACACAATATAGAACAAACACACATACTCAACAATGAACACAACAAATATGCAGACAACGTAATATACTGGCACAGATATGTAGACGACATACTCATACTATACAAAGGAAACAAAAGACAAATACACAAACTACACCAATACATAAACAAATTACATCCAAAACTTCAATACACACTAGAATTTGAAAACAACAACTCCATAAATTTCCTAGACATCACCATAACAAAAATTGACAACAAACACGCCTTCAAAATATACAGAAAACCAACCACCACCACACACATACACAACACATCTAACCACTCCATACAACACGAACATGCTGGATTCAGGACAATGGTACACAGATTACTCAACATACCCATGAACCAACAACACTACAATGAAGAAGTGAACACAATCAAATACATAGCACAAGAAAATAATTACAACCCAAACATAATAGACATCATAAGGAAAACAAAACAAAAACTCAACAAACACAAAAACACACAAAACACAACACAAACACAAGAACACAAGAAATACATCACACTAACATACGAAAACAAAAACACACACAAGATCGCATCCTCATTCAGAAAACAGAAATACAACATAGCATACAGAACAGAAAACACACTACAAAGACATCTCAACACACAAACAACACAAACAAATAAATACAACCACACAGGCGTATACAACTCACATGCAATAGTTGTGACAAGTTTTACATAGGACAGACAGGCAGGTCATTCCAAACCCGCTACAAAGAACACATTAAAGCAATAACCAGAGGACACAATACATCTACATACGCCGATCACATAACCAATGCTAACTATACATACAATAACATAAATGCGGACATGGAAATCCTACACATACAACCCAAGAACCAAAAACTCAACACACTAGAACAATACGAAATATACAAACATACTAAAACACACCCCGATCAAATCCTCAACACACAAGTCAATTTCAGTACACACACACTATTTGACTCCACTTTTCAACACCTTTCAACAATCAAACGCACCCACATAACAGGCAGAGAAGTTCGAGATGACGCCAAGATCTAGTAGGCTCTGAGGATGGTGTGATGAAGCACCGAAACAGCTGTAAGCCGCACAAACTTACATAATTAACACGAGTAAGTCCGCTAGTTAATCAATTGCTTATACTTTTAATTTGTACTCACTTTGCCTACTAGCTAGCTATCGAAATAAAATTAAGCTGGGACCTTCTCATAAGATTACCTAGCATAAATAAAAATATTTATGCTGAACGACAGGGCTGAGAGGCAGCATTCCTCCATGTATTTAGTGTCTCAGTTAATTATTATTCTACTATTGCCCCATTATCATTAAACAACTTGTTCATTCTCTCTGAATAATCTTAATAATTTGAATGTAAAGGTTAAGATTACTATAAGCGACATAAGGCATAGGGAACAGGGAGGGAGGTCACCCAGTTTTTAAGCTCAGTACTAAGATGTGATACAGTCTGCATCTTTTATTAATGAAGCCGCACGCCCCGTTTTGAAGGAGATATCTAAGTCATATGTTTGTCCCGTGCATGCAAGATGAAGATAGCCTTTATAGCATTGTCTGTGAATGTGCGAGACTTGTAACTTCAAAGCGACTATGGGCAAGAAATAATTCAAAATATTCATATATTCCCCATTCTTCCTTACAAAGCGCTCGGGATAAAGAAAATACGAAGGTCACTCCAAAAGAAATGCATACATGTTTTAATTGATTTTTTTCCTATATAGTTTACCTATTTCTCCTGAATGTTAATAGATCCTTTAGGAACAAAATGTCACTTTTCTATATAATCCTCGTCCCTTTCATTTGTTTTATGCTACCTTGGAACTAGGGCCTGTATACCCGCACTGTAAAAGCACGTATTTTTGTTATTATAAGTTGATTGTAAGATGAAAACGCAGCTTATTTTGTGTAATTTCCTAACTTCAATCAATAAAGATGATTTGTGGTCCCTCTTTAAGGGTATACTTACTTACTACTTACTGGCTTTTAAGAAACCCGCAGGTTTATTGCCGCCCTCACATAAGCCCGCCATCGGTCCCTATCCTGTGCAAGATTAATCCAGTCCCTATCATCATATCCTATCTCCCTCGAATCCATTTTAATATTACCCTCCCATCTACGTCTCGGTCTCCCTAAAGGTCTTTTTCCCTCTGGTGTCCCAAGTAACACTCTATATGCATTTCTGGATCGTCCACACGTGCTACATGCCCTGCCCATCTCAAACGTCTGGATTTAATATTCCTAATTATGTCAGGTGAAGAATACAATGCGTGCAGTTCTGCGTTGTGTAACTTTTTCCATTCTCCTGTAACTTCATCCCTCTTAACACCAAATATTTTCCTAAGAACCTTATTCTCAAACACCTTAATTTCTGTTCCTCTCTCAAAGTGAGAGTCCAAGTTTCACAACCATGCAGAACAACCGGCAATATAACTGTTTTATAAATTCTAACTTTCACGTTTTTTGACAGCAGACTAGATGACAAAAGCTTCTCAACCGAATAATAACACGCATTTCCCATATTTATTCTGCATTCAATTTACTCTCGAGTGCCATTTATATTTGTTACTGTTGCTTAAAGATATTTGAATTTTTCCACCTCTTCGAAGGATATATCTCTCATTTTTATGTTTCCATTTCGTATATTCTGGTTACGAGACATAATCATATACTTTGTCTTTTCGGGATTTACTTCCAAACCTATCGCTTTACTTGCTTCAAGTAAAATTTCTGTGTTTTCCCTAATCGTTTGTGAATTTTCTCCTAACATATTCACGTCATCCGCATAGACAAGAAGCTGATGTAACCCGTTCAATTCCAAACCCTGTCTGTTATCCTGAAATTTCCTAATGACATATGCTAGAGCAAAGTTAAAAAGTAAAGGTGATAGTGCATCTCCTTGCTTTAGCCCACAGTAAACTGGAAAAGCATCAGATAGAAATTGGTCTATACGGCCTCTGCTGTATGTTTCACTGAGAACTAATTTCCTGAGAATACCAAATTCAATAAGAATATTATATAAAACATCTCTCTTAACCGAGTCATATGCCTTTTCGAAATCTATGACTATGAAGAGTATACACCATTTTAAAATAATTTAATATACAAACACAACTATTAGATGAAATGTTCAATAAGTTTTTGTAGTTCTATTCTCGTCACCTCTAACCAACAATAAAAACAACCCAGGTTGCCAGGCTTCGATATAAAACAAAAGATGCGAAAACAAATGAATGAAATGTGTGAACAATTGAATGCTCTTTCATATTTAAGTAAAAAATATAGGGGTGTCATTTGAAATTTGGGAATAAATTTGAATAAGGAACAAAAAAGTTTCCTTCCAAGGCATGATTCGAACCACGAAAGTCTTAGTTGCCAGTATATCGTGCTCTGGAGTGAACAAGGCTCTGAAATCAGCTACAAGGGTCGGTCCGGTTCTTTTTGCAACTACTGTACATAGACTTCTAACTATTACAACAGCTACATCTCGGCATGGACATCTGGTTGGTATAGCTTTATAATCGTTTGTCTTAAAAGGTCGAGTACTGCACTGATTTCTATTAAAATGTCATTACTCCATTCTTAAAATGATACTTGAAATTTTGATTTGAGATGTAGAATGAGATCGTATTTTGCGCAAGTTCACGTGAGTGTGGACAGCTGCTGTTTTCACAGGCACTTTGAAGAACGCCCAAGGAGTTTCAAATATTAAAACGGTTTGTCAGTAGTTCTCTAAGAACGCTCAATATTTTAATTCCAAATGACATACTAGCAACAGACTTTTTTAACTTGTCCTTGTTTCTGTCCCGCCCTTAAGCGTCCCAAGACAGGGGATAATTTAAGAAGTCATTTGGAAATGCTGAAACCATCAAGTTCAACCCATGAACTTTTCGGTACAAAATTTTTTAGATGTTTTCACTCTTCCATGCTTGACATATCATGGTCGAGTAATGGTTATGATTCCTACCTTTTATTCGAGGGGTCTGGGAATCCAACCCAGTGGCTGGCTAGCCTAACTTGGGTCTATTTTGGTTTTCCAAGTTCCTCTAGGCGAATTCTAAGGTATATAAATTCAAAAAGACCACGTTCCGGTTCTTTCCAATTCTAATTAACCCATCATCATCATCACCACCATCATCATCATCATCATCATTCACCAGGGCTGTATTTAAGAGATGACAAACTAGGCACTTGCCCAGGGCGGCAAGTTTTGAAGGGAGCCAAATTTCTTGAAACTTGAACAAAACCTGGGTGAAACAGTATATCTCTGGTATAGTATACAGGGTGGAAGGGGCAAACGTGGAAATATTTTGATATTTGCTTAAGAAAAATGCAAGTGAAATAATGTCCTATTTACTTTTTCTATTGCCCTTACAGTTTTTCCATAAATGCGTAATGTATTTTACGGTATGATGTTTTATGAATGGTAGTACTATGAAACGCCTGTCAGTTTAGACTATACGCACGTGTTTCGATACCATTATACTCCAGCATAAACAGTTAAGGATGATACCTTGCAGGAACCTCACTTGACTGAATGGAAGGATTCACAGAGTAGACATCTGTAGTACCTCTATAAAAGATTTAATACTATGTTAATGTAAGCCTAGAAGTAAACTTGAATGTGCGTTGCGTAATATTTTATGTACTCAATTTATTTTTTATTTTTAGTTACTTCGATGAAACTAGATACTTCACTATCACAGTGAGTCGTCAATGGCTTGTGATGTCAACAGTTCTAATTTCCATTCTGTGACGTATTTATTGAATAACTTTTTTTTCTACTTATCACTTTAAGAAAAATAATCATGTCAAAAAATTAAATATTCAAATCCAATTTAAATTAGTACCAGAGAGATGGAAAATCTATTCGTAAAGTTACAAAGAAAACACCAAATTATTGAAGCCACTGATGTCCGTCCGTCCGGTTACTTCTGCTTCCAGTGAGCGTGCAATGAGTTTTTCGGAAAGAGTGACAACATACATAAGGAACTATAATATGGCAAACAAAAGACTATCGAATCTAAGTATGTTCTCTATGGTGGAACTTTACCAGATTGCCAGAATTCTAAGACAGTGTATGAGACACTTCAGTAGCAATGAAGGATACGCATCGAACTTATTTACAAGACAATTAATTAAAGTGAGATGTCAAAATTCAGACATCACAATTTTATTACTGAGTTTCCTTTGCTACAGTGCATCCTTGGAATCTGTGTAGTAAAGTAAATGAAAGGAACTCCATTGCCAGTACCAAAATAATAAATTATAATAGTAATTATAATATAGGAACATAATACTGATTTATTGTAGTAGCAGTAGTAGTAGTAGTAGCAGTAGCAGTAGTAGTAGCAGTAACAGTAGTATTAGTAGTAGTAGTGGTAGCAGTACTAGCAGTAGTAATATAGACTTTATTAGTGGTAATTGTACTATAATCTATAAAATATAAAATGATGCTAGATAAACTAAAAAGCCACTGTCTACCCTATTAAGTATAGGACGCTTTGTCACTGGCCAAGACATACCATATTTTCAAGCAATAGCGAAAAAATTTTTAAATGGTATTTCTGCAGTAATTTTCTCCTTTTTATTTATTTTGTATTTCAGAGGATAATTTTAATATTTGAATTATATGTGCCTTTCGTATTACTTCTTGCAGAAAGAATTACGCAGACATTAAAAGCCATTTATTCCTGACAAGCATTACGAATTTAACGTTCAATTCTTGATATCTCACATTAATACCTTGCTTTCTTTGAACATTATTACTTACTTACTTTCTTTAAACATTATTATTATTATTATTATTATTATTATTATTATTATTATTATTATTATTATTATTATTATTATTATTATCTGAAAGTTAGAATCTATAAAACAGTTATATTACCAGTTCTTCTATATGGTTGTGAAACTTGGACTCTCACTCTGAGAGAGGAACATAGTTTAAGGGTGTTTGAGAATAAGGTGCTTAGGAAAATATTTGGGGCTAAGCGGGATGAAGTTACAGGAGAATGGAGAAAGTTACACAACACAGAACTGCACGCATTGTATTCTTCATCTGACATACTGTAATTAGGAACTTAAAATCCAGGCGTTTGAGATGGGCAGGGCATGTAGCACGTATGGGCGAATCCAGAAATGCATATAGAGTGTTAGTTGGGAGACCGGAGGGAAAAAGACCTTTAGGGAGGTCGAGACGTAGATGGGAGATAATATTAAAATGGATTTGAGGGAGGTGGGATATGATGATAGAGACTGGATTAATCTTGCACAGGATAGGGACCGATGGCGGCCTTATGTGAGGGCGGCAATGAACCTTCGGGTTCCTTAAAAGCCATTTGTAAGTAAGTAAGTATTATTATTATTATTATTATTATTATTATTATTATTATTATTATTGTTATTAACATCATCATCATTATATTGCTATTATTATTATTATTATTATTATTATTATTATTATTATTATTATTATTATTATTATTTGTAGCAGTAGTAGCAACGTTGCGAGAACATTCCATACCCCCTCAAAGTTTTATAAACTTGAGTGGGAAATTATTGATTAAAATACAGAATACCTTCATGAAATATCGAGCGAATCTAACCAAACTTTAACAACTTTTTTTTAGAAAATGTTAAACATAAACTTTCTTATCCATCTGTCTGCTATCTGACGAGATTCCTGCAGAGAAGCTATCCAATAAATTATTTCTGAACGTAAACGATTAATAAATTCTACATCAAGGCAGACACATATCAATATCCCCGAAGGGGGGTGGGTACGACGTCCTTCTTCGACTTAAGACAATACAGGAAAATTTAACGAGGACTGAGCAACAGGACTTAAGAATGTGCCCTTCTATGTAATTTTTGGAGGTTATTTTACGACGCTTTATCAACATCTTAGGTTATTTAGCGTCTAAATGAGATGAAGGTGATAATGCCGGTGAAATGAGTCCGGGGTCCAGCACCGAAAGTTACCCAGCATTTGCTCATATTGGGTTGAGGGAAAACCCCGGAAAAAACCTCAACCAGATAACTTGCCCCGACCGGGACTCGAACCCGGGCCATCTGGTTTCGCAGCCAGACGCGCTGACCGTTACTCCACAGGTGTGGACTCTATGTAATCTACTGGTTGCTATGATTTTCAATACATCTGATGTTCGCGGATTGAAACCCGACCCTGGATAATTGTTTTTTAAATTACGTACATTTACGCAAAGTGAAAGAAATTTTTCCCTTTATGAGAGAACTTTAAGCAAAATTTACTGGTAATTTCTTACCTATATCAGTATTAAACTTTTGTAGCCATTATTCTCGCCTATCATTCTATCATCATCATCATCATCATCATCATCATCATCACCATCACCATCATCAACATCATCCTGTCAAATATTAGGCCCCTCGACCTGTTACGATCTCATTGCCATCTTTTTCTAGTCTTCCCATATTTCTTCTACCTAAAGGTTGAATATTCAAGGCCATTTTCGGGATATGGGTTTCTTCCATTCCATGCAAAAGTTCTTTCCAATTTTGTCTGCATTGTAAAATTTATCATTAACTCTATATATAGCTATTCAGTCAATCTCTTATTTGTGTATTTGGTATTTTATCTCTTTTAGTGCATCCATCTTCTGACGGCCCTTAACTGATGCTTTGATTCGGTTTTAATCTCTTTTCCTATCATTCTATCTCAAGATATAATTAATCCCACCCTATAGGTAACACCAATTCGGGAAAAAAAAGTTCCCTTCGCAACGTCAGACTAGCGGAATTCAGGCCATATCTGGGTACGTTAGCACTCAACAATCGAAGTTGAAGAATACGTATGTGTCGACCTTGCATGACGTCTACTGCTAATTTAAATCCGAACGCGAAGGGATTACCATCGCGTGCCACCCAATGTGGGAACTTGAGCACTCATCGATCAGGGTGAGCACATCGCTCTTGTATCGAGTTTTAATTCTCCAAGACCGTCAGTTAAGAATTGATCTTGTGACCTTTATAATTATGCAATAGTCTCTTCGCTCTTGGGCGTACAACATAAATTTGCACGCAATCAGCGTAACACAATCGACGAAAGAATAGGGGAAACCCGGGCAAAGCGGATAAGCTAAGAACAAACAATGCCACAGGCTATATTTTGGTGCTCCCGAAATAAAATATTCTTGACATTGGTTGTGACACACGTTGTCCACATATATAAAAAAACAGCAATTCGTTTCTCGTACCTATGGACAGTGATATGATTTGAGAAAGAAAATATGGTTAATCATTCCCTTTGCCCGGGTATACGGGAAAAGCGAATAATTAACCCGGGCAAAGTGAATATCCCTATAACATTTTCACATTTCCATTTAATTTTTATTCACGATGTTAATGAGTTATATTAGACTATAGGATATGTTATTTACAGCCCATTACAGCACGTTAGATTAGTACTAAATACAAATTTGAACAAGTCGACGTTTCACTGGCACTGAAGACTTGGATTTCTTCTGCTTTTCCTCCTACCCATAAGTTACTTCTCTTTCAACGTTTTTAATCGATATAGATGTAAGAACTTCCAAGCGCTGACATTTTCTTCGTTGAACTCGTATCTTTCTAGCATACACTTTTGGCACTGGTCTAAATCAAAAGAACTGACTTGGATTCTCTTGCTGACGATGTTGAGGGTTTTGGTGTAACCGGAATTGAAAATTTGAGTGTAATTGATGTATTGAATATTCCTTCAATCTCTGAAGATAACGACATCACAGAGGTGGTTGATTCTGAGTGAGCATTAACTGTTTCTTCAGCAGAATTTGTTAAATCTGAGCCTGCTGTCTTTTCGCTGATTTCTATCTGAAGTGGGCGATCTGTAAGTTGATCTGGAGCAAAATCTTCATCAACAAACACGTTATGGTTATATGGCCAGATAGCAGAACCAATGATTGGAAGATTTTATTTCTTCAAGTGCTTTCTTCATGGCTTCTTCAGACCATTTGGCTTGATCCGTCTTCCTCTTGAAAAATCAAACCGTCTGAAAACACATTACGACCTTTTTAAGTAAAAATTAAGATCAGTGTTACTGATTTATAATTTAATTAGTGTGACTTAATGCCTCCACTATGTAAAATGATCTAACATGCTTTATTACAATAGACAAATACATACAAAAATACAGCTAACACTTATATAGTCAAATAAAGGTGGCAGGCAAAGCGGATAAGTTATCCACTTTGCCCTATTCACTTTGCCCGCAGACGCCATTTCGCTTTTCATTTAAGGTTATACAAACATAAACGTCAATAATCTTCTTCGTAAGTACGGCACTTTAGAAGTAATCGTATTGCCTATATATTACTATCACATAACAAAAAGTTACTGCAGTATTGTGTGTTGTACATTTGTTTCTCTTACTTTGAAATATTTTAAGAAAACAGTCAATTGTCTTCAAACACACGCTGTCTTCTTCTCTCACTAGCTAGAATGACGACAAGTCAGTTCCAGCAGAAAAATCTGGTTGGGATTCTTCCCCAACATAGCAGAAAGCACTACCTGTTGGCGTTTCTAAGAAATATGCATTGTTCTCTTTGCCCGGGATATTCGTTATGCCCGGATCTCCTCTACGTATGAAACTCTGGTTTGGTTTTGCTTTTTGAAGTTCGGATTCCGACAGATCCATGGACTTACAATGGTCCACTGTGAGACCTTTATATATACAGAGTCAAATCCCATTCGCAAACATGTACACGAAAAGACACAGAACTTTGAGCTCCTAACTCTACCAATACTAATATCAGTATTAGAAATCCGTACTAACACTAAGATTTTATCCCTTACTTACTTACTTACAAATGGCTTTTAAGGAACCCGAAGGTTCATTGCCGCCCTCACATAAACCCGCCAGCGGTCCATATCCTGTGCAAGATTAATCCAGTCTCTATCATCACACCCCACCTCCCTCAAATCCATTTTAATATTATCCTCCCATCTACATCTCGGCCTCCCTAAAGGTCTGTTTCCCTCCGGTCTTCCAACTAACGCTCTATATGCATTTCTGGATTCGCCCATATGTGCTACATGCCCTGCCCATCTCAAACGTCTGGATTTAATGTTCCTAATTATGTCAGGTGAAGAATACAAAGCGTGCAGTTCTGTGTTGTGTAACTTTCTCCATCCTCCTGTAACTTCATCCCGCTTAGCCCCAAATATTTTCCTAAGCACCTTATTCTCAAACACCCTTAATCTTTGTTCCTCTCTCAGAGTGAGAGTCCAAGTTTCACAACCATACAGAACAACCGGTAATATAACTGTTTTATAAATTCTAACTTTCAGATTTTTGGACAGCAGACTGGATGATAAGAGCTTCTCAACCGAATAATAACAGGCATTTCCCATATTTATTCTGCGTTTAATTTCCTCCCAAGTGTCATTTAGATTTGTTACTGTTGCTCCAAGATATTTGAATTTTTCCACCACTTCGAAGGATAAATCTCCAATTTTTATAGTTCCATTTCGTACAATATTCTGGTCACGAGGCATAAGCATATACTTTGTCTTTTCGGGATTTACTTCCAAACCGATCGCTTTACTTGCTTCAAGTAAAATTTCCGTGTTTTCCCTAATCGTTTGTGTATTTTCTCCTAATATATTCACGTCATCCGCATAGACAAGAAGCTGATGTAACCCGTTCAATTCCAAACCCTGCCTGTTATCCTGAACTTTCCTAATGGCATATTCTAGAGCGAAGTTAAAAAGTAAAGGTGATAGTGCATCTCCCTGCTTTAGCCCGCAGTGAATTGGAAAAGCATCAGATAGAAACTGACTCTGCTGTATGTTTCACTGAGACACATTTTAATTAATCGAACTAGTTTTTTGGGAATACCAAATTCAATAAGAATATCATATAATACATCCCTCTTAACCGAGTCATATGCCTTTTTGAAATCTATGAATAACTGATGTACTGTACCCTTATACTCCCATTTTTTCTCCATTATCTGTCAAATACAAAAAATCTGAACTATAGTCGATCTATTACGCCGAAAACCACACTGATTATCCCCAATAATTTCATCTACGTATGGAGTTAATCTTCTCAAAAGAATATTGGACAAAATTTTGTACGACATCAACAAAAGTAATATTCCTCGAAAGTTACCACAGTTGTTTTTGTCCCCCTTTTTAAAAATAGGTACAATTATTAGGTACAAAGATTTTATCCCTGGAAATTTTAAATATTATTCAGAAATTAATTGAGTGGGAGGTGAAGCCTATTGGTAGAATGGAAGAGGGAAATGAGAATACCTCGAGGAAAACCCTCTGCAAAATTAAATAGAAAAATACAAAAAGTAAAGGTTGTTATTTCCGTCTTTGACTTATTTATTAAAATGTCAACAAAGTTATTTTTGCTAATACATCTTATTACACGTGAACGTTTTCCCCCTTGTTATGGGCATCATCAGACAACTATGTGGATATCTATATAGGTAAATAAATCCATGTTACATATTGCAAGAGTTTAAAAATTTTTTACAAACTTTATAATTTTAAAAAACTTTTTAAAAAACTTTTAAAAACAGCTCTCAAATTGAAAAGTAAAGATTAAGAATAACAATAACAAGAATTAAATATAAAATTTGTTTTAAAATATGTATATTTAATAATATCATACTAAAATTGTCTATGGCAGATAATAAATTTTACGAAATACATGCTTCACCATGTTATGGGGTGGTTGAATGTGTATTTTGCACAGTGATTATATGAATATGGAACAACCTGTAGGTAATCACTAGTTTATTTAGGAATATGAAAAAAATTAAATATGCATACTTATACAAAATGTACAAGAAATGTCTGCAAAAGAATTCTGTAATTACATATTTAGAAAAACCAGTGACGGAAAAATATAACTAAACTCCTAGAATGGTGTACTGAACGTGAATGGTGTACAGATCTATAGCTATACTAATAATAAATCTTTAAGCGAAAATCTTCTGGTAATTTTCGCTTTTCCAAAAATAATTGATGTTAACATATATAATTAATCATCCTGAAACCGAAAATCCCTTTTTTGAAAATTTTGCTTGTATCCCTGTCTGTCTGTCTCTCTGTCTGTCTGTCTGTCTGTCTATCTGTCTGGATGTTTGTTACCTTTTCACGCGATAATGGCTGAACGGATTTCGATGAAAATTAGAACATAAATTAAATTCGTTGTAACTTAGATTTTAGGCTATATGGCATTCAAAATACTTTATTTAAAATGGAGGTTATAAGGGGGCCTGAATTAAATAAACCGAAATATCTCGCTTATTATTGATTTTTGTGAAAAATGTTATATAACAAAAGTTTCTTTAAAAATGGTTTCCGATAAGTTTTATTCCAGGAAAAATTTTGATAGGACTGATATTTAAGTCTGTCTGTCTGTCTATCTTGATGTTTACCTTTTCACGTGATAATGGCTGAACGGATTTCGATGAAAATTAGAATGTAAATTAAGTACCGTAGTTCGTTGTAAATTTGATTTTAGACTATATGGCATTCAAAATACTTTATTTAAATGGGGGTTATAAGGGGCCTGAACTAAATAAACCGAAATATCTCGCTTGTCATTGATTTTTGTGAAAAATGTTACATAACAAAAGTTTCTTTAAAAATGATTTCCGATAAGTTTTATTCCAAGCAAAATTTTGATAGGATTGATCTTTAAGGATATACAAGAGTTTTACAATAACAATACAATACATTTCCACCGCCGCCTCAGATTATAGTGTCGTTGTTCCGTATTAAATTTTTTAGTAGGAAGAAAAACAAATATAATCATTCTATGGCAGTAGTGCATAGATCGTGAATTCTTACATTTTCGAAAGAAAGAAATATAATTAAGTTATATATAGTAGATTGTATTTGCTGCATCACTATTTAAGTTATTTAATAGAGCAAAAATCTGAAAATCGATATGTGACATAGGAGTTATTGCAGGAACGACGACGATGGCTACAATGAAATCAAAACAAATGACTCCGTCTATTTAAGCCGGCCTTGACGTTTATCAATATTAATATACAGAGGATATTTTGTGTTTATATGATGTAATCTCAGAAGCTAATTAACCTTCACTATTTGAAATTTGGATGTAATGCTACAAATGAGGACTGAGGTAAGATGAAAAGAAATCTGTACGCACAGAAAACTTGATATTCTGTCGAAATATTGTATAACTTGATCATTGAAACTTTATTTGGTCCACACAAAATACTCTAATTTTATACGCTCATTTTACCATAGCTATCACTGGAGCTGAATTATTTTAAAAGGTGTCATGAAATGGCGTTTCTGCGCTCATGATTTACCCATATTCATTTCCTGTGTTTCTTAAAATACTATTTATGTAGGGTAGGTACCTCATTTTTTTATTTGCATAAACAATGATATACAACCGAGCGAGTTGGCTCAGGCGGTAGCATTTGAGACACGCATTCGGGGGTCCCGGGTTCAAACCCCGTGACCGACCAATCTGACTGGGGTTTTTCATGATTTCCCTTAGTCATAAAGGCAAATGCCGGATTGGAAAGATACATGCCATTATTCTTCACCGCCTCAATTACCAATACCAAAAACATTAATCAAAATCTATAATCAGTTACATGAACACAAGCCATCTACAACACACAATAGAAACAGGAACTCAACAAGAGTGAAAACGGCCTGCTGATATACCCACACATTCTAAACACGTGACATGACCACAGATGTTAAGGCGTGAATAAAATAAACTTAACAAAAAAAAAAAGAAAGAAAGAAAAAAGATGCACAGTAGCCTAAGGTTAACATAAAAATGATCTTCGTACACAATCAACTCTATTAATTTGGAGTGATTTATTAAAGGATGCTTTCAAGACTAATTTAGAAAAATGTTAAACGAATTATCTTTGCACCAAATGAGTGGTCTCTGGACCAAAATGATAGCATTTTAATTATTTAAATACAATTTAAATTAAGTAGCATATTAAACGATTTATTCTTCTATGAAACACGAATGTTCCCTGGACCCAATGTTCTATTTTAATTATGTAATTACTTTATATTTATTTCCAATAAGTGCAGCGGAGCGCACAGGTACAGCTAGTTATTAATATATTTCGTTACTGCAGGTACGTTAACAGAAAGCCACAATTTAAGTTACACAGAATTTCTATGCGCTCAAAGTTGGGTTCTGGCGTCTTGTCAGCCCATTTGAGTTGTGTGGATATAAAGGAAAAATTGTGACGGACCGTGTATAGTTCCTGGGGTAGCTTAGTCGGAAGAGCATTCGTGCGCTAAGCGAAGGGTCCCGGGATCGATGCCCGGCCCCGGAAAATTTTTGCCTTGAAATTAGGCCTATTCAAGTGTGTAAAGTGATTACTTTCTTTTTTACTCACTAGGGTTTTAAAGGCTCATTTTACGCAGTGATAATAGTGGATAAAATGCATCTTTACGCACTATCATAGAACTTTTCTCCAACATTGTTGTCACTCGAACTCAATCATATAAAGCTTTGCGTTTATGATGACTGGAATTCGGATACCGATTGAAAAGAACGATATTCTCTTCATTCTACAGCTCTCTTGTCTTTCTCTTTTCGTCGTACTGGCAGAAAGGTTAAAGTTCTTGACCGTTCTGCATATTTTATCACTGATTAATGGTTCTCGTTTGCAGGTTTCATATAATTATAAAGCCTCATTCCATGTCCTGAATGGCGAAGGTCGTCGTTCCGACGTGTGCAAGGGAACATGTGTGGTGTGGGTTGCATAACGTGACGTGACCGCACCGCACGACAAGGATTAGAACAATGCCTCGCTCAGCTTACGTTTTTGTAGAACGGCTCCCATCTTCCCTGATAATGACAGAAGCAAAAATGAAAATAAATGTAAACTTTAAATGTTGTTATATGAGGGGACTAGAATCAAAACAGGCTATGTCCAATGGAAGCAGATTTTAGATTTTGGATTTTAACATCTAGACTCTAATGAAGTTTAATCACCACAACCACTACGCCTTTAAGTGATTACAGGTATTATTACATTACTTTGTGATTGTACAGTTATTCATGTAATACTGTTTCCATTAATTTCCTCCAATTTCACATCATGCAATTCATCGTATTTTATTATTTTGCCATTTACCTATGTCTTTATGTTCAAAGCATTACTATATGCTAATAGACCTGAAGATGCCATTAATTGGCGAAAGAGCTAGTCATGTTTGATTGTGTAATGATCTAATGTAATTTTTGTATTATTTCTTAGGTTAATAAGAGAGTTATTGAAAGATTATTATATTTATTTCATTTTATGCTAACTTGTCGGACCAATATGCCTCTTAAAAGTATTAAGGGAATGTTCGTAGACGAGTTTCTCCACAAAACCGGTCCTTCTTTCGCTCAGTAAAATTGTGATAAATTCTCAAAAAGAACTATCACAATATTACTCGTATCACAGTATTACCAACCTTTACCCTATATTTTTTTTATTTAAAAAATATCGTATCACCGTCCTTGGATGATGTACAACTCACACATTTAATTTTGGACACTTTTGTACACCGAAAGTTGAGTAAAGTAACCATACATTTTAAGTTGGCCGTTTTGAGCAGTCTCTCCCGATTCTACTAACTATCCCGTTATCATTTACCCTTACTAGCTTAGATATTTCGCTGTTCCACGAGTATCGCTAATGTCAGCAGGTTTATTTAAAAATACCGTATCACTGTCCTTGGATGATGTACAACTCACACATTTAATTTTGGATACTTTGTATACCGAAATTTGAGTAAAGTAACAATTTATTTTAAGCTGGCCGTTTTGACCAGTCTCCCCCGATTCTACTAACTATCCTGTAACCATTTACTCTTACTAGCTTAGATATTCCGCTGTTCCACGAGTATCGCTAATGTCAGCAGGTTACACTGCGGGCAAGTGATCAAGGTATTTGGCTAGGAGAGATAACTGAATTCATTTCAAAACTCTTTACACCATATTCTTCTGTTTCGTGTTTTTCACAAACTAGATGACTCGGTTAGCTCATTTGGTCATGTGAATCGAGCCACTAGCTTAATTATGCGGCGGTCCACCTCTCGGGATCGCAGCCTTGTCCGTGGTGTAATGACTATCATTACGGCTAGTTCCCATGGCCCGTCCGTGAGTCGGTTCCATTATTTCCACCCCTAATCGGCCTCATCCGCCCACAAATTGCGGAGGCGGAAGTGGTAACAAAGTCGTGTATCTCTGTCTTGTAACTGAGAACCACGCCACTCAGGAACAAGGTTCTTTAAGAAATCCGTATCATGTATCAGAGATTATTTAATATATATTGATAATTGAAGTGGAATGCAACTGTTTTAATAAAAATGAAACTGAATCAACAAAGCCTTCTCGACCATTAATCGTCCACAGAGTTCAATTAAGATTGTATAGTTGACACAACTGGTAACAAGAGGACAGCTGATTACTGAGAGGATAAGAAAAAAGGAGGAAGTACTTCAAGCAAATGTGCTTGATATCGGTGCGACGGATATGACGTCAAACTACACCTTCTACGCCCCATAAGCCTCCGCGAAATACCGCCAATCGCCAAATATTCAATTGTTACTATCGGTTTCGGTCATACGTAAACGGTTTAGAATGGATGTGGAGGTAACGGGAGTATTAGCAGATTATTGTATCAACGTATATTTCACTGTATATTTACTTACTTACTTACTTACTTACTTACTTACTTACTTACTTACTTACTTACTGGCTTTTAAGGAACCCGCAGGTTCATTGCCGTCCTCACATAAGCCCGCCATTGGTCCCTATCCTGAGCAAGATTAGTCCATTCTCTATTATCATATCCCACCTCCCTCAAATCCATTTTAATATTATCCTCCCATCTACGTCTCGGCCTCCCTATAGGTATTTTTCCCTCCGGTCTCCCAACTAACACTCTATATGCATTTCTGGATTCGCCCATACGTGCTACATGCCCTGCCCATCCCAAACATCTGGATTTAATGTTCCTAATTATGTCAGGTGAAGAATACAATGCGTGCAGTTCTGTGTTGTGTAACTTCCTCCATTCTCCTGTAACTTCATTCCTTTTAGCCCCAATTTCCTAAGCACCTTATTCTCAAACACCCTTAATCTCTGTTCTTCTCTCAAAGTGAGAGTCCAAGTTTCACAATCATAAAGAACAAGCGGTAATATAACTTTTTTATAAATTCTAACTTTCTGATTTTTCGACAGCAGACTGGATGATAAAAGCTTCTCAACCGAATAATAACAGGTATTTCCCATATTTATTCTGTGTTTAATTTCCTCCCGAGTATAATTTATATTTGTTACTGTTGCTCCAAGATATTTTAACTTCTCCACCTCTTCAAAGGATAAATTTCCAATTTTTATATTTCCATTTCGTACAATATTCTCGTCACGAGACATAATCATATACTTTGTATTTTCGGGATTTACTTCCAAACCTATCTCTTTACTTGCTTCCAGTAAAATTCCCGTGTTTTCCCTAATCGTTTGTGGATTTTCTCCTAACATATTCACGTCATCCGTATAGACAAGCAGCTGATGTAACCCGTTCAATTCCAAACCCTCTCTGTTATCCTGGACTTTATATTTCACTGTATATTTATTAAAAGTGTTACGGTTGTGACATGGACTGAACACTTCATTTCCACATTGTTTTCTTTTATCAAGAAGGATGTTGGCACTCCTTCATATGTTAAAGCATAGGGGGACATATCAACGGACATATTCTACAGTTGAGCCGAACAGAATATTAGCTTATTTAAAACAAATAACACTTGCTGAACTTGACTACACTTTTTAAATATTTACAACAACGAGAAACAATTTGTAATCGTAATAATACGAACAAAACAGCTGATAAACATACAGAAAAAGAGATGAACTATGGGTAATTTGACGGCCATACTAGTATACCTTTTTTGTTCCACGTTTCAAGCTTATGGCCCAGGGTTGGTCGATCATAACACACTACTGCCATCTAGCGGAATATTTGTAATGATGAGATGACACAATAATATATTTTCAAGACAGTTTAGTATTATAGTAAGTCAATATTTTATTGTATTACAGTACTTTATTTCTTCGAATATTCATGTGCTTTTTTCTAATCTTGTTACAACCAATTAAATCTCACTCGAGTTTTAATTTTCTCTAGATAAATCAAAATCTCTAGTAAGATTACTGTAGATAAAACGAGTTAAAACATCGAACCTGCAGTGTTTATAGGAAAGAATCAGATATAAGCATGTTCTTTATTTACAAGAAGACAAGAAATAATTTTATTGTGTCCTAATGGACATATTATACTTTTGCTCAGACATACTTTAACTCTTCCACTTTATCGAACCTTAGCTAAGTAATTTGTAAGTTCTGGTTATGTTCCATCCAGTCGTCTTAGTGGTGTAATGGTTAGCATATCTGTCATTAAACTAGAAGTTAACGGTTCCGTTGTGTTAATAGTACCCGTAATTCTATACAAGAAGAAACTAATTCAGTATTTCACATCGTAGGCCTAAACAATACAAAAAAGAACTGTGTTTTCTTGAGACAAATTTTTAACATCGTATAATGTAATATGAGCATCCATACTTTTTAAATGCACTATTATCGCCTTCAGCAGATGATTGGAAGTTATAAATCCCATTTATTTCATTAAATTTATAATGAATGTGTATCAATGTTAAAATATCTTGCGGACCAAATTGAAAATATTGGTGCTAATAATTCACTTAATGAACTTGAGTGGAAGAATTGAAACAAAAAATTAAAATATTACTGAAACATAAATACGAGTATACGAGTAGAATTAATAATGAAGGAATTCAAAACTAAAAACTTTTGTGCGAGATCGTGCGTATTTGCTTGTTTTCCGCACAGAACCAATACGCGGTAATTGTGAAATACCACATTCAGTATTCCCAACGTAACACACATAACAATTTCCCCCTTCTTACCGCTTAAGCGCGACATTCATTTTACTGCTTTAGGCTTTTAACATATTATTTTTAGAGACGTTTAACATAGTAATAATTATAAATTGGAAACTTACCACTGCAATTTCACCTAAATTGCAATGTTAATTATTGTTTTTAAATATTTGCAAAAATTAAGTAAACTCTACTACTCTACGAAACTTATTGCATTCCTGATACAAGTAACATTAAGGAAGCCGTGAAAAAATCAACGAGATTCCAGATGCCGATGTTATTACTGCAATATGTTATATAAATAATATTGTTAAAATATTAAAATGAAAAATAAATCATTACATAACCTTACCGTTTGTTTTAAGTTCGCATTTATAGACTGGGGAAAAAAGACAGACGTATATCACGGCCTGCTGGAGTATAGTAAACACAGAAAACATTTTACAGCAACAATGTTGAAGAAAGATATGTTGGTGTTCCGAAGTTCGCGTCATTAAACAGAAACCAACATGGAGATTTCATTGCAACTAATTAGAAATTCGTCTTTCAGGTATGTAATAAATGATCTTCGCACAAAATAATGTACGATACACGAGCGGTATGTTTGTTTTCATGTTCTCGGAAATTAAAAAAGCTCAACTACGTTTCGCTTTTTCAGTCTTTTCCTCGACCATGAAAACGTCAACATACCGCTCTTGTAACATATATTACTATTACGATAGGCCTACAAAGCAGCAGGAAAAGTAATGTTTGTAAAACGCAGGGAAATAGAAAAATGCTCAGAAAAAATAAATAACGTTGCTGAGACAGGCCTGAATATTCTAATGCTGGTGATGGTGGTGATGGTGACAGTGATAGTTTTTTATAGCTATAATATAGAAGAACTTAAATTAATTCTATAATAAAAGCAAGTAAAGCTAAAAACTTACAAAAGTTCTTCTGTAGGCTATACTTAATTGTTTGATTCTACTTACATTCAAATCCACACGCTTCACATTCTAGCCGGATGCAAATTTTCGTCTTAAAAGCAGCATCATCCGTGGGAACAAGATGAATAATGTCTCTGTCCTGTATGCGTCTGGTGTCCTTGTTCCACTACGATGTTAGAGTTGATTAATATGTTAATTAAAGGACATTTAAAGGTTAAAATGTACAGATGATGCGTACGGATAATATTAATTTATTATTGCAAAGCTATTATGATAGTGGGAACAATTTCTTGCTAGTTATATTATGACTAAAAGATGGGAGTTTCCATATATGACAATCAACAACGCATAATCTGAAAGGACAAATGAAAATCGTAGATGATTAAAATGGCTACTAAAAATCAACAGCGGACACAATGTATGTCCTTTGGTATGCTAAATTTGAGAGTATTTAAAGAGGTCAAAGGGAATTTCAACGTGAGTGTGGTGTGCGTAATGTACCTAAATACGATTCCATAATGTTGTGGTATCGAACATTTGTAGAAACAGGTTCTGTGTGGGTTAAAAAAAAAATATGCAGGAGGTCGCAGGCGAAACCCAGAACGAGAAGCAGCTACCTCTTGGCTTGGTCCCCAAACTCACCAGATCTAACCCCTCCTGACTTCTTCGTGTGGGGTTTTGTTACAGACATTGTATATTCACAGAAGCCCAGGAATATTGACGATCTGAGAGTAAAAATTGTTCAAGCTTTTCAACCAATCACCCCTCTTATGTTACAACGGACATGGCCTGAATTGCATCACCTTTATGAGTTGTGCAGTGTGCTCAATAGGGGTCATGTTGAGCTCTGAGGAATCTCTCATCTTTCAGTGCTGTATGCACAAAGTTTCAATAAATAGAGTTCAGTAGTAAATGTTTTACGGTGTTTTTACTTTATCCATACCCAAACGGATCACCCTGTATATATTCCTAAATCAGTTAAGTGTTAAAATGTATGGTTATAAGCACTGCAGATTTAAAATCTTAGGGGCTTCCGAATAATAATAATAATAATAATAATAATAATAATAATAATAATAATAATAAATATAAGTCTAATCAGAGAAAAAGAAGAACAATTCTACACCTTCATGAAATCTAGACAGAAAAACTGCAGACTTCTATAAGGAGAATGTCCGACAACAACTATCATACATGGCACACAGCTAGCCGAATGTCTTCACTATATTGGTGCAACGAGTTCACATCCCGGTGGGTCCAAGTGGAATTCTTGATAGGAAAAGACGTTGCTGATTGGTAGGCTGGTTGCAGGTGTTATGCAGATCATCTTGTTTGGATTTCCTAGGGCATCGCTTTGGCGGCAAAATTATACAGGGTGGAGACGGTATATGTGCAAATATTTTATTTATTTATTTATTTATTTATTTATTTATTTATTTATTTATTTATTTATTTATTTATTTATTTATTTATTTATTTATTTATTTATTTATTTAACCTGGTAGAGATAAGGCCATCAGGCCTTCTCTTCCCCTCTACCAGGGGATTACAACTACTATATTAAGAATACAATTACAATTATAATTACAATTAATATTAAAATTTACAAATACTGTACAATAAAAATCAAAGTCCTAAAAGATTAACTGATTAATAAAAGCTAGCCAGTTTATTGTAAAAATTAAGAAGAGAGAAGCATTTCTTTTATTGATTAAGTAAAAAATTAAACCTACTCTACGCAGTAAGAAAATGCTTAATAAGCTTGATTTTGAACGCTACTAAATTCCGACAGTCTCTGATGTCACTGGGTAAGGTATTCCACAAGCCCGAGAGCGAGATTGTGTATGATTATGAATACGATGATGTATAATGTGTTGGTATGGCTAGTATGCGGCTATTTTGCGTGCGTGTGAAGAGATTATGATAATATTATGATGACAGATAACTGAAACGGGAGGCAAGGTAGAAGTGTGAAGGACTTGGAAAAGAAGAACAAGAGAATGAAAATGTCTACGTTGGTTAAGCCGTAGCCAGATATTTTGATATTTGTTTAAGAAAAATGCAAGTGAAATAACACCCTATTTACTTTTTCCCTCACTCTTATAGTTTTTCATAAATGTGTCACGTATTTTACGGTATGATGTTTTATGAATGGTAGTACTCCGAAACCCCTGTCAGTTTAGACTATACGCACGTCTTGCGATATCATTATTATACTCCAGCATTAACAGTTAAGGATGAAATTGTAACGCATTACAGTACAAAATATCTATCAGGGACTGGAATGCTTTACCTGCAGACTTACTAAAGGCTTTACCAACAACCAAAAATGCATTTAAAAATAGGCTTAACGACCTTACTAATAGACGGTAATTATACACAGTACTTAAAGGGTGTAAATGATATGTTGTTATTGAAGTGTTGTATCAGTGAAGAATTATGTTGTGTCAGTGAAGTGTCTTGTATCAGTGAAGAAGTATGTCGTGTCAGTGAAGTGTGCTGTGTAAGTGAAACGTGTTCCTGTCAGTGAAGCTTTATAGTTTATAGTGGCAGTGCAAAGAAATTGAAGAGTGAAATGTTTTTGAAGTGTTAGTGAAATCAGGATAGAATCAGTGAAATGTGTCGTAGTTCCAGTGCAGTGAGTGAGTTGACAGCGAAATGAGTGTAATGTTGAAAGGTACTTGTGCAGATATGAACATATACTCGTGGGTTTTAGTTCGATCTTAGTTTTAAGATACAAATTACAATATTTCAAATGTTATTTTAAGTGATCGTTTCATTTAATTTAGTATATTACCTGTTGTTGTTGTTGTTATTATTATTATTATTATTATTATTATTATTATTATTATTATTAATTATTAGTATTATTGTTAATTGTATTTTTAATTAATAAGTTTATTATTGTCATTATTGAGTGTAATTAGTTACCCCTGCCCCGGGTATATACCCATTGCAGTGTGAATAAATACATACATACAAAATAAATCATGAATGTAATCCCATGTGCTAATGTAAACAGGTGATTGTGTCTGGATACACGATAAATTATTTCATAACCTGTTACACCACAAAGACCTTCATGGTAAGCCTGGAGAGTGGACAACCCCCAGAAGCTTATACTCGTACCTCCACGTAACTAGTGAGAAAACAAATCTAATTTACAATTCATTTTTTCATATTTTCAGATATGCCTAGCAATATAATAAAATAAGTATATATAAATTTCAATCATAAGACACATCTGTTATTTTATTAGAAAACGAATCGCCTGGAAGTATTAATTAACCTAAAAATATGGTATTTTTTCATGTCTAAAAATAACTTCGAAGATTGAGAAATTTGTTACATAGTGTTGTTCAGTATACTATCCCGATTATCTCTAAAAATATTTGCACGTATACCCCTCCACCCTGTGTAATTATCCCGGCCCAGGTCGATGGCATTTAAGTGTGTTTAAATGCGACAGGTTCATGTCGGTAGATTTACTGGCATGTAAAAGAACTCCCGCGGGACAAAGTTCCGGCACACCGGCGACGCTGATATGACCTCAGCAGTGTGAGCGTCGTTAAATAAACCATAATTAAAATTTTTTTAACGGCACAGCGTGAATATTCTAAAATCAAGTTCCTAACATCGGGAAGAAGAAAAAAACACTGATTACGCATTGGCTTACAATAAATCTAGTAGCCTAGATGGATAAAGAAAATATAAAAGAGTAGTTTTAATAATGTTTCAGAACTTAGTGATATTTTCCCCTGAATTAGGGGAGAGTTGGGTAGTATCGGACATCGGGTAATATCGGATAGTGAGTTTCTTTCATCTACCAGAATGCTAGTACCTGAATGACATGGTTAAGTTTCTGTGATGTCGCATACAATTACGTAACCACGTCATTCAGGTACTACCATCTCTGGTAGATGAAAGAAACGCACTGTCCGATATTACCCGATGTCCGATACTACCCAACTCCCCCCTAAAATTTTGTGTGTTCGTTTTTCTCATTGTCATTTTTACAACTTTATTAGGTGTATTCCAGATTCCTTCATAATGTCTCTTCTAACAACGTCAGTATAATATGTTTCTCTACTTTTTATGTATTACAGTAATTGTTGAGCATCTATATTGCATTCACATAATTTCTCTAACATTTTGTATGGGAACTAAAAGTTTGATCAGTTGTAGATTGTCCTTCCTTGTAACGACATTGGTAGTTTCCTATTTTTCTTCCAAATTGAACAGGGATGTCAAAGCAGCTGCACTGCTTGCTCTCAAGAACTCGCACAACATTTCCTTAAGAGCGATGATTTTATTTTATCTTGCTGAAAAGTGAACCTTGTTGGATTTGTGTAGTATGATCACATAATACAGGCGCTTTGAAATCCCTGATGTAGAAGTTTAAATGTTATGCTAGTATAAAGAAGAAGACTTTATAAGCTAATGATAAGCTCAGAAGAGATTTTCTACGATAATTCTTGTATTCCACCTTATCACTTTGTTAAACTTCGGGCATAAAGTGGTATTATTCCGCTCTTTTGGCATCTCTTTCGGTTACTTATAATGAAACTAACATCTGTCAATTCTTATTATTACCATTAATTTCTCTAAATAGAATACAAAACCTCTAATGACAAAATCATAATAGCCTACATTAATATTCTCATTATATCAATACTAGTGGCGTGTGCAGAAAATGCTGCAAACTAAGTTCATTAGACGTTCAAATAAATATTTTTCAGATTTATTTTCAATGAAGAATACCAGACATTCTGAAAGTTATTTGCTTCCATAATAATGAAAGATACTCTCTCTCGAGCCGATACTGAAGAGAACCACGCTTATAAATATCTACACCACACCGCCATTAAATATATGAAAAAGACCCAACCCCACTTGATTAATAGGCCTAAATATAAAAATATTTGATTTTTAATAATATTATTATCTTACGCAAGTTTTATAGCTTTCAGTAACATATGCTATATATACTATATAGCCGCCACTCAGTAAAATATAGAAATCAAAATCTAATTTAAATTATTCTTTACATCTACTTATATAACCCCAAAACGTTTCACTTTCATATCATCAATATAGCATTAATATGCATAATTAATGAAAAATAGTCACATCATGGCATTAACTACAATAATATGTCATTTCTAATGGTAATAATGTCATCAAACCACCTCAAGTTTTGTAGTTTTTAATATCCAATACACAGCTGTACTCAGAAAATTACACACCACAGAATCGAACCTGTAAATTATTTTTAGTAAGTTAAATTTTTAATAACCAATTTAATTTGAGCTCTAAATACGTCAGCATTCTTGCAGATCATGGCCTTTGTGTAATATTGTTTACTGTAGTGTGTGTTTTGTTTTATTCTGAAATGCAATTAGCTAGTTCTCAAAACTGACACAGATGGATTTTGGAAAATAGGAAAATTATGTTGAAAAATTGGCATTTCACTGAAAACTGCTATTTTTCTGAAAAACTTTGAGTTCCAAGCTTCAAAATGAGGGGTCATTTATTAAAATCCGTTCAGCCGTTTTCCCGTAATGTCCATTACCAGTTCAAAATGAGGGGTCATTTATTAAAATCCGTTCAGCCGTTTTCCCGTAATGTCCATTACCAGTTCAAATTATATATACAGTATATAGATATTTTAGATTTATATTTTGCTCTCAATAGCATAGTTATATTAAACTTATATTAAATTAATTCTCACCATTTTAACCAACTAGCTATCAGAACTTAATTATAATTCTTTACATTTGGCATATAGACTGAATTGAAATTACATTAGCTCATGAATTAAGTTATTACTTTTTCGTATAGGCTTTATCTCGAATTAAATAAACATGTACTAGTCGTTAAAACTTAACTGAAGAATATTGCTGGAGAATTTTTAAGTATATTGTAAATATATGTAACTATTGTATTGATTAAGGGGTTAGGTATAGCTTACAACAGTAATATTTTTGAAAATATTAAACATTTTTTTTTCCTCCAGTACTGTATACTGTACAACAATGAAAAACTGGTATGTGTAAAGCACTGTGCTATATGGAAAAAATATTTTTACGATTAAAAAAAATTATTTATATTTTTTTTCCAAAATTTAAAATGGTGGCAGTTCACTGTGCAGTGATGAAGCGTTTCCCTCATAACCCATAAACTTGTTAAAATTTTCACGTTCTCTCTTTATTTTATTGCTGAAACCCATGTTTACAATATGTTTACAGTGTCTTTCAACTACATTCCTTAATAAATAAGGAATTTATTTTTTATCAGACAATCTATCAAAGGTAGAGAAGTGATTTTGCATCATATTGTAGATATGACATGTATAAATGTACACAAAAATTTCATCGCAGAATGTTGGATAGTTTTTGAGTTATGAGGGAAACGCTTCATCACTGCACATTGTACTGCCACATTTTGAATTTTGAAAAAAAAAATGCTAATTATTTCTTTCAAATCGTAATTTTTTTTCATAGAGCAGAAGGACAGTATTTTACACATACTAATTTTCATTATTCTATAAGGTACAATAATGGAGGGGAAAATGTTGAATATATTTCCAAAGTTTTACTACTGTAAGCTGTACCTAACCCCTTAAGGCTCGTTGACTGAAAGAGAAGGCCTTATGGTCTTAACTCTGCCAGCGAAAATAAAACATTTGTTCTATTCTCTTATTTCTTCCTCATTTGTTCTTTCTGTGCATGGATCTTTTACCAGAAGCTTTTCCCCCAGTTTTTTTAATTAATTTCGCTATCATGGAATATGTCGTGTAGTTTAGAAATTATAGGTGCGACAAAACTGGCCAGAAAATATATCGGTTGACTTTATGGGATGGCCAGGATCTCCCTGTCCTGGAAGGCATTTTGGGCCCTTAAATTCATTCTGCTTCACAAAACCTTAAGCAGAAAAGCTAAAATACAGGCACTGGAGACCTGTGTTTATCCTGTACTACTTTATGGGTGCCAAACATGGTCGCTAACAGGGAAACACAGGACCAAACTACAAACGTGTCATAGGAAAATGATGCTCAAAATTATGGGCGTATCACTGAAGGAGAAAATCCCAAATGCGACACTGTACCAACTGGCAGATACACAGGACATCACACATACAGCCATTACATCCAAATGGAAATGGGGTGGACACGTGGCCAGGCTACCAGGCGACAGATGGACATACCGAGCTACCATGTGGGACCCACGCATAGGAAGGAGACTTCAGGGCAGACCTCGGCGCAGATGGGCAGACTTCTTCAAAGAACAGGCAGGCCAACAATGGTCCAGAGAGGCAACAGACAGAAGAAAGTGGAAACTACTCGAGAGACATTTGTGCATAGACAGGAAGTTGTGGAAGGCAGTGAGAGAACTATTGTTAAAGGAATTGAAGTTCTTAGACTTAAATATCACGTCTAACGTGAACTAGCTTATCACGTTACACAAATAGAGCTTTCCCTCATTTAAGGAGGCCTTTGCCCTTCATGGGATACAATAGGCTATCTTTATCTTTATCTTTATCTTTATCTTACCCTATTATTGGACTGAAGTTACAGATGCAATCACGTCACAAATATCTGAAGTCGTAACAGATCCAACGGTTATATTATATTAATGGTACTGTTATAATTATGATTATTATGATGAGAATGACATAATCATGGTAAGAATAAGGAATAAGACCGCAGAGGACGAATGGAGGAACGAAAGGCTCCTAGCAAAGATGGAATGCTATATTAGATTTCAAATAAGAAATCGCCGCACTTCTGTTAAGTTGGATTCAAACGAAATAGAGGAAAGGAATGCTACTCCATGTCGTTCAGGAGTAGGTCACTAGTATCTTAGTACGGAATTTGAGCAGAATCCACACGTGAGTTAAGGCTAAGGCTTGGGACAAGGCCATCGAATGATGTAACAGTGAAGCTTTCTCACCGCGGAGTAATTGCGTGTGTTTTGTTTCTGTGTGTTCCGGGCAACCGGCCGTAGAAACGGCACAAAATGCAGCTCAGCACAATACATCGGTCCTCAGCAGTTTTCAGACAGTTTCGGAATAATGCTGAATTTTCTGTCACTCAGATGTCGAGTCGCCATTTAAAATTTATCAAATTTAGTCGCCTCATTAAGACCGCATATTTCTTTTCCTTTCTTTAAAGCCAGGTAACGGAATGTTTCATTTCGCTACGAAGAATACTTACAGAAGGAAAGAAATAGGAGCAAACATATTTTTATTACTTACACGTTTGTTACTTGCTTACTTTTACTTTCATAGGCGTTTCCACTTTCAGCGGTTGCCTTTTATTCCCCTTTTCCATTGTTGTCGGTTATCCCAACATCCTTTTTCCAACCCTCTAGCCTCCATGGCTTCAGGAACTCCTCCTCTTCATGTAAGTCGAGGTCGTCCCTTTCTTCTCCTCCCTGGAGGTGACCAATTCAATTTTTTTTAGGCCATCGTTCCTCGAGCATCCTCTGAACATGTGCAAACCACTGAAGCCTTTGACATTCCAAACGGTCGATCACATCTTCTTGTATGTTCCACTTTTCCAAAATCGTGTCATTTCTGACCTTCTGGAGACGGGATATGCATAGACTCCTTCTTAGTCGATCCATTTCCACAGATCTAACACGGTCTTTTTGTCTTTCTGTCAGAGTCCTGCTTTCCCCTCCATTACATCAAGTATCATTTTCTTTGTCTCCATTCTAACATCCCTATTCTTTCAACTACATTCCTTAATAAATAATATTTTTTATGTTAGAACAAAATACTGATATTTGACAACTTTTCAATGATTTTTTTTTATCAGACAATCTATCAAAGGTAGGGAAGTGATTTTGCATTATATTGTAGATATGACATGCATAAATGTACACAAAAATTTCATCACAGAATGTTGGATAGTTTTTGAGTTATGAGGGAAACGCTTCATCACTGCACAGTGAACTACCACCATTTTGAATTTTGAAAAGAATATTAATAATTTATTTTAAATCGTAATTTTTTTTCATATAGCAGAAGGACAGTATTTTACACATACTAATTTTCATTATTCTATAAGGTACAATAAGGTACACATTTGTTTTCTTTCATAAACTCGAAATTCATTAAATTATTAACAACTTCGTGCATGTTTATTTTTAAGTGATAAACAATAATAGACGTTTGCATTGCAGATGTAGACTAACATTCCTCATTACTAGATAGATAGATGGATTTATTGAGCAATATTACATATACAGATGTACTATATTAACAGAATTTTCTCTTAAACCCCATGCACGGGTCTTCTGACCGTACGTGCTGTGTAAAACAAGTCCTACCTTGTAGGTTTCACCCCCCTCACCTATAGTTAGATCCAACCACTCTTCAAAAGAACACACAGACTAAAACAAAAATGGCACAAACAAAACACATTATGTAATATATCCTAACCTAACCAGACAAAAAAGTGTATAATTGAGGATCCCTTCATCAGTTCGCATCACAAACTTCAACAGCTGAAGTTCTAATCTGTCTCGCCTTCAAGAGGAACAATCCAGTCTGTTGTTCCCATTCTCTATTCCCCATGAGGTCAAGACATGCAAGCGAACTCCTATTCTGACTTAGCATCGAGGGTGGTAGATATTTTTCCGGATATGTACCAATTCGACACACTGCAATAAAATATGTTTCAGGAGTTCTTTTCTCCGCACAGTGGACAAAGGCGCTCTCCTTCTTCCTTGACAATTTTATTACCCTTCCATGTCCCCAATCTTAGCCACGCTAAACCTGCTCTACTGTCTTTGTTACAAGAATGTATGTAGTCATACCTCCCCTAGTTAAGCATGAGATCTGATTGTAAATGTAGTGAGGACTTTTCCGAACATTGGAGCTCAATCTCTTGCCTCTCGATATCAAACAAACGCATCTTCATATTACGCCATATATTCCTTCTGTTATTCTCTCCTTTTTCCCCCACACCCCCTCCTATTCCTATATGATGCAGCCCTCTCTGCAGTTTATAAACCTATCCTTTTTCCCAACCCTCTCTTTGTTGAAATTTGTAGAAAATCGATCGTAAAAGCGACTGGTCCCCAAATTATAATTTTAACCAGTATTTTTATCACCCTAACTTTCATGTGAATTGCTTCGTTTTGAAGCCCAAACTCCTTTAGCATTCCGCAATTAGCTGTGCTTCTGCCAATTCCAAGTTCCTTATTACTAATAATATTCTTAACCTCACTCCTGCTAATAATAGAATTTACAACCATTAAACTGCTGAGCCATTTATACCCGAACTCACACTTTCAGAAGTCGAAATTGCGATAGAAAATCTGAAAAAGTACAAGTCTTCAGGTATCGATCAAATTCCAGCAGAATTAATACAAGAGGGTGGAAGTGCATTATATAGCGAAATTTATAAACTTGTACTTGCTATTTTGGAAAAGGAAATTGTACCAGAACAATGGAAGAAGTCCATAATTGTACCTATTTTTAAAAGGGGGGACAAAATCAACTGTGGTAACTTTCGAGGAATGTCACTTTTGTTGACGTCGTACAAAATTTTGTCCAATATTCTTTTGAGAAGATTAACTCCGTACGTAGATGAAATTATTGGGGATCATCAGTGCGGTTTTCGGCGTAATAGATCGACTATTGATAAGATTTTTTGTATTCGACAGATAATGGAGGAAAAAATGGGAGTATAAGGGTACAGTACATCAGTTATTCAAAGATTTCAAAAAGGCATATGACTCGGTTAAGAGGGAAGTCTTATACTGTATGATATTCTTATTGAATTTGGTATTCCCAAGAAACTAGTTCGATTAATTAAAATGTGTCTCAATGAAACATACAGCAGAGTCCGTATAGGTCAGTTTCTATCTGATGCTTTTCCAATTCATTGCGGGCTAAAGCAAGGAGATGCACTATCACCTTTACTTTTTAACTTCGCTCTAGAATATGGCATTAGGAAAGTTCAGGATAACAGGCAGGGTTACATCAGCTTCTTGTCTATGCAGATGACGTGAATATGTTAGGAGAAAATACACAAACGGTTAGGGAAAACACGGAAATTTTACTTGAAGCTAGTAAAGCGATCGGTTTGGAAGTAAATCCCGAAAAGACAAAGTATATGATTATGTCTCGTGACCAGAATATTGTACGAAATGGAAATATAAAAATTGGAGATTTATCCTTCGAAGAGGTGGAAAAATTCAAATATCTTGGAGCAACAGTAACAAATATAAATGACACTCGGGAGGAAATTAAATGCAGAATAAATATGGGAAATGCGTGTTATTATTCGGTTGAGAAGCTCTTATCATCCAGTCTGCTGTCCAAAAATCTGAAAGTTAGAATTTATAAAACAGTTATATTACCGGTTCTTCTGTATGGTTGTGAAACTTGGACTCTCACTGAGAGAGGAACATAGGTTAAAGGTGTTTGAGAATAAGGTTCTTAGGAAAATATTTGGGGCTAAGAGGGATGAAGTTACAGGAGAATGGAGAAAGTTGCACAACACAGAACTGCACGTATTGTATTCTTCACCAGAAGAACTTAAAATCCAGACGTTTGAGATGGGCAGGGCATGTAGCACGTATGGGCGAATCCAGAAATGCATATAGAGTGTTAGTTGGGAGACCGGAGGGAAAAAGACCTTTAGGGAGACCGAGACGTAGATGGGAGGATAATATTAAAATGGATTTGAGGGAGGTGGTGTGTGATGTCGGGATAAGAGCTAAAATATATGTACAACGGACTTAACCTCTTCCTTCACCCCTTAGCCTACTTTTCTTAGCAAACTTTTCTAAATTCTTGACATTCTTCGTCGGGAATGCTCTTCTCCGAGCATTGCCATCACGATCGTACTGATGTCTGCCAAGCGACCTGCCCTCTCCAGTAACTTGCGTGTGCCCACAATGTTAATTCAAACTATTTAGAATTACAAACACTATAACGTTTCATTTAAGGAGAGAGGACGGTATTTTTTCTTTTTTCCTATTTGTTGTAAAATATTAATTTTTTGTATATAGAGAGCTCATGGCTATAAAAACTCAACCAAATATAAATAAAAAAAAAAGATATTTGGGGGCCCATACTTAAAAAAAAAGTACCCAATGCAGAATTTTACTAAAATCGATATATCTAAGCCATTTTTAAAGATAAATTCAAACGGTTTTTTACATTTTACTTATAAAAGCATGCTCTATAGACAGTATGTAACAGAATTTTGATATTAGTTCCTACATTTGTAAAATAAACAATTAAAATTTAATGGCACTTTTTTTTACAAACAGATAGACATATTTTTTAAATGAAATCGATTAGCAAAATTCTGTTACAGAGAAAAGTTCCTAATAGTCTAGAGAATGTGTGTTCTAAATTTCATGCATGAATCTTTAATAGTTCAGAAATTATATCCATTTTTATCTGGCAATGTAGGAAATAAAATGAAGTTACGGAAGCAACAAAGGGGGTGTGTGATTTAAAAATCTAGAGCGCAGGAAGTTTAAAAATGGTGTCTCCATCATCCGATAAGGATACAAATACCCCAAAAAATGTTATACAATGTATTCCACCCATACCACGTTGTTTTAATCATTGAGTTACCGTTCTGCATTCTGACGTGACATTGTTGAATTTTATTTTTATGGTATTGTTTTTGTTAATATTACATATGTTTTGAAGTATTATGTTCGGTATATTTCTGTTTTGGAAAATTTTAAAAAGTTTGTCTTTTAATCATATCGGACACTTTGGTATAACTTATAAATACAAAAAGTGTCTTTAAATTGAATTCCCTTCGTTTATGAAACAACAATTTTACAGAAAAAGCCGAGTCAAAACAAGATCTACCTTTTCGAAATCCATTATGGACATTCCAAAAGAGACAATTCACTTTCTTGTTTTAATCTTTCATTATAATTTTTGCATATATTTTATAACAAGTGTTAAATAAGCTAACTTGTCTATAATTATTGCAACATATTATTAAGATCTGTGAAGGTCTCGTTACATAAGACCAGTACTGCTGTATGCCTGTGAAACGTGGACTATGAACAAAAATAATGAACAAATTCTCCAGTGTTTTGAAAGAAAAATATTGCGCAGAGTTTATGGCCCAGTGTGTGACAGGGGTGTGTGGAGGAAAAGGTATAACCAAGAATTGTATTCTCTTTATGAAGATGTGGAAGTCTCTAAATACATAATGTTAACCAGGCTAAGATGGGCAGGACACCTGATAAGGAAGGAAGAGGCGGAGATCCCAAAGAGAGTAATGCTAACACAGCCGGATGGGACAAGAAGGAAAGGAAGGCCGAGATCGAGATGGATTGATGGAGTGGATGGTGATACGAGAGCTCTTGGGGTGAGAAATTGGAGGATGGTAGCTTTGGATTGTGATAGCTGGAGACGAGTCCTTGAGGAAGCCAAGACTCAGCAATGAGTTGTAGAGCTACTGGTGATGATGATGAATTCATCTATAATTATCTAATTTACGCTTGGAAAACAAATGTATTTGTATATGTTTGCTTTCATTTCTATTAAATAATACAGTATAGTCTCGCACGTATTCCTACGCTTGCTTCATGCCGGTATTTCATCCGCAGATGACGTCACAGCGGACTACGCAACAGTTTTCTTCAATATAACAAAACTTCATAAACAAATTGTACCAAAACTCTGAAACCATAAAAGATAGCTAAAGTCTTACTACAAATCTGAAAAACTCGACATTACTTACGTATTTCACTCGCAACCGGTACAGCTGCAACTCTTGTACTCTGGGCGTAGGAATCGACTGAAGGCGGGAGTGAACGAAAATTCTTGCATGTTTCATAGAATTCTGTAACAATGTGTGTAATATTAATTATGAAATAAAATAAATCCCATAAATAGAAAGATTATTAGGTACATAGTATTTAATGTCACATAGGTTTGTATTGTCTCTCTCTCTCTTACAGGTAGAGTGTTATTGACATTGAAAAATGTTACGAGCCAGTGTGACTTGCATTTTTCGCCTAGCGCTGGCTCGTAGATAAGTATTATTCAACATTAAGGATACAATTAAAATTAATTCAACTTCTCTGCTGTAATAACGTTCATGCAATTTGATTACAGTTACAATCATTACCCCACAGCAGACAAAAATTATTTCTAATTTCATACTGCATACAATAGATTTTGTATGCTGACGATAAGATTTATGTTGAATTAAGAACATGCTTTGCAACTCTCCCTGTATAATCGAGTAAAATCTTTTTATTGACTCAGTCTATAATTTATCATTCACAAATATAACTTAAATATTACACATATTTTGTTTTATATTTCAATTTGACAAACGTTTTCAACTATGAAATAGTCGTCTTCAGATCTGTATAATATTACCATTTATGAACACAATTATTGGTTATAATCTGGTATATGTTATAGACCACGGATGCAGAAATTGTAAGAGAGGGGTGGAAGCATGGGGAAAGAGATGTTCCCCCGACCACAAGGCCGGAGCCTTCAATGAGGTATCAGTGACGTCTGGCAAGCACACTGAATACATCTCTCTTCTCCCCCTACCGTGTCCAATGACTCGAGGGTTGAAGGGAAGGGATGAGTTATGTGTTCCAGTTTGTGATATCCGCCGCAATTGTAGCACAGTTTTGCATCCCTATAATAGACTGACCCAATAAAATAATTTGACTTGTTTGACTTAACTTTTCTTAGTAACTTATCGTAAAATAAAGTAGTTCAATAAAATAACTCCCAGCATAATTTAAAAAAAAAAGATCACAAAATTATACGCAATATGGAAATTTCAATCAAAAAAACTCTTCTATTTAATAGAAAAGGCTATACCTGCAGTATACCTGCCTTAATAAAAACATATTAAAAAGAATCAACTGTTTTAACTACCTAGCCCGTTCGTTATCATTCGTGAACGAACCTGATCTGAGTAAAGAAGTTTTTGAAGATAAAGGTATCTCCCTTTACACGACATGGTGGCGCAGAAAGTCAAGGAGGTAAAGTTCACGCTTTCATGCTCTCGACATTAGAATGAGGTGATATGATTGGCAACATGCTTCGACGATACTTTTCCTCCGGGAAAACCCCAGTACTCAATTTTTAACAGGAGACTCAGTGGACTCTGGTGTCATTTTGAAAGTTTTGGCAACGGAACTAGACAAGAATCATTCCTGTCCATTGCTAATTTTTCTACTAACTTAACTATCATGCCATTTATTATGTTTTTTTTTTATTTCAGAGAGGCTATATAAATTCAATAATTGAACACTTAAAATTCCAAAAGGAGGCAAGATTATAGTTACATAAAATTCCCTAGGCCAATTTCCTTTAATGGATGAGAAATCTAGATAATTAGGAGAAATAATTGAACACAATTATCGGTAGGACCCTTCAAATTTGTCTAGAGTTCCTTCAGTGGAATAGAGAAATTCAAAGCGAGACAAATGGCCAACAGGCTTGGAGCTCATATATTTGGTTTTTTTCAGCCCCGATCTCCCTTGCAAGGACGCATTTTCGCATACTTTTCAATATTTCTCCTCCCATTTCCCCTCTCATTCATTAATTTATTAATTCACTAATTCACTCATTCACTAATTCATTCATTCATTTATTCATTCCTTCATCAGCAGGAATGAGATTTATGAGACTTAGGCTACTACAGGTTGTATAAAAAATGGGACCCCAAAAGGAAATGTTTCAATAGTGAAAGAATTAAACATGTAAACTACATACGAACACAAAGGAAGAATTTCATAACCATTTCAGAAGAATTGACATGGATTCAGGATATATTACTAAGTTACCATTCAGTAGGCAGACGATAAATTTGTCGACCGCAAAACAGAAAAAAAAATGGATCGAAACTTTAACAGCCCAGATGGCGTAAATGAAAAGTGAATATAATCATCTCATCTGATGTAATCTCTAAAGAAATCTTATTTAAGGTATTTAAATTATTTACAATTAAAACTATTCTATCGACTCTCTATTTTTATTTTATGTGAACGCATGCGCAACATTTCCTAATATTTAATCTGCAAATGCACATAAAGTTGCAGTCATGGATTGATATAAATTTTACAGTTATAATTCAATAATTAAATTTATTACGCCCTTAGACATACAGTAATAGACTTTGTTACAAATACATTGAAAAACATATTATACATTTGAAAAACACAAATATAATTGAAACAGTAAAATTTAATTAAGAAATGAAAACACGAAATATTTTGAAACTATAAAAGCTAATGAAAACACTTCACACTTAATGTACTAATTGTTACAAAAGTAAATAAATTCATTTATTAAAACAATTTCATGTGAATTCATGTAAAAAAACCCACCATCAGAATAAAAAGATTAATTAGTACTTGAAACTTACTAGCAATAAAATAAATACATAAATTATAAAATCTAGTATTAAAGCTATTGATTGGTAACTTACGATATTGATTGAGAAGCTTATTATATAATTTCATCCCCATAACGGAAAAGTTTACGTTAATCTTTTGTAGTTTACACTATTGAATATTAATTTGTTCACTACTTCCAATTTCATTATCATGGACAGTATATTGGCTACTAATGAGTAATTGTAGATATTATGTCGAGTGTTATGTACTAGATCGTATATATATAATTATATACAAATGTATGATTGTTAATTAAGTATTTACAAATGTTTTAAGGTTTGCAACTTAACTTTCAGGAGCATAGTTTTTTCTTTACTCAGTGTTACGTACTACGTAAAAAAGCATTCTTAGACTTGCATAAAGTGCACACATCTCAAAAAACAAATTATATTAAAAAGCTGGAATTTTGTGTAGGCTTTCAGAACTCACGTACTACAATAAAAGTACACTTATTATGGTACCGATGTAAGAATTTCAAGTATTCTTGTGGAAAATATTAAATTTAATTGAAGTTTCGATAAAAATAAAAAAAATCAACATAACTGATCACAGAAACACATAATAGGCTAGTCTCTTTTGAAGACTGCAAACCCCCAGCGTTCTCCAACCTTCCCTCTTTTCTGCCTGCCTCTTCATCTTTACATACGATCCATATATTTGTCTTAATGTCCTCTGTCTTCTGATATCTTCTTTTGAACCGAACTCTCCCGTTCACCATTCCTTCCAGTCCATCCTTCAGTAGACAGCTTCTTCTTATCCAGTGTCTCAGCGAATTTATTTTCCTCTCCCTGATCAGTCTAAATATTATTCTTTCTTTACCCACTCTTTCTCCGTAATTGAGAAAAGAAATTGAAATGATTACAACGTTGTAGTCTTCTCATAGTCTCTAATATATTATGTACGTTTTTAATTAGTTATTTTATGACGCTTTATCAATTACTGTTGTTATCTAGCGTCTGGATGAAATTAAGGTGACTATTACACTTTTACTACGTCATACTACTTTTGACCAATAAAACGGTACGAAAGGACGTCTTTCAACTAATCATGACTGCTTATCGCACAATTTTATCGCGTCCCTAGCATTTGTTTAATTTTATCACTACCCTAGCATTTGTTTCTTTGTTTGCCAACATTTCAAAATGCACTGGTCTGGACGTCAAAAATCAGAAAATTACAAACCACTCCAGTCGATGCACAGCACTTTCAAATATGACTCGCATTGGCATTCAAGAACAAGAATTAATAAAGATCACTGGTCATATATAAAGAGCACCATTCGGAAATCCTGAATAAATTGAGGGATACACCATGTACATCAACGAGTTTACTTCTTTTACGCACACGTCCAATATAACATCAACTGAACAACCAACCACTAAAACGTACACATTTGAAAATTGTACTTTCAATAATTGTTTCTTTTAAAATTATTCATGTTTATTTTTTTATTTCATCATCGTTAATTAAAACGTTTCTTGTTTATTTCATCATCCATAATTAAAACTTTTCTAACACTTGTTTATATTATTTAGGTTATGTTTGTTACAGCTTCTGCTATATGATATTATGGATAGTCACGTATCAGAGATTGTTTAATACTAAGATTTATCGAAAATCATCTGTCAAGTGACGTTGATTACTGGGATCCGGATGATTGAAGTGGAATGCAAATGTTTTAATAAAAATGAAACTGAATCAACAAAGCCTTCTTGACTAGTAACCGTCCACAGACTTCAATGAAGATTCCATAGTTGGCACAACTGATAACAAGAAAACATAATCATAAAACACTACTGCCATCTAGCGTAATGTTGAGATGGTACAATAATACATTTGAAGACAGTTGTATTTTCGTGAGCCAATTAATATTTTATTGTATTGGAGTACTTTGTTACTTCTAATCTTTATATACTTTCTTCTAATCGTGTAATAGTCAATTAAATCCCATTCGAATTTTGATTTTCTCTAGATAAATCAAAACCTCTAGTAAGATTACTGTTGATAATGCCAGCGAAATAAGTCCAGGGTCTAGGGCCGAAAGTTTTCCAGTATTTGGTCTTATTGAGTTGAGGGAAAACTCCTGAAAACCCTCTAACAGGTGACTTGTTCCATTCATAATTTGACTCCGGACCCGCTCGTTAAACGGTCAGTCATGCTAACCGTTACTCCACAGCAGTAGAACTCTCTAATATCTTCTAGCTCCTATAGTTTAAAGGGATATTAAATAAATAATTAAAATTGGAATTATAATTTATAATAAACTGTGATATAGAGTGGATTTAAGAGTTACGTAATAGCATAACTTCTTCAGAGCGAGGTCTTATTCTATTTGTGGTGTAATGAACACGTGACCTAGTGTGTCGGTGAAGTACGCCACGGTGATAAAGGCTGCAGAACAAGACACGACCGCAGCCTATTCGTGACTTTATACACAGTTCGCATTGCCTTTGCTTAGTCACATTCCTTACACGTGTAATTACTGTGCCTGAGTCATAACGAGCCAACAAGGTCTGGGAAGAATCCTCAGAATTTTCACTCTGCATCTCATTAGTAGACATATGAGTGTCGAACTCTTACAAATTTTCAAGACGTGTTTATGGATCACGAACACATGACTACCCAACCATCAAATCGGTAGTGTTACCTTAAACCTTTCAGTCACTGTATACCTCATTTATAAAATATTGTGCCGTTAACCGAATGAGCAACGTTGACTGCAATTAAAATTATTTTTGTAACTGAAAGATGGCGAAGTTACCTTGTATTATATAACTCTCAACCCTAATTCCAATAGCAGACACGATAATATTGCAACTAGTTTAAACTCGAGCATACAATACTGTTCTCCAACCAGGGGATTAACCGTGAAAGGAATGTGCGTACTATTGCGTCATCTATTGGAGCAAAGTAGATAATATTACCGTTATAACGTCAGTTTAAGAAACATGCGCTCTCCTGCATTTGTTATTTCCTGTATGGAGGGATTAAAAGACCAGGAGATTAACCGTGATCTAATTTTGTAACTAGGGTAGTATAAATATGTGTATCAGTCGTATCATTTGTGCTTTGAGAGTTAACCAATGGAGATGCGTCTACCCACGTGTGTGACCTTATGACATCTTATGACATCAACATTCATTCATAGCATCACCTCGCTGCGTCTCATTCCCCTGAGACTTTCTCGTGGTTGGAGTACACTAGTAGACTACAGTGTAGTGTTGCCAATAATTGTCACATCAAAGTCGCCAAATAAGATGTAAAATGTCGCCAAATTCAATTTACAGGTAAAAAAAGTATCTAAAGAAACGGGTAAAATTAACAATAGCAAAAACGTATCGTAAATCATCCATGTCTCTTCTGTAGCAGCTGATGTGGAAGACAAGGATTCATATAGGCCGGAAGTGGAATGTAAATACGCATCAGTATCTCCAGTCTTCCACAGAACACTTTCAGGAAATTTCGTATTTGTAACTCGTTTTTCCCAAAATTCTCAGTGTTCCTGCGTGAGGTATAGCACTAACTGTTTTGATATTATGAATTCTTTTGCGTAAGTTTTGGTCTCACTAAGCTAGACTGGCTGAACAGGAGTTCTATCTCAGCATTAGAATAGGAAAGGGGAAGTATGGTCAAAGCAAACATAGAAAATTATTGGAGTTAGCCCCGGCAGAATATTTGTACTGGTACACCTCAACCCGAAAATGTAGGCCTATAATGCACCATTTAACAGCGCCAAGAAATCGCCAAAGTGGATTACTCAAGATTTCATGATAGGCCTACATTGTGCAGGGTTATTCTTATGAAGTTTTGAAATTATATCAAGGAAAATAATTTCTCTATAATAATATAAAAAAATGTCAAAATATTGTCAAATTAAAAATGTTTCCAAATACATCTTATTAAAAACAGTTGAAATGACAAAACGTAAAAATCGCTAAATTTGTCATCAAATAATTAATAAAAACTCCAGATTCTGGAGTGTAGCACATGCAACAATGAAGCAAAGTCTAATATAAGGCATATTAAAATCACTTTAATTCCGATTTTCATATGTAGGCCTATGAAAATAATGCCGTATTAAAAACAATTACAATATAGGCTACGTGAAGCTATTTTATGTAAACTTCTGTTAATTTCATTACATATTTATTTATATTTTTCTACCCAAGAGCAGTTATTCTTAGCCTTCGCATATGATCTACGTATCGTCTATCATCGGATATCTACTTCTGCCCCGAACTTTTCTCACGTTAACAATTCCTTCCAGTGCATCTTTCAATAGGCATTTCTTATTAGCCAATGGGCCAGGCAATTTCTTTTTCTCTTCTTGATAAGTTTCAGCATTATTCTTTCTTCACCCACTCTTTGTAGCACAGCTTCATTTCTTATTGTCTGTCTGTCTATTTCACACGTTCCATTCTTCTCCCTTCACTTCTTCGCAATGTCCATGTTTCTGCCTCATATCATTCCACACTCCATACAAAGCACTTCACTAGTCTCTTCCTTAGTCCTTCAACCAGAGAATCATGTTGTATGTATTTACCGAAAATTAAAATGAATTACATGTATATTAAAGAATTGGCATAAAATAGGAAAGATTGGAGAAAGCTGGGTATGCAGTGAAAGACCTGACCTTGGGCACTACAATGAATGATGAATGAATGAATGAATGAATGAATTAATTAATTATAGAATTCGTCCAAGGGCTGAAATTCGTAGGATGATCACTTGGCAAATATAAGTCAATCAGTCAAATTATCAGCCATTCAGTTAACCAGTCTGTCAGTCTGCCAAGGAGCCAGTTTATCAATCACTTATTAAGTCATTCATTCATTCATTCATTCATTCATTCATTCATTCATTCATTCATTCATTCATTCATTCATTCATTCATTCATTCATTCATTCAGCCAGTTCGTCATTGAGTCCGACCATCAGTCATCGAGTGAGTCAATCATTGATTCAGTTATTTAGTTGAAGTGTCAGTCATCGAGTCATTCATTCATTCATTCATTCATTCATTCATTCATTCATTCATTCATTCATTCATTCATTCATTCATTCGTTCATTCGTAATGTTTTGCCCAAGGACAGGTCTTTCACTGCAAACCCAGCGTTCTCCAGTATTTCCTATTTTCTGCCTTCCTCTTAATCTCCGCATATGATCCATACATCTTAATATCGTCTATTATCTGATATCTTCCTCTGTCCCGAACTCTTCTCCCAGTCACAATTCTTTCCAGTACATCTTTCAGAACGCAGTTTGTCCTCAACAGTAACCCAGCCAATTCCTTTTCCTCTTCCTGATGAATTTCAGCATCATTCTTTCTTCACCCACTCTTTCCAACACAACTTTAATTTTATTCCGTCTGTCCATTTCACAATGCTCCATCCTTCTCCAAATCCACATTTCATATGCTTCTAGTTGCTTCTCTTCACTTCGTCGTAATGTCCATGTTCCGGCTTCATACAATGCTACACTCCACACAAAGCACTTCACTAATCTCTTCTTCAGTTCTTTCTCCAGAGGTTCTCAGAAGATGCTCCCTTTTATATTTACAAGATTCCTTTGCCATTATTGTTCTTCTTTTGACTTCTTAGCAAATAACACATGTTATAACCACATCGCACATTAAAATTAAAATTAAACCTCACGGAATTTACGTAAATTTAATAACTTTCAATCATATTTTCTCAAAATGACTAAAGTTTAGTCTACTTATACCCCTTTGCTTCTGACCCACTCAACTGAGTCAGTCATGAAGCTATCATTCATTGAGTGAGATAGCTACTGAGTCAGTCATTCAGCAAGTCACTGAGTCAGACAGTCAGAGTCAGACATTTAGAGTCAGTCATTAAATGAGGCTGTCATTCATTGAGATAATCTTTGAGTCAGTCAGTCATTGAGTCAGACAGAGTCAGTCATTGAATGATGATCTCATTCATTGAGCAAGATAGCCATTGACTCATCGTTGAGCCAGTCTGAGTCAGAGTCAGTCACTGAATGAGCTATGTAGTTGGAGTCAGTTAGTTGGAGTCTGGAAGTTTGTCATATTATCATTTATTTCTTCAGTCAGTCAATCTACCAGACAGCATGAAGACTAGTTTCGCTAAGGTTAGTTGATAATGCAGCAGATACATGTAATCAATGTACAGACTACTGGCCGTCTTGTCACAGGCTGATAAGCTCTCTTACAATATAACTACTAGGTCACAAAAAAGTTTGAAAAGTAAATTCATTGCTGGCAGAGACAAATTACTTTAATAACAGTTTTTAATGTTTTTTTGCAGACATTAACAGAAATTGTTATATTAATTGTCTGCAAAAAGGATCATTTTTATACTTCAAGTAAGTAAGAACAAAACCGACGATGCTACAGTCACGAGTACAATATCGAAATCAAATTGCCGTGCTCGCAGGAAGTATTTAACGTAACTACAAACAAGGAAGACTGCCTCCCTGGGAACCTGCAGTCCCCCGCCACTCAGCTGGCGGCCAGGACCGTCATCTTGAGTGAGGAGATCGCACAGTGTCTCTCTGGAGAGCGTGCGGCCGACAGCATCCGCTATGAGTAAGTCCAGTGATAGCGAGAGTGTTTTCTTTTACGGCAACACCAAACGACAAAACCGATATGTGAAGCTAGTGTGGCTGTTCGGCATAAAAATAAACGCGTCTGAATTGTCTATAGTAAGCCATTTAACAGTGTTTACTGAAGATTGGTGTCAATTGATGAATATCGAATAGGAAATTGTGTTCACTCTATGGTGTTATTAGGCAAATAGGCTTATTTCTAGGAACATTGAGTGGAAGCTCGAAATATCCTATTTACGTCAGTCATCGTCCTCAGTATCGTGAATTTTACCTTCTGGGTTCTGGAAGAATTCATCACACTGCCAGACTGGCTCCAGGAAGGTTTTCGTTACTTCATCTGAAGGCCAACTGATTAATTAGAACGTTGCTACTGAATTAGCCTACCGCCTAACTAACTCTCTGACGAACAAACCGACTGACAGACTAACTGAAAACACGAGTAACATACTATCCAATCCATGCGTTGGAGCCAGCTATATGAAACTTTCAGTCGCTTGAGGCTTTTCACTGTAGGAGTATTTTGCTCTTATTTCCCTACCAATATGCAAGTAACAAAATGGACCTTCATCATGGCAAAAGTGTGCGTGAATTTGTCCCATCCTCCATCCATAATACATACCTGCATTAAGTCTCTAGGGAACATCATTAGACGAGTAATTTCAAGGGAAAATTGTTTCGGGGCCGATTACCGATCCCGGGATCTTTAGCTGAGCGTGCCAACGCTCTACCTACTGAACTACCCAGGAACTGTACCAGATACCGGCTCAATTTTTCCCTTAATATCCACATACCTCAAGTGGGCCGACAAGATGTCAAAGACCCAACACTGAGTGCACACAAACTCTGTGTGACTTGAATTGTGGTTTTCTGTTAACGAACAGTGGCGTACCTATGTTATGCAAATATGGTGCGGAGCCAAAGGTCCCGGGTTCGATACCCGACCCCGGAAAAATTTTTCCCTTGAAATTATTCAAGTCAGCTTCATAGGGAGCTATACCTCAAAGCCAGATTTGCATCATCAGACGAAGTAATCTTATTACATGCTCCAGAATTAGGAATAATGTTTTTGCAATCCAATATCATGTACTTTGCACCGTTTACCCAAGCGTCTCCATTTAAGAGTGACACAACATAACTGTAGATTATTTTGGCGCCTTAGCGTTGCCCTCAGTGCATAATGCGAGACGATTTACCGTATGTTGATTAGTAATGTAGTAATTGTGGAATGCCGGTAGAGGAAACTGGAGTGTCCCGCAAAACCTACCACCGAGCATCTTTTTCCAAGACGTAATTCCTTTGCATCCACTGGAATTCGAATCCAGGCTACTTTCTCCAGCCGTTCGCTAACGGTATTTATTTATTTATTTATTTATTCATTCATTCATTCATTCATTCATTCATTCATTCATTCATTTATTTATTTATTTATTTATTTATTTATTTATTTATTTATTCTGGTGTAGTTAAGGCCATCAGGCCTTCTCTTCCACACCACCAATACGCAATATTATGGGAAGACTCCACTGAAAATCATTGTAATTTTCCAAAAAAATATATTGGCTTTTAACTTCTTTAGAATATATCCATCCATCCATCCATCCAGCCTTTCTTTTTTTGTTGTTTCGTTCCATTAATTCTTTTTTTTTTTTACCGATTACATTTATTTATTTATTTTTTGTTTGTTTGTTTGTTTATTTATTTATTCATTTATTTCTTTCTTATTTACTTATCTATTTACTTATTTACTTACTTATTTACTTACTTACTTAGTTACTTACTTACTTACTCACTTACTTATTTACTTACTTACTTAGTTACTTACTTACTTACTTACTCACTTACTTACTTACTTACTTACTTACTTATTTATTTATTTATTTATTTATTTATTTATTTATTTATTCTGGCGTAGTTTGGCCATCAGGCCTTCTCTTCCACTCCACCAATACGCAATATTAAGGGAAGACTCCACTGAAAATTATTGTAATTTTTTCAAAAAAAAAAATATTGGTTTTTAACTTCTTTAGAATATATCCATCCATCTATACATCCAACCATCCAGACAACCTTTTTTTTTTTTGCTTCGTTTCATTAATTCTTTCTTTTTTTCTGACTAGATCACTTATTAATTTCATGAAATTAACTACAGATTGCACAATATGTTTTGACACTATTCTCATCTATAATAGTTTTTAAGGAAAGTTCACTTCTGACATTACTCTCACAAACTCATTTACAAAAATTCATTTCTATTGAACAATGAAATTTAACTATCGAACTGTTCACTCTTCTTTTTTTATGCAATTACTAGATTTTTCCTGTTTATTGGCGGAGTTGATTTGTATTTAAGTGCCAACCTGTACTTTCATTAGAACATCCATAAACTGAAAAAAATTCATTGTGAAAACCGAAATCAAAATGACTGTGAAATGACTTACAGGAATTTATATTGCGTCACATGCTGCTGGACATGGCAGCGCATAGAGAAGAAGGAAATGGTGCTGACCCGCTTATGTAATTACCACAAACATAATAGTTTCCTTCCTTAATCGCTTAACATCGACTGGATGACAGCCATGGCACACAGAAAGTCAAACACTGATCTTGTCCAAAAATTGGAACGAGTTTTCTGATAGAGACCCCAGCCTAATCGATATACCTTAATCAGATCTGAACAACAGTTCCGGTTTTCTTGTCAAGCTGGCATACGCCCGCAAACAGACATTGTATTGTATTGTATTGCATTTATTAACATTCCATGGTATTCATACATTGATTTACAGCTAGAATATGGAACAAGTCAAAAAACTTAGGGGAGAGTCGGGTAGTATCGGACAGTGCGTTTCTTTCATCTACCATCATATGGTAGTACCTGAATGACATGGTTACGTTTCTCTATGCGACATCACAGAAACGTAATCATGTCAATCAAGTACTATCATCGTGTGGTAGATGAAAGAAACTCACTGTCCGATATTACCCGATGTCCGATACTACCAGACTCTCCCCTAATACTATTATAAAGTCTTAATTTATAGTTACAGTCTAGTTGAAATATACACAGACGAGATTTACAATATAGACTACTAGTACAACACAAAGTTTTAGTATCAATTTCATGAAGTGTTATTGAATGTCATGAATTCACCTACAGAATAGAAGACGTGAGAAGTTAGGAACTTCTTTAATTTAGCCCTAAATAATCTTATGTTTTGAGTTTCATATTTTATATCGATAAGGAGGCTATTAAAAATTTTTACTGCCATATAACGCACTCCTTTTTGATAGCAGGATAGACTTGCCGATGGAGTATGAAAGTCATTTTTGACGTGTATTTAATTATGCTATGAACTGTTGAATAGTTAGGCTACAAAGGTTTCACGATTACATACGAGGAAGATTATTAATGAAAAGATATAGTGACAAGCCATGGGCATTATTTGTAGTTTTTTTAAATAGTCCTACACGGTTCCCTTGACTTCGCACCTACTATTATTCTAATTACTCTTTTTTGTAATAGAAATATACTGTTACTATCTGTGGAATTTCCCCAGAATATTATTACAAAACTCATTACCGAGTGGAAGTATGCAAAGTATATTGTTTTTAAGGTATTAATATTTACTATCTTTTGCATAGATCTAATAGCAAAACATGCTGAATTTAGTTTGGGGATAATTTCTTTAATATGATTTTTCCAATTTAACACATTATCGATTTTTAAGCCAAGAAATTTGGTTGCTGTTGTTTCTAATAGGGATCTATTGTTAATTATTGCGCTAGAAATTTGCGAGGTTGAATTTGGACAGGATTTAAATTGAATTATGCTAATTTTGTTACAATTTAATACCAATTTATTGGCTGAGAACCAGTCACATATTTTGAAGAGAATTTCCTCTGTTGAAGATTGGAATGTGTTGGAGTTATTGGCTGTGATTACTATACTCGTGTCATCTGCAAATAATATGGGATGACCTACATCTTTTATTAGGGGTGCAAGATCATTTATAAACACTGGAAAAAGTAGGGGACCTAATTTCCATAATAATATAATTTATCTAGCAGCATTTTATGATTTATACAGTCACTGTGTACTGCGTAGAAACGAAAGAACATTCCTTGTGTCACTTAGCTATTGTGTAAAATTTTCCACTCTTAATTCACGACATAAATTAGTGTAAAAAGTTATGCAAAAAGTCCTTCCTGTGCTCTACATAGTAACCTGATCATCAGAATGAATAGTGTTGTGTTCGCTCCACAGGAATGTCGCTGAAGAAACAAACACCCGTATGGCTGGTGATATCGGGAATGGTGATCGCGGTGCTCGGAGCTGTCCTGGGTTGGTACGGCTTCCCCTCTCTTATCCGCAGTCAAGTCATCTCGGCAAGTATCACCAAATTTGTATTATGTCAGCATTAACTGACAAAATATTATTGGTTGGTTTTCAGTGTCTCCAGATACGCTCAACTAACAATGTTCTGAAATTCTGCTAATCTGACAGTTTATTTCCATTTCTGATGTGAGTACACCAGAAATGTGAGTTCTTTATCCCTATATGAAGCAATGAGCGATGATGGTGATGATAATGATGACGACTAGCAAAAAGAAATTTAACGTCATTACTAGGCATTAATTGGTTCAGCGCCTAAGTTAATTTTATATATACTAGGAGAACTGTATGTCAGAAAAAGGATTCACTGTTTTATCATTACAACACTAGAATTTGAGGTTAGGAAGAAGATGCTCTCCTTGAAAGTCTTATTTTTCTTTGTCACTACAGAACGTGTGGAAATGTTCAAAGACTTACGGGCGACTGGTGATCCATTGAATTAATCTGTTTGTACCTAAAGTTTTTGGTTAAAATATCAATATAAACTAACTTATTCATAATATGGTGATTTACGTCTGTATTTATTTAATAAATAACACTGAACAACAAATTTTCACTTTTTGTCTTGCTCCGAAATAAAAATAGGTGAATATTACTAATATGTGTGCCCTAAAACTCAATTTAAAATCCAAATTGCCCCATCACGTACATTTTCCGGGGAAAATGAATTGGATTTTTTGTGACAAAACTTATTTGTTTTTAATTTTTCATTGCTACTGATAAAATTACAACACACTATGGATTCAAAATTCCTCATAATAGTTGAAAAATGTGTACTGTATACAAAAATGATGTTACATAGTTTTAAACTCAACAAGAATAAAAATATTTTATGCGTATAATGAGAAAAATCTCAGAATTTGAACTTACATTTAAAATAATTTTCTAGATGACTTCTGTTTATAACCAGACCCGGGACTGTATTTTACAGGGAACCAACAATAGTCTGGAAGCATGTTGGATGTTGATCTTCCTTTATATCGCCTTTCCATTTCAGATATTTCTTGACGAAATCTTTCACCTTGCTCGTCGCTTACCGCTCCAAAGTTAGGATCAAATAAATCCAAATGAGAATGTAAAAAGTGTATTTTTAGAGACATATTACACTCCATTTTTCATACGCACTTAACACGACAAGGTTTATGTAATTCTCTAACCTAGATATTCCAAGGAAATTTGAGCAAATTTCTTTGAAAGCGCGTCATGCCATTCTTTCTGTAACGGAAAGTTTTTCCTCAAACGAAGGGTCAGACATAACTTTGTGAATTTGTAGACGGATGAAAATGCCCTCTTTTAATTTTCCTTCTCTCAAACTGGTAAACCTTTCCTTTAAATACTGAAAACCGCACGCTTGTTTGTTCAATGCACAGACCTCACTTTGAACTGTTATGAAATTTATTTAATAGAAGGGACCAATATCTGTTTATTTATTAGAAATACAAAAGAATATGTGAACAACCATAAGAAACCGGAAATAAGTCATAAACTCATTACATGAATTAGCTTTTGTTTTGGTTTATATCCCCAACCCGCGACAGATATTTCCTAGGGGAGCCCTTATCGAAAAGTGAAATTATAGTATATCTTAAAAACCTTACGTGATACGAAGAAAAGAGATGCATTTTCACATCAAACCATAAGGGACACATTGTTTTAAGTCGGAGCAAAATTCTTGTTGTTCAGTGTAATTTGTGTCCTATATTTTTCAATATGATCGCATTTCAACGAAATTAGATGCCTTAAAATTTCTAAATGATTATGATTCATATTACAAGCGTTTACCAAAAATCTCAACATACTATTTGTTACAGCTATATTTTTTATATTGTGTCGGATTCTATATAATAATTATTAAGCGTCTATTTCATGTGGGCTATACGATGTGACAACTTGTCGTTGAGTACTACATGACATTATGAGTCTATGAAATGTCAGAATAAAATATTCACTTTTCAGAAAAAATTCGTACAACTTCTTGAGGAAAACTTAACAAAATATGTATATGTAGCCTTGAAGCATCTCTATCCTCCGTTTTACTATTCATGTGACACTCAACCACATAACTTATATCCTTAATGCATCTAACCCTGACCTCTAGCACACCAGACATTCTATGCAATGAATACCTTTATATTACGAGATCCATAGAAATTAATAAGCCGATTATCTAGCAAAATGGAAAATACATTTATTACAAATTCATGAAATGATAGCATGAAATTATTATTCTATGCACAAATGTAAAACTTGCTGATTTGGAGCCAAGTTCAGGTATGGGTTTGATTCTAGCTTAGGCTCATTGAGCTCTTTTCCGAGGTTTGGCTCAACTGTAAGGCGAAGGTCTGATAATCCTATGGTGAATCATCGGGATCGCCTCGCTAAGTACCATCTCTCTATCAACAGTATTATCGACGATAAAAAAACCCAGTAGTTGATACAGCGTCGTTAAATAACTTGCCTAAAAACAAGAAGTGGAACAAAGCAAAAAGAAAGTTGCTTTCTTAACCATCCAAAGAACAAATTGCAGCAGTAGTGCTCTTATTATACTAACTACGATCCCCAGGAAACTAACCTTTCTGCTTTGTACACTACAAAATTCACCACGATCGATCCCTTTCTCTCTAAATGGAAGCTCAGCAAGCTAGCTCTTAACCACAAATACGACTATCATCTACAACAGTTGCATCACTTTTAATTGTCCAGGCATGAAATAATAAGATCTTTCTTTAAAGGAACTAATTTCAAATTTATCACAATGTACTCGTACTATATTAGAAAAGTGTTCACTGTTTCTTGTATACTTTTATATATTTTATCTTACGTAAATATTCGTATTGGCAATATAAAAATTCATAAATAATTCTGACCTTTAACTGTACAACATATCAATTTGTACATACGACCGTTTATCCGGAAATAGAAAGAGGAAACAAGTAAAATTCAGGTGAAAGAAAAAATTAAGAAAAATGACGATAAAGGGAAGAAAAGTAGAAACAAAGAAATAAGATAGAAAAACGACTAAGGTAAGATATGAGAAATTAAGATGTCTCAGAGGGTAGAATATAAGAAAGAAACCAAAAAATAAGGAAAGGAAAACGAAATATAGAGAAAGGAAATGGAAAATAAAAAATGAACCTGAAAAACTAAAAAATGAGAAAAAGAAAGAAAATTTAATAAAACGTAAAAAGGAAATAGAGTACGATAAGGAAGAGAAACGTAAGCATGAAATTAAAACTGGAGGGTAAATTAAAGGAGTCTGGAAAACAGAAAGAAAGAAAGAAAGAAAGAAAGAAAGAAGGAAAGAAGGAAAGAAAGAAGGAAAGAAAGAATGAAAGAAAGAAAGAAAGAAAGAAAGGAAAGAAGGAAAGAAAGAAAGAAAGAAATAAAGAAGGAAAGAAATAAAGAAAGAAAGAAAGAAGGAAAGAAAGAAATAAAGAAAGAAAGAAATAAAGAAGGAAAGAAAGAAATAAAGAAAAAAGAAAGAAATAAAAAAGAAAGAAAAAAAGAAATAAAGAAAGAAAGAAAAGAAAGAAATACAGAAAGCAAGAAAGAAGGAAAGAAAGAATGAAATAAAGAAAGAAAGAAGGAAGGAAAGAAGGAAAGAAGGAAAGAAAGAAAGAAAGAATGAAAGAAAGAAAGAAGGAAGGAAAGAAAGAAAGAAGGAAGGAAAGAAAGAAAGAAATAAATAAATAAAGAAAGAAAGAAAAGAAGGAAAGAAAGAAAGAAAGAAATAAAGAAGGAAAGAAATAAAGAAAGAAAGAAAGAAAGAAAGAAGGAAAGAAAGAAATAAAGAAAGAAATAAAGAAGGAAAGAAAGAAATAAAGAAAAAGAAAGAAATAAAGAAAGAAAGAAAAAAAAAGAAAGAAAGAAGAAAGAAAAGAAAGAAATAAAGAAAGCAAGAAAGAAGGAAAGAAAGAATGAAATAAAGAAAGAAAGAAGGAAAGAAGGAAGGAAAGAAAGAAAGAAATAAAGAAGGAAAGAAAGAAAGAAGGACAGGAAAGAAAGAAATAAATAAAGAAAGAAAGAAAGAAGGAAATAAGGAAAGAAAGAAAGAAGGAAAGAAAGAAAGAAAGAAAGGAGGAAAGAAGGAATGAAGGAAAGAAAGAAAGAAAGAAATAAGAAAGATAGAAAGAAAGAAAGAAAGAAAGAAAGAAATGAAGAAGGAAAGAAAGAAAGAAAGAGAGAGAGAGAAAGAAAGAAAATTTAACATAAAATCCGTACAATATTTGTCACACGTTCTCTGGTATGCTGTTTCCTCTGCGATCTGAGCGGTTACCGTGCATGCATTTCATCTGAAGCTCGCGGGTTCAAATCTGGTCGAGAGCGATGAGTTTTAAAAGGGCAATTGAATCCTTAGCATAGCTTCTTCCGCGAGGAAAGTAAAGCTATGGATTTCATGTCGTAGATTTATGGCATCTAGGCTATAAGGCTTTGGTCTGACAGAGGGCTCCGGGAAAAAATTGTCGGACATTTGTTCTATCACGAATTTCGGCGCTGATAATTTCTGCAGTTGAACGAATCCTTAATAAATTCCTAATTTTACGATTTTAGCTTGAATAATTCTTCGATGTCCTCCAGTATAAGAACAGCACATTTTAAGTGGAATTAAATATAAGCCTATAAAGAAAGATTTCAATTTCTTTATACAGGAAGAACTGTCAAATCTAAACTGTGTATTTTACTAATGTATTATTTTTTGTAATGTATAACACAAAGTTAATTTCGGCTAAATTTACAGACTGAGATTATTTCGTTTTAGGGTAAAGGACTAAAATACAATTAATTTAGGATATTTTTATGTTTCTTCTTATGCATTCTACTCAAGCGCCTATCGTATAAGAAACACTTGAAATTTGTCACAGGAACTACGTATAACAAAGTTGCATGAATTTTAATACTAGATAAGAAGACAGACTTATAGTTGGAATTCCAAGTTGAGATGATTAGACGTTGTGGAGGATGATATCAAGGTCTTGGGAATACCAAGACGGAGATTGAGGGCTTAAGATAGGATATAATGGTGGCAATTATTATGCAGGTTAAGGCTAACCCAAAATGCCGTAAAACAAAGAAGGAAAAGACATCATCACCATAATCATCATATTATGCTTTAACATATCTTTGTCGGTCAATATTATCTTTCTTCACTCCAGAGTTCTTAGTCATGTCCTTGCATGTTTATATGCACAATTTTAGTAATCTGTACTTCAATTCTGATTAATGTTTATTCTAACTTCCATTTTATTTTTATTTCGTCATTTAAAATAAATTTCAAATACTGAATTATTTTATAACGCCATTAAATGTTCACTATAGTTTTCATTTTATTTTTAATTCGGCATTTAAAATAAATTTAAAATACTAAATTATTTTCTACCACCATTATTTCATATGATTTGCAGAGGCAAAACTCGCAATATTGGCCTTAAAAATTACAATTTATGATATGTTTTGTCATTTATAATTGGCAATAGACAATAACGACTTTTCTCTTCTAATTTAAAATAAAACGATTACCATTACTCTGTGGTTTAAAAAAATCTCGATTCAGAGATTTAACATTTCATCGCATGTACCACATCGTACCAAAAATACTAGTGGAAACACTAGTAATGCCCCACTTCGATTATTGTGATTTTCTACTGACTGACCTCAATATCAACCAGTCGCAAAGATTACAACGTGTTCATAATTCTTGTGTTCGCGCTGACCACATAAACCCATCCTTCCAAACTCTAAACTGGCTACGGCTTAACGAACGTAGAAATTTTCATTCTCTTGTTCTCTTTTTCCAAGTCATTCACACCTCTACACCTACCTACCTTGCCACCCCTTTCAGTTACCTGTCATCATATCATAATCTCTTCACACGCACGCAAAATAGCCGCATACTAGCCATACCAACACATAAGACATCATCGTATTCATCATCATACACAATCTCGCTCTCGGGCTTGTGGAATACCTTACCCAGTGACATCAGAGACTATCGGAATTTAGCAACTTATTAAGCATTTTCTTACTGCGTAGAGTAGGTTTAATTTTTACTTACTTAATAAAAAAATTTATCTCTTCTTAACTTTTACAATAAACTGTCTAGCCTTTATTAATCAGTTAATCTTTTAGTACTTTGATTTTTATTGTATTTGTAAATTTAATATTAATTGTAATTATAATTGTAATTGTATTCTTAATATTGTAGTTGTAATTTCCTGGTAATAGGGAAGAGAAGGCCTGATGAACTTATCTCTACAATGTTAAATAAATAAGAAAATAAATAAATAAATAAGTAAATAAAGAACTAAATAAATAAATAAATATCGACACTATTGCACATGTTGTTCCGAAAGGTTTGACCCAAACTGCGAGAACACATAGAGAGGGTATAGGAACCCAAGTTCGCCACGTTTACTACAGAATGTTAAAAATTCGACTGATTAAACTTAGCGTCAAAAGTACCACTAGCATCCGTGTGCGTAAATTGAACTGTCCGCTGTTTAATTCCGTGTGTAGTGTATCCTTAGTGTTTTGTTACTTGTAAAACTGAAAGGAATAATTCTCTTTCAAACTTCCTGTCCTTTTCGCAGAGCTCAGAAACGTCATTGTGATTAAGCCTACATCGTAGGTTTAGAAAATACTCATCAAGTCAACGCGTTATAGGTACAGCACACCTACAGAGGTGTGAAAATTATTAGAATAATCTTAATTTTAAAGGTTTTATTATAGTTCCTTCACAAATATTCACTGAATTGATGAATATTGGTTTATAATATTACTATACTGATGTAGGATATATTTACTACTAACAATGCCGGAAAGCATTGTTGTACATTGGTATTTTTCTTATTTTACAATAGTTATGTGAATTCAGAAATTATTATATTATGTTGGGGGAATTGGAAACATAATAAATTAATTAAGAAATGCTTTAAACAAATTGTTCTCTGCGTTTACATTGTTGTGAAGGTTCAAATGAACGTATACATCTGTTTTGTGCATATAATTTTTTATGTTTCCAATTCCTCCAACATAATATAATAATTTCTGAATTCCCACAACAATTGTAAAATAAGAAAATTCCAATGTACAACAATGTTTTCCGGCATTGTTAGTAGTAAATATATCCTACATCAGTATAGTAATATATACCAATATTAATCAATTCAATGAATATTTGTGAAGGAACTATTAAAAAACCTTTAAAATTAAGATTATTCTAATAATTTTCACACCTCTGTACTACTTATAACAAAAGACATATAGCTATAAAAATTGTAGAAAAGAGTCACTAGTGCTTAGGAGAAACAGTTTCTCTGCTTCCACAACAACTTGTAGAACAACAAATTAAACACAACAATGGTGTACACGTAGGCCTTACATCCAGACAAAGCAAACATGCTAAAATCAAGGAGGAGAACACAGTTCGAAATCTTGGGCGAAGTTCTAAGAGCCGAATATTTAAACATTTATTAGTATAACAGTATGGCATCGGCGGACATAGGTTCCTGAACAAGGAGTTACTCTAACAGAACATCTTTTCGTAGTTTGGATTAAACCTTTAGGGGGCAAACTGTGTAACACACAATTATACAGGCCTATTCCATAACAAAGCCTGTTATTATTCGGTTGAGAAGCTTTTATCATCCAGTCTATTGTCAAAAAATCTGAAAGTTAGAATTTATAAAACAGTTATATTACCGGTTGTTATTTATGGTTGTGAAACTTAGACTCTCATTTTGAGAGAGAAATATAGGTTAAGGGTGTTTGAGAATAAGGTGGTTAGGAAAATATTTGGAACTAAGAGGGATGAAGTTACAGGAGAATGGAGAAAGTTACACAACACAGAACTGCACGCGCTGTATTCTTCACCTGACATAATTAGGAATATTAAATCCAGACGTTTGAGATGGGCAGGGCATGTAGCACGTATGGGCGAATCCAGAAATGCATATAGAATGTTAGTTGGGAGGCCGGAGGGGAACAGACCTTTGGGGAGGCCGAGACGTAGATGGGAAGATAATATTAAAATGGATTTGAGGGAGGTGAGATATGATGATAGAGATGGATTAATCTTGCTCAGGATAGGGACCAATGGCGGGCTTATGTGAGGGGAGGGCGGCAATGAACCTCCGGGTTCCTTAAAACCCAGTAAGTATTCCAGAACAAATTGATTAAAGTGGTAATCAATCTCCATAAAATAAACTTCAAATTTTATGTGGTAATTAATTGAAAGCAACTGAATTTCATCTAACTTATTTTTTATGATATGTATACAGAGAAGCTTACAAACTTCGTGAAATAAAGTCTAAAGAAATAACTCTGTAAAATGTTTTAATTCGTGAGATATCGATCTTTTGTCTGAGTATAATGTTATTTTATATCTTCTTATGTCAGCATATATTTTCACATGTATTGCATTAAAATTTAATTACACGCATCGTTTGGAAAAAAAAGTTATTCATTATTGTGATGGGTTATCTACTAAGAATCTTCAAGGGGGAAGTCAGTTGCGTCACCAGACGAGAAGCTGTCAGAATCCGATACCTTCGACGGCAGATGGTTTATTAGAACAGGTATCGCTTAGGAAAAATTACGTCATGAAGAAATTAAACAGTGGGAAAGATAGACGATCTTTTTATTAAGCGCAAAAGTAATTGGCTGAGGAAATTGTGATATTAATAGAGACGTATGTACGTAAGTTAGCGTTGTTAATTAGCCTGTTGGTTTAGACTGTTTTACTAAGAATGGGAAGCTTATTAATTAACGACAGATATTCTGCCTGTTACCAATGTGTAAACAGTATGAAGGCAGTAGCAATTGTCGGAAAGGTGGTAAATTGTAATTGGTCAAAAAGAGGACTAAAATAATTATATTGTTAGGAGGTGGATCCAAATGAAATGACCGAAAGAGTGGTATCAAGTGTGTTAATATGAAAGTGTATTAGGAAAGGATGTGGTTCGAGAGAATCAAAAGTCTGGAAAAGTGTGTGAAAGTATTCTTAGAAATATGTGTGCCAAATACTTGTGAAGGAACTGAAAAATTGATTAAGGTGTAATATGGTACGATCGATCTTCTGCGAACCTCTGGATAAAAAACTAAGTAAGAGACTGGTGAAGTATTTTGTGTGGAGTGTAGCACTGTATGGGGCAGAGACATGTACATTACATTACGACGAAGTGAAGAGAAGCGACTATATGGAGAAGGATGGAGCGTGTGAAATGGACAGACATAATAAGAAATGAAACTGTGTTGGAAAGAATGGGTGAAGAAAGAATGATGCTGAAACTAATCAGGAAGAAAAAAAGGAATTTGTTGAGTCACTGGCTGAGAAGAAACTGCCTGTTGAAGGATGCACTGGAAGGAATGGTGAACGGGAGAAGAGTTCGGGGCAAAAGAAGATCTCACATGATAAATGACATTAAAATATAGGTACATGATGAGACAACATTTTAATTTCATGATGTTAATATCCGCCGATATTACCCAAAAGTAGCCCCTTTGAATGCGGCGTGTTGTGACGCAATAACAGGAAACAGAACTATCAACCTATAGTCCCGTTGCTCTTATTTCCGGCAGCCAATCACGTTGCAGGTCGGCTACATTTAAACGTGTGCGTCTTGTGACTCGCTGAGGAAGACGTTATGCATTTCCTAAGGCTCGATAAATACTTAATATAATCGCCCGCCATTTTGGCTCTTTTGTTGGCGATCGCAGAAAGCACACGAGGACGTTTTTTGCCGCTCAATTACAGTGCGTTTGATTTATTATCATAGGAGCTACGACATGATAATGTTTAACGGTGTGGCAAATAGATCCCTCGTCTGGTAGATCAGCAACGAAAGAACAAAAATGGCGAACGATACTACCTACTTAAACTTTACAGAACCTTCACTTCCTAAGACATAAGCAAAGAGGAGGAGTCACGGCGGGAATAACAGCGTCGCGACTATAACAGATATTATATTATTAATGAAAATTTTACTTACTAAAAAAGACAGTAACTTTAATCCATAACACTGTAATATTTAGAATCTTACTGTTTTGCGCTACCTACTGTATTGCATTATTAAACTTTTTTATTTGTTATTTTACGACGCTTTTCAACTGCTATGGTTATACAGCGTCTGAATGAGATGAAAGTGATAATGCTGGCGAAATGAGTCCGGGGTCCAACGTCGAAAGTTACCCAGCATTTGCTCTTATTGGGTTGAGGGAAAACCCCGGAAGAACCAGGTAACTTGCCCCAACCAGGATTTGAACCCGGGCCCGCTCGTTTCATGACTAGACGTGCTGACCATTACTCCACAGCGGTGGACTTTATATGTCGAATTTATTTTGACCTGCTGTTCACATTTTATTATGCTTTTTTCTTTCTTTCTGTATGTTATATATTATGTCTGATTTCTACTTACTTGTTTACATTTTATTATTATTATCTTACTCGATTTTGTGTGTAAAATTGTAGTGTACTTTGTAAATTTGTAGTGTTTTTTGTAACGCAATTTTACTCCTGGTTGAGTGTTAGAGAAAGCCGTATGGCCTTAACTCTGCCAGGTTAAATAAATTATTATTATTATTATTATTATTATTATTATTATTATTATTATTATTATTATTATTATTATTATTGACTGTACTTCTGTTGCGAAGAGCCATCATTATGATGCTTAAAAATATATTGTTAACGTATTACATTACATATTACACAACCAAATCATTTTTCCGTGCATATTAAGGCAATATAAAACTAGGTCAAAATGATCCCCTTAGACTTTCTAGGTATGTCACCATATCCAGTCTTCCTAGTGTAAGATTAAAAATTGCTTACTCATTATTACACACGAAATATAACAATTGGCAGGAAGGAAATAATTGTCTCTCTTATCGATCAGAAGCAAACAGAGAGGATGACATAACTTGGCACGTAAATCGCTATCTCATGACGGAATGTTACTCGCTGGTCCACCCTCTTTATATTGTATGTTATTTCTGTGCAGTGTCATCCCACCTCAAGGCTGTACGGAGGGATTTCCAAATTGTTAATCACGAGTTGCATTGCTGCGGGCGATCCTCCGTGTTACGTAACAATGGAATTGTTAACTTCAGGAGGATGGGCAATTTGTAGGAAGGCTGGTGATCGTGGCCTATTTCCAGTCACTGGAATGACAGAGAAAGAAATGATAATTGTGATGCAGGCATAATGCAGATTCTGCAGCCCTCGGGGCCTGAGTTTGTATCTTCATACCCAAGGACGAGCAGATGTGCTGCACACTACTGCGTAGATTTCAGTAATAAAGATTAGAGATGGGAACGATATTTTCTTTTCGATATAGCGATATATCGATATCGAAATTTTGATTCAGTATATCGTATAATATATCGGTTTTCTCATAAATTTATCGATTTTTTGTAGAATTTTTATCATTATCGACAACAACAAAATCCACACTAGACAACTCCGATAATTCCCGAGAGATGGCGCTAATGAAGGTGGACAGTTACATAATTGTGCAACCTCACTCAATATCTTGTTCTAATTGACTGGACTGGAATTCGAATTCAAACTGTTTAATATGCAGCACCAAATTCAAAATGCAGCGTGTGCTAATGTGAGACAAACAGGAGGTTTATCTACTACTGTTTTAATATTGTTATTAACTGTATATTAAAGTATTTATTTATTTTTTTATTTCACTATTTATTTCACTATTTATTTAACTACTTATTTAACTAATGATTTAGCTATTCATTTGACTACTGACTCAACTGTTGACTTAAGTGTTGATTTAACTGTTGACTTAATTGCTTAAGTTACTCCTTAATTAACTGATTATTTAACTGCTGATTAAACTGCTTATTTAACTTCTTATGTAGCTGCTAATTTAACTGCTTATTTAACTACTTATTTCACTACTTACATAACTACTTATTTAACTACTAATTTAACTACATACAGAATTACACATTTAAACACTTATTTATCTGTTTATTTAACTATTTATTTATTTTATTTATTATATATTTACTTAATTATTTATTTAGCCGTTTATTTAACCGCTTATTTAACCGCTTATTTAATTATTTATTTATTTAAAAATTAATTTATTTAATTATTGTTTTATTTAAGTATTTACTATTTTTATTATTTATTTATTTAAATGTTTATTTAAATATTCTTTTAACTAATGATTTAAATATTGATTTAAATAATGATTTAATTATTGATTTAACTATTGATTTAAGTATTGATTTAACTATTGATTTAACCATTTATTTAACTATTGTTAACTCTTTATTTAACTTTTTTTAACTATTGATTTAGCTATTGTTTTAACTATTGATTTAATTTTTTATTTAACTATTTATTTAAATATATATATATTTTTTAACTATTTATTTAACTATTAATTTATCTATTAGTTGACTACTTATTTAACTATTGATTTAACTGCTTAATTAACTGTTTATTTAATTGCTTATTTAACTACTTATTAAACTACTTATTTACTTACTTATTTAAGTATTTATTTAACTATTAATTAACTACTTATTTAACAACTTAACTACTTATGTAACTATTGATTTAACTACTGATTTAAATATTTATTGAACTATTGATTTAACTATTGATAACAATTTTTTACATTTTATTTAAATTTTTATTTATCTCATTATTTAGCTAATTATTTAACTGCTTATTTAACTATTGATTTAGCTATTGATTAAAATTTTTATTTAACTATTCATTTAATTATTTATTTATTATTTTATTTAACTACTCATTTAATTACTTATTTAAGTACATATTAACTGCTGATTTATCTGCTTATTTAACTGCTTATTTAACTACTCATTGAACTATTTATTTAAATATTTATTTATTTATTGATTTAACCGTTTATTTAACCGTTGATATAACCGATTTTTTAACCGCTCACTTGAGCGCTTATTTATTTATTTGTATAATTATTTACTTAACTCTATGTTTATTTAACTATTTATTTAAATATATAATTATTTAACTATTTATTTATTTCACTATTTATTTATTTAACTATTTATTTAGCTATTGATTTAAATATTGATTTAACTATTTTTTTAACTATTGATTTAACTTAATATTTAACTTTTTATTTAACCATTTACTTAACCATTGATTTAACTATTGATTTAAATATTTATATATTTATCTATTAACTATTGATTTAACTATTTATTTAAGTATCTATTTAACTATCTATTTACCTTTTTATTTAACTTTTTATTTAAATTTTTATTTAATTATTTATTTATTTTTTTATTTAACTATTTATTTAAATACTTATTTAACTCCTTATTTAACTATTGATTTAACTAATGATTAATTTGGCGATTAAACTAATGATTTAACTGTTTATTTAACTGTTTATTTATCTGTCTATTTAACTGCTTATTTAACTGCTTATTTAACTACTTATTTAATTATTTATTTTACTATTAATTTAAATATTTATTTATTTACTTATTTATTTAACAGTTTATTTAAACGTTGATTTAACCGATAATTTAACCGTTGATTTAACCGAATATTTAACCGCTTGCTTAACTATTTATTTATTTAAATATTTATTTAATTAACTATTTAGTTAGATAGATATTTATTTGTTTAAGTATTTATTTATTTAGCTAATTATTTAACTTTTTATTTACTTATGTATTTATTTATTTAGCTAATTATATAACTATTTATTTATTTAACTATTTATATATTTAACTATTTGTTTAACTATTGATTTAAATATTGATTTAACTATTGATTTAACTATTTATTTAACTTTTTATTTAACTTTTATTTAACTATTGATTTAACTATTGATTTAATTTTTATTTAACAATTTAATTAAATATTTATTTATTTTTCTATTTAACTATTTATTGAACTACTAATTTAACTACTTATTTAATTATTGATGTAACTGTTGATTTAACTGCTTAATTCACTGCTAATTCACTGCTTATTTAACTGCTTATTTAACTACTTATTTAACAGCTTATTTTACTGCTTATTTAACTGCCTATTTAACTACTTATTTAAATATTTATTTAACTATTTATTTATCTATATATTTACTTAACTGTTTCTTTAACCGTCTATTTAACTGCTTATTTATTTAACTATTTATTTATTTATCTATTTATTTATTTAATTATCTACATATATAACTATTTGTTTATTTAATTATTTATTTAGCTATTGATTTAACTATTGATTTAAATATTTATTTTACTATTGACTTAAATATTGATTTAACTATTGACTGAAATATTTATTTAACTATTTTTTAATTTTTTATTTAACTATTTATATAACTATTTTTTAAACTATTTATTTCACTATTAGCTAACTACTTATTTAACTACTTATTTATCTACTTATTTAACTATTTACTTAACTATTTATTTAACTATTGATTTATCTATTGATTTAAATGTAGATTTTATCTATAGATTTAACTGCTTATTTAACTGCTTATTTTACTACTTATTTCATTACTTATTTAACTATTTATTTAGCTACATATTTAACTATTTAATTAACTATTGATTTAAATATTGATTGAACTATTGTTTGCACTATTGATTTAACTATAGATAACTATTTATTTAACTCCTTATTTAACTTTTTATTTAGCTAATTATTTAACTATTTATGTAACTATTGATTTAACTATTGATTCAACTTTTTATTTAACTATTTATTTATATTTTTATTAAACTATTTATTTATATTTTATTTAACTATTTATTTAACTACTCATTAAACTACTCATATAATTACTTATTTAACTACATATTTAACTGTTGATTTAACTGCTGATTTAACTGCTTAGTTAACGACTTATTTAACTATTTATTTAAATACTTATTTAACTACTTATTTAACTACAAATTTAACTACTTATTTATCTATTAATTTAATTATTTATTTATGTACTTATTTATTTATTTTTTTATTTATTTACATATTTATTTAACCGTTTATTTAAACATTTATATATCCGCAAATTTAACTATTTATTTATTTAAATATTTATATATTTAACTATTGATTTAACTATTGATTGAACTATTGATTTAACTTTTTATTTAACTGTTTATTTAAATATTTATTTTTTTATTTAACTATTTATTTTAGCTATTGATTTAACAATTGATTTAACTCTTTATTTAATGTTCTCCAAGACAGGAGTAATTCCCACCCTGAAAGAGAACCGTCTGACCTCAATACGGGTATCAAAACTTTTATTTCTCGCTATTCTGAAATGGAAAAAGAAACAAGGATTTAATACCGATGTGACATTTTGTTTACGTCTATGATTTCTATGCACGACATAGTGCTGACATTTTCTTATTATATCTTTTAGTGCATAAAAATAAATTATATTCTTATAATCATTACCATTGTTGTTTGGAATGTTGGAGTGTAACAATAACTTCCAATGGGAACTTACTATAGAAGGATTGTGAAGTTTGTTAAAACTTGTAACATTCTAAGTACGGTTTACATTTAAAATAATTACAAGTTCTGTTTACTTACATTTAAAAATGATTACGTTGTTAGGTAGAAAAGAGCATTATATCTCTGTCCTGGATTGAATCCTGTATAACATTAGAATAAGTGAATCGTGTTCCAATATCAAATACTCAACCATGTAGAGTTCACTTAACTCTTTCCCACTATATCGTTTAAGCTCCCTTGCCTCCATCATAATTATTTAGGTTAGGACCTATATCATATTATGGTATTGAAAATGTATTGTTTATTGTTACAATTTTATATTTATGCTTTTGACTGTTATGATGTTAATTTCAATGGTAAAAATGAATATTAAAATTTGAGTAATTTTATTGTAATACAGTAAATGTACGCCTTAAAATGCAATTTTCTTACGGAATAGCAATATATCGATAATCGTTCGATATATCGATATATTTTCTGCGATATATATCGTATATCGAATTTAGGTTTGCAATATATTGCAATATGAATATATCGGTATTTAATTTATTTCCTCCATCACTAATAAAGATTAGAAATTAACTCGTAAAGGAATATAGCAGAAAGACGAAGAAGAATCGGAGAATACTTTCACAGTATTTATACGTAGAAAACCCATAGGCCTATTGTGCTTCTTTTCAGTAAGGGGTCAATGCAGTGGAGGAGTCAGTATTTTAAATTTTGGAGAGAGGGACTTAATTTTTATTAGTTCTTTAACGACGCTGTATCAACTACGTGTGGTTCTCTAGCGTGTATTTATTTGGTGACAGCGAGATTTTACTTGGCGAGATGATATCGAGGACTCGACATGGATTAGCTGATATCCGGAATAAACCCAACCGATCCAAGTAGGATTCGAACCCACACCCCAGTGCGTCAGATCGAGGCGAGCTTCTTACCTCGATAATAGTGATTCAATGTGGACAACCCTTCTTCAATACTAAGTGCGATACTATGCGAAGTGAATCAATAAAAACTTATTTTTTTTTTAATTTGTAAGCAATTCTTAGGTTTCCAAAACTGTAACAGTATTTTAAACAATTATTTTAATGATAATGATAATGATATTGCCAAATGTCTGTAAAGTTGTTTAGTCCGAGCGGGTCCAAAATAGCACTGATAAGTATTATAACCCTGAATTACTGTACAATTTCGCGTCCTTTCCAACGATTAGATCATTACTTCTGTACGGAAAAGTTCTAAAGGTGATAACTTCCTAATTAAAAAAAAATCTAGCGATAGCAACAAAATATAAATTATTAAATGAATAGGCAAGAATAACAAATATTATTAAAGATTATCGTTTGTGAGCTATAATATTAATTAACAGGAAACTACACAAACAGAAGAGTGGATTTAACAACAGTGGAAGTACTGTACATTACCTTGAAAATAATTATGACAGGTTGGAAACTTTCCAACACGGAAAAGTATGATCAATTAAGATCTTCCTGGATGCTACCACCTAGCAGTTTGAAAAAATCCATTTCCTAGGTTGAGGTACCTAGTAAGGTGAAATCCATTGCACAATCCTCTCAGCCAGTGAGTCCGGGTACTTTTGAACATATGTTCATTCTGGTTAATATGGCTGATGTATTTCTGACAACTGCCATACTGTAGACATTCAGACGAAACTTTTGCACCCTGTCATTTTCCAAGGAAATAAAGTGCAGGATATTCTTACTAGCAAATGAGAGTAGGAATCTCTGAAGCTGGTACTGTCTTCAAGTTCGACAATACAAAGGAATCAAACGCATATATAGGGTAAGGTTGCTTATATCGCACCACTTTAGCATTTATAATTTTTATTGAGCAACACAATTTTTATTTTCTGCATTCCTTTACAGAAATACATTCCCAGAACATTTACCTTTCATGTAACAAAGAATCCTTGAATTTGATTTAATATTTTTGAAGTAGAATAGCATTTTCAAAACACATGTCAGTGGTGTCATTTAGGCAACTAGTTTCCTAAATAGCACCTGCGGTTTCTTAAATCGTATCCCTTTAACTGCAGGGAACAGGATGAAGGAAAGCTTTAAATATTGAACATATTGAACAGTATTTAATATGAATAATGTAATAAATGCAAATTACAAGTTTATTGAAATTAATGAGAGTAACGCATCTTCAAATGAAATTTAAAAAATAGAGCATAAATTACCTAACATTTAAACTTCCTGAATGCGTTTTTTATTGTTAAACATTTGCCATGTGCTTCACTAGGCAGTTCAAACTGTAAACTGCGTCACCTTTTCTCCACGATTATCTCGAAGCCGCCTAAGAACTGCTTCATGATTTAGCTGTCTGAAATGGTTTGAAGATAGAAACATCTAAAGGCTGGGCCTCTGAGTATTATGACGAGGAAGCTGAAATAGGAGCAGATCATTTTCCCGAGATAATCTAGCTTCTAAATGTTTGGAATGGTTCATATAGGTGGACATACAGAAGCAGCACTTTTTTCTATGGCAGGTTTGAATGGCAAATAAAATGTTTGAGCTATTCGACAAATAATTCACTGTTGATGTAACCTGAATCAGAGCAAACAAATAACGATCCTGGAAGAACACCAGCTGATAATATAGGATGCACTGTTTGACGTTTAAAAATTTTCATAAGTGGCACAAAATATCTGGTGCGCTTTTACAACACACACTTGTTGTATTAACGTCATTTTCACCACTGATGCATTCCTCGTTCAGTTAAAATTTTTGGGCCTTCTTTTGTACGGCTAGAATTGCTACAGTTGCTCATATCGCACCGGTGCGAATTAGGCACCTACAAAATGGTGTGATTTAAGAAACTACGTCATAAGTTATTATTTTCTTCATTCTAGCCTATAATCACATGTTCGAAAATCGTACTAAGCTAAATGTTCTTTAATATTTGTTTTAACCAATAACATTTTAAGATTATGGATTCCTTTGCATACAAATCCGTTATTTAGTTACAAAATGTTAGCTAAATATACATCCACCTGAGCGATTATATTAAATACTCTATCATCACGTTGCTAGCACAAAGAAGTGACAGAAATCAAGTGACATGGTGGAAGTTCGTATGGTAGATTGTAGCAATACCACTAGATGCTACACTACTACAGTAACTTGTTTTAAACTAGTAGTGGTGCGATTTAGGAAGGGGTGCGATTTATGCTACTCTACCCTAATATATGTTTTAATTCTAACCCACCTATTTGTTACAGAGTTTGGAACTGCGAGAAGGCTCCGAGAGACGAAAAATATGGGAGAAAGCGCCTTACCCAATGGACTTCAAGATTTTTCTCTTCAACGTGACGAATCCAATGGAGGTACAAAAGGGTGCTACACCTGTGTTGCAAGAGGTTGGGCCTTACTGCTACAAGTAAGTATACAGCCCACATGAAATCATCTTATAGTATCGTATAAATGTGTCAATATACAAAATTAAATACATTCGTAATAAGCAATTATTTTAATGCGAAATATTTTTCAAATTGCCTTGAACTCTTCCTCGGAACATTTCAAAATTCTATGAAGTCATGGCATTTTTAAATATTTTCTAATATCTACCGAAAGGGACATATGAAAGTCGAAAGATTTGTTTCATAATCTGTACAACTTCCTTTTGAAAAAAAAAAACTTCTATTTGAAACTTTTTTCCCATTATGTAAATATTTATGGCATTTAAAGACAGTTCTGTGGATACAGTGAACAGAGCGCCTTGGATCAATTAAACAAATGTAAGATCAATATTTTAAAGTTTACGTAAACATGTTCGATGCAAAAGGTCACTGAAAGGTTACAACATTTCAAATAGAAGTAAAATTATGTCTCTCTTCTATAACACACAATGAGAAATTTAACCGCGAAGAAGCAGTTTTTAAAAAGATATGGAATATTTACATATTAATATGTAATATAATTTTTATTTACAAAACTTACCACCAGAGTGGCCTACCTAAAATGAAAAAGTATATATACTAAAATGTAATAATTTTAAATAATAACGAGAACATAAAAAATGAATTTAGAGTACATATAACAAAAGTAGGCTACAAATAATTGAAATTATGTGCTTTTGTTATATAAATGATATTTCAAAATCTGAATATAACTTAAAGGTCATTAGAGTAATTTCTTTACAGATTGTCCTTGGTAAATGTAATTGTCTACAAAAGATTTTATAAATATTTTGTTACAGTTCCCCGGCGTCCAATGAATAGGTTCGTAATTTCAATTGTCTCAACTTCCGAAGTTGTTCACTACGAAATAAATTAGAATTTTATAAGAATCAACTGATTCACGCAAATGAAACACGAAATAATTCGCGGTGTGTATTTCACTAAAAAAGATAACATGAAGTTCGACGCTTTATTGAAAAATCAAAATTGCAACTAATCGTATACAAATATTACAAATTATGAGACAGAAATTGTGTAACGGTTACGGCAGCATAACCTGAAACAAAATAGGAGTATTTAATGCACATTTGTATTCCAATGTCCTGCTTCATTTACGGCAGACTTCTAAAGGGCGAAATAAACATTTTCAGCTTCTTTCAGTCTATCCAATGTCTTACTATCCATTGTTTCTGTATGTATATATAGGTTATATAGGCTACATATTTATTTATTTATTTATTTATTTATTTATTTATTTATTTTTCTTGTGTAGTTAAGGCCATCAGGCCTTCACTTCCACAACACCAGGAATACAAATACAATAATAGAAATAAACAGGAAAAAAGATACACTATATATAAAATAAAGCTACACAATAAATAAACAGAGAGAGAAAAAAACACTATAAACAAAGTAAAGCCGCACAATAGTACATTTTGCAACGAGCCTATAATGGTAGTAATTAAGACGCGAGTATGTTTATGAAACGAGCGCAAGCGAGTTTCATAATTTTCATACGAGCGTCTTAATTACCATTATAGGCAAGTTTCACACGACTTTTTATGCTCGACCATATTTCTAACTTGAAATTATTCAGAAGTATTCATGTTATTCTTATCTGACTGAGGAGCGGAACTGACCTTGTGCAATATCTCATAAATTGTGAGATGTGCGCAGACCCGAAAGTATTGATTTTTTTCCGAGGAACAGATGTCATTGACCTTGATATAATCTAGAGAGTAAAATGAACATTAATCTTGATAGAAACTTGAAATTGATTTAGACATTGAAAAACGAGATGACAAATTGAATTTATTTGAATATTATTTACATTTAACGCTAATTATTATAGTAACAGAACATAACCTTCTGCCACAGTATTGGATTTCCAGCCTCCGTGACGTTTCGCTAGTTGTCTTTCGATTGCATATCCGAGAATAATCGATACTTGCGCTTTCATATTGCTACAATGGTGTTTTCTGATTGGTGGAACACCTGAACTTCAATGACTAGGTGTACTTTAATGAGGTCCATTAAATTACTACATTTCGGCATGGTCGAGCATAAAAATATACATAGGCCTATACATGTTGAGTTCCCGAACACTTTTTTTTCTAATGACTGTGATTTTTAATAAAGATATCTTTGTGTTGTATTGTTTTGTATTTGGGAGGGAATCAGTACTAACCAGCCTACAACCTGGCAGATTATCACACTTACCCTCCAGGTAGGCGTATTTCCAACACACCTGCGGACTACAATAAGATCCGCTGATTATCCAGGTTTCGAACAGGTAAACATACGCGTTCCTAAACCAACCGCCAATCGGCGTCCGGGAATGCAAAGGAATGATAATGGAATACAAATAGGAAGGAATGGTGTTGATCGTTTGGTTTCACTTCGCAATTCATCACCGGCTCATATTTCTTCGAAGGAGTCAACAATGGAATAATAGAGACTCTCACAGTAAACGATAGGCATACTGTACAGCAGCCGCGGCGAAAATGCGACTCACGAGCACATTGTGGCTCGCAGTGCTTTTCTCTCGCTTCCTACCTACAACCCCCACCCTCTTACTCACTGGAGTCAAACTCCGTTCTATTTGTATTTGTCTCGGACCTGCGAGTGGCGTATCGTCGCAATATCTCTCTCGAAACCATGTACCTCTATAAAAAACGAAAGTTTCAAGTAGGATGGGAGGATGCATTCTTTTGCTTACAATATGATGAAAATATTAAATGTATGATTTATTCACAAATTACTAGGAAAACGGTTGTATAACATAAAACGGCATTATAAGTTACTACATGTTACTGATGAAACATTAAAAGGTTAAGTGTTATTATTATTATTATTATTATTACTATTATTATTATCATTATCATTATCATCTCTGTACGTTGATTCTTTTACAGCAGATGTACGAATAATGCGGTTAGATTTTCAATTTAAACTCACAGATTTACAATGTGACGTCAAATGAAAGCTAGATGTAATAGATGTAAGGACTTGACAGATATTGAACTTTTCAAATCTTTGGAAAAAAATAAATATTTGAAGCTTCGTTCTTTCGCTTGCTCTGTTGAAGCCATGTTCGCTGTAACTTACTTTTGTGAAAAATTATTTTCAACAATGAAAATAGTAAAAATCAAATTTAGATCACGACTGGCAGACAAATACCTTCGTGATCTACTACGATTGGCAGTAAGTGACATAATTCCTGATTTTGAACCTTTGTCGCAGAGACATTCTGAAGACAGTTAATTTTAGGTTGTGATAATGTGTCCTATGTTTTCTTGTTCATTTCTTTCTTCGTTACACGTCCTAAACATTAACTTCCCCTTCGGTTGTCCGCCTCCCTCCATAGGTGCAATGCACGTTGCAGCTTACACAGTGGCTCGGCGCACCATGGCCTTTTCGCCACGGCTGCTGTACAGTATGCTAAGGAACTTCATCACCCCTATACTCAGGATACCCTGCAAAACCTATTCTTCGTGCAAGTTAGAGCACCGTTCCACATACATACCCCTGCAAAACAATTAATTACGAGTCTTTAGCGGTCATGTCATCAGTGTGCACTTTCCACAATAGTATGTCTTACACGATCTACAGATCTCAATACGGCAGACTTTTGGTCGTGGGGTTAATTTAAAGAATGAGTTTTCGTGGGATACTCATCAACCATACAGTAACTAAAAGATGTTATCTCCCTAGAAATTAGAAGTATTCCAAGACAATGTTTGCAAAAAAAAAAAGTGTTATGATTAGTGTCGGAGAAAGAATGACGTTTGTTGAACAAGAGAACGGCAGACATGTTCCCAATGTTTCTTAAAAACCTGATCCTACTGTTTGTCCAACACAGTAACTTTCTTGTTTTTTCTAGCTCAAATATTATAATATTTATAATGCTTTAAATTTTGAAATTTGAATAATTCTATGGATTTACGGAAAGTAAAAGAACCCTATTTGAGATGGCGCTCCAAATTGAAGAGTCCACTGCAATAATGATGGATGTCATTTGGAATACATTTTGCAGGAGAAGCGATTGAAAGTTTAAAATGCTTAGCGCTCAAAGCTTAACTGTGATTTTCCGATCATTACTGGACAATGACTATCAGTGTTAATGCCATGTAACTCTCTACGTACATTCTGTATGTCTTAAGCTATGCATTGACAGTCTTGGTTCATTTTCGACAAAAAAGTGACATCCATCATTCTTGCAGTGGACTTTTCAATTAAAATTCACAGTCGATTTCCCGCGCAAGTATGATTCGAAATTTTATCCCTACTGTATGTAGGCTATGTGGGTGATGTTCTATGTTATGTAAGGTTAAGACTCAACACGTGCTTACTGTATGTCACGTGAAATCCACGGCTCGTCCTTTTAACATATAGGTAAGCTGCATATAAAATTCTTGTCACGCAGACAACGAAAGAAGTCTTTTGTCATCCCATATGTCTGTTGTAAACGCATTAGCCTCTTTCAACGTAGAACATAAATCTGTCTTCAACACAAATTAATGTGTCCTGTATTGTGGTCATAGATCATTGTTCCAGTAATCGCATATCCTTATGTGGAAAAGACTTCATGTCAATGAATTCATGTACTATAATTCTACAGTGGCAATACCAGCAGATTTCTCTTAATGACAAGTCTCAAGGAATCAATTAGGGATTGATTTCCATCCGATTAGTGAGAACCTTTCATCTAGTTGGCCAATGAAGAGGTTTACTAACAATTACAATGCATTGCCGTAAAACGGAGTGAATTCGAAATAGTATTTTTTATTGCGTTATTTTACCACGCTGTATCAACATCTAAGTTATTTAGCGTTTGAATGAAATGAAGGTGATAATGCCGGTGAAATGAGTCCGGGGTCCAGCACCGAAAGTTACCCAGCATTTGCTCGTATTGGGTTGAGGGAAAAATCCCGAAAAAACCTCAGCCAGATAACCCGACAGGGATTCGAACCCTAGCCACCTAGTTTCGCAGCCAGACGCGCTGACCGTTACTCCACAGGTGTGGACGAAATAGTATTATGAAAGCGATCAATTTCATTATTTTTTTAACAGAACGGTGCACAGACGTTGCTGGTAATTTCAAAGTATTGATGACAATCGTGTTTCTAAGGAATATATTTTGCCAGTAACAACCAGGGTTGCCAGTTTGGGTGATATTTCGGCCTTTGGGCTACATAAACAGAGATTTTGCGACCTATTTTTAAAGAATTGCGACTAACGTCATTTGGGCGACTCTTGCCCGGAATTTTGCGAAATTTGGGCCACATAGAAAAATCACTTCATCGTTTATTCATTTTATTTTATTGAGTAATCCATTGCTGATACATCGCTAATCCAATCCAATGATTGACATAATAGTAATATATGTTACAGGAGCGGTATGTTGACGTTTTCATGTTCGAGGAAAAGATTGAAAAAGTGAAACGTAGTTGAGCTTTTTCAATTTCCGAGAACATGAAAACAAACACACCGCTCGTGTATCGTACATTATTTTGTGCGAAGATCGTTTATTACATACCTGAAAGACGAATTTCTAATTAGTTGCAATTAAATCTCCATGTTGGTTTCTGTTCAATGACGGCAACTTCGGAAAACCAAAATATCTTTCTTCAACATTGTTGCTATAAAATGTTTTCTGTGTTTACTATACTCCAGCAGGCCGTGATATACGTCTGTCTTTTTTTTTTCCACCCAGTCTATAAATGCGAACTTAAAACAAACGGTAAGATTATGTAATGATTTATTTTTCATTTTAATATTTTATCAATATTATTTATATAACATATTGCATTAATAACATCGGCATCTGGAATCTTGTTGATTTTTTCACGGCTTCCTTAATGTTACTTGTATCAGGAATACAATAAGTTTCGTGGAGTAGTAGACTTTACTTAATTTTTTCAAATATTTAAAAACAATAATTAACATTGCAATTTAGGTGAAATTGCAGTGGTAAGTTTCCAATTTATAATTATTACTATGTTAAACGTCTCTAAATATAATATGTTAAAAGCCTAAAGCAGTAAAATGAATGTCGCGCTTAAGCGGTAAGAAGAGGGAAATTGTTATGTGTCTTAGGTTGGGAATACTGAATGTGGTATTTCACACTTACCGCGTATTGGTTCTGTGCGGAAAACAAGCAAATACGCACGATCTCTCACAAAATATTAGACTTATCATTGTTAACACGCCTGAACTTGTTTTTTTAATCCAAGAAAACTTTATTGTATAAAGTACACATTATAGTTGAGCGCCGAAACTTGTTTAAACAAACATATCGCTCTTTCTTTCTCGCTCCAGAAAATAGTCCTACTGCGCTATTTTTTCTTAATCTCAGGACCAGTAAACTGACCGTGATCAATACTGGAACTTACAGACGAATCATTGTAGAGAATTTTCTTAACAGCGTAAAAATAGCAAGTTCCTACTCCAATTCCCTAAATATAATATTTCATTCCATCAAATGTGTTAATATTGAGATTGGTTTTAATTTGTAGGGGAAGTGGATAACAATGACTTGTGTTGTGCAAAATTGTAGAAATGGGGAAAATTTGATAAGATCGGTACAAAAACCAATGCAAAACCCATAAATACTAAATTAATATAATTTGTGCGAGATCGTGCGTATTTGCTTGTTTTCCGCACAGAACCAATACGCGGTAAGTGTGAAATACCACATTCAGTATTCCCAACGTAACACACATAACAATTTCCCTCTTCTTACCGCTTAAGCGCGACATTCATTTTACTGCTTTAGGCTTTTAACATATTATTTTTAGAGACGTTTAACATAGTAATAATTATAAATTGGATACTTACCACTGCAATTTCACCTAAATTGCAATGTTAATTATTGTATTTAGATATTTGTAAAAATTAAGTAAAGTCTACTACTCCACGAAACTTATTGTATTCCTGATACAAGTAACATTAAGGAAGCCGTGAAAAAATCAACAAGATTCCAGATGCCGATGTTATTAATGCAATATGTTATATAAATAATATTGATAAAATATTAAAATGAAAAATAAATCATTACATAATCTTACCGTTTGTTTTAAGTTCGCATTTATAGACTGGGTGGAAAAAAAAAAGACAGACGTATATCACGGCCTGCTGGAGTATAGTAAACACAGAAAACATTTTATAGCAACAATGTTGAAGAAAGATATTTTGGTTTTCCGAAGTTGCCGTCATTGAACAGAAACCAACATGGAGATTTAATTGCAACTAATTAGAAATTCGTCTTTCAGGTATGTAATAAACGATCTTCGCACAAAATAATGTACGATACACGAGCGGTATGTTTGTTTTCATGTTCTCGGAAATTAAAAAAAGCTCAACTATGTTTCGCTTTTTCAATCTTTTCCTCGACCATGAAAAGGTCAACATACCGCTCTTGTAACGTATATTACTATTATTACAAACATATGATATAAAATAACGGTATTATATCATAAAAACATTGAGATTACCTATTTTTAAAGTAGAAAATTGGCGACATTGGGGTACAAGAGCACCAAGTTTTGAGTGGAAGCTCCTAAGTTTGACAGAAATCAAGTTCGATCGCCTATAGTTCGACTGGTTATGTAGGAGAATTATACACTCTCCTATACAAGCATTAAGAAATGGGTTTGACATTTGAATGGGAATTGGTTCTGTGTCTTGTAGTGATACTTTTGTTAAAGGAACAGAATATTTTATTGATTAGGACATCCACATTGATCACTGATTTTAAATTAATGAACTCCTCTTTTTCTATTTGAGAGGCAGAATTGTCGAAACGCACTGTGGTACTAGAAGCGCATACACAAGTCTCGGGGCGGGCAGGAAATCCAAGTACAGTACTGTATTCGTTGATGGATAACCAATAAGAATTTGTATTCATTTCACGTGCCACACCCACTACCCTTATTGGACAGATCTTTCCATTCTGTTCTGTCGAACTTAGGAGAGTCCACTGTATTTTTGTTTTTAATTCATACCCAATTTAATATAGCCTAGTGCTTATTGTTTGAAAGGCACGCGGGTACAATACAAGGAAGAAGCTGATAATTTGTGGTTGGAATTAATTTTGTTATTTTTATTCATTTGTTTATGAACAAGGAAAACGAGACATAACTTTATTAAAAACAGAAGCAAATAAAAAAAGAGAGAAAGGAAAAAAAGAAACTGAAAATAACACGTGAAAGTAGCTTGAAAATAATTACTAACAATAATCTGCAAAATATGATAAATTATTCTGTAAATTAGGAAATTTCATACGTTAAAAACAAAAAATTCTTTAAAAAACCTCCTCTTTGCTGATGATTAAGTTATATTAGCTAGTGACGAGGATACGTTACAAAGGGGATTATTTGAATTATATAAAATTACGAAAGATATGAATCTAACTATTTCGAAAGAAAAAACAAAAGTAATGGCATTTATGGGCAAAAGGGTGGTGAGATCAAAGGTAGTAGTGGAAGACTATATCATAGAACAAGTTAATACTTTTAACTTCCTTGGCTGCCATCTATCATATACTCATGAAAAAGATATTGATTATAAAATTGCCAAATTTAACAATATATGTGGGACCATTAGAAGAACACTCCGTAATAAAACTAGGAAAGATACACAGATTAAACTATATAAAGTTATGGCAATACCAACGGGCTTATATGCGAGTGAAACTTGGACGTTAAAAGAGAAAGATAGAAGTCGACTTCAGGCAGCTGAAATGCGATTTCTTCGAAGTGTAGTAGGAGTAACTCGATTGGATCACATCAGGAATGAGGAAATAAGAAACAATCTAAAAGTTAACAGTCTGTTAGAAACTGTAGATGAGTATAAACAGAAATGGTGGGAACACGTACAACGGATGAGCCAAGATAGAACCCCGAAAATAATCGCTGACTATGTACCCACCGGAAAAAGAAGTATCGGCAGACCAGCAAAAAGATGGATACAAGAAATAAAGGAGCCGCAACGGGCTTAAAGCCTACAGCTTGAAGCAGAAGAAGAAGAAGAAGAAGAAGAAGAAGAAGGAAATTTTATATTGGAAATATCCGTATTCGGATGAGGATGCAAATTACCAAGTTATGCTTCTTCACCTATTTTTCGTTACGTTGTAGGTATAATTTAACAATACACATATATCTACAAAGAAGCTAGCACCAACAAGAAAGCACAATTACACTAGTCTACAACATTTTTTGTGCCGACAAACAGAATGCTGATTATTACCAAGTCTGATGCGCTGATTACGAATATGTAATCAGATTTTTCCCATCACGTCAGGTTTCTGAGCACTGCAACAATGTTATATTTTATGAATAGCCATAAATAAAGTGCGGGCGGGAAGTAACTAGGTATTATTAATTGGCTGTAGAATTTTTAATATCGATGGAACCATAATGAAAATTGTGTGTATATATAAATCATTAAATAGAATTTGAACTTTTGTTCGTCCGTAGTATAGATGGTGGCTGTGAGGGGCAGTTCGCGCAACAATAGCAAAGATGGTCGATCACCTACGTGTTCGCGAGAGAGCGCAGATTGCTGCTCGCTATGAAGTGTGGATTTCCATTGTTTTCGTTCGAGATGGTGCCATATGGAGAAAGAAAGGAATGCCACAATTCTTCCAGAGACGATAAAGAATTGGAATCACGGATTCGGGGCATTATCACCAATGCCCCACGCAACTTCCTCCAGAAGACTGTGGATTCCATTACCGGCCGCTTGAGGAAATTGGTGGAAGCCACAGGTGTCTACGTTTAATTTTGATACAGTATATGCATACGCATTCCCATTTCACAAGGTACACATGAAATAAATTTCAATAATTTAATGTTGTAAATATAGAATTTATACGCATTTTTCAATACCTAGTATATATGTAGCAGCGCTTCTTTGGTTTCTATCCATTATGCCAAGTCCCTCTTCACTTGACACATCTGAATCATGGTTTGTTGATACTTGAAAGATAAGATAGACTTATAGGGTACCTGGTAAGGAAAACAGAGACAGTCTGTACTTTGTTTAGTTCGAGTGTAGAGGTTTTGTTAGTAGTGTGAGCTGTTCTGTGTGAAATGAAATGAAGAAGCAAAGGCGTAGTTTTGAAAACTTTCCGAACCAATGGTATGGTGTGAGCAAAAAAACCACTAAGATTACTGTTATTTCTGCTTAATCAATGTTACTGGATTTTCTTAAGAAATAAGAGACTCATTCAGTATCCTAATCTCCCGTCAGCTATAAGACCAATACCTCACGGAGAAAATTTACCTGTTCCCATTCCACCTTCTACATACCAAGAAGAATCGGAATGTGACATAACGTCATCTGATGATGTGCAGCCCTCTACACCAAGGGATGACGTCTACATCCCAGATGAAGAGAGAGAAGAAAAGCCACATTTAATAACATAGGTGGAACTCAATGATTGGTATACGTGATTTGTACGGGTACTTAACTAAAGAGCTGACTGAGCTTCTAGAATCTCGTCTTCAGGAATGGAAGGTGCTGAATAAAGATGCTAATGTTTCGTATTTAGAAACATAAATAAGGATCTATTACCATTTTTCATAGTTTCAGGTTCTGGAGTTTGTGCATGCAGCGATGTAAATGGACTGATTAAAACTAGGTATTACACATAATGCTGAAGAGCGGCGCTTATTTATAGATGCTTCTAAAATTAGTCTGAAAGCCATTTTGTTGCACAATTGCAATAAACTTCCCTCCATATCTGTAGCATACAGCGCAGCAATGAAAGAAACATACAAAAACATGTGTCGTATTCTTGAAGCCGTTAAAATATTAAAACCATTGTTGGCATATTTGCGGGTTCTTAAAGTCTTCTACATGGAATGCAGAGTGGATTCACTAAATATCCTTTTTCCTGTGCCTTTGGGACAGCCGAGATGCTCAACATCACTATACAGTCAAGGTATGGCCAAGAAGAGAAGATTTCACTCCTGGAAAACATAATGTAAAATTTAAACCTTTAGTGGATCCACAAAAAATATATCTCCATCCTTTACACATTAAATTAGGGCTCATGAAGAACTTTATGAAAGGTATGGACACAACAGGCGAAGGTTTCAAATATCTAAGGAGAATATTCCCTAGTTTGAGTGATACAAAATTAAATATTCATTGGACCTCAGCATGGGAGTCATTTAAAAGTGTTGTGAATGGGTCCCTCGACAACAAGAAGGAAGAAAATCATGACGAACTAGTTCAGAATCTTTTTTTAAAATCATAAGAATTTTGGATACAGGATGTCTGTCAAATTCACTTCCTACATTCTCATTTAGATTTCTTTCCTAAAAACTTGGGTGCAGTGCGTGACAAACAAAGGGAACGCTTTCATCAAGACATTTTACAGATGGAACAGCGTTATAAAGGGAGATGGGATCAATCTATGATGAGTGATTACTGCTGGTTCATACAAAGAGAGAATACTACAACATACACAAAAAAGTGTTTTAAAGCGATGCCTGCCTTCCACTACGTAAATGTAAATAGCCATTTACATCATTATAACATGAAGGATAGTTTATTTTTAGTACGAACACCACTATAATAGTGGAAGACTATGTTTGTGCATTCTGCATTAGATATTAAAAATGTGGAACTGCTTAGCTAGTATCGAACTTTTCAGAAGTGTAATAAGGGTAATAACTGAAAATCTGAGGGTGCTGCTGAAAAATGGGTTCCATTTTTGGATTCAGCATGGCAAATGTGTGGATAGTAACAATGTTTAATTTCGGCACAATTTTCAAAGTTAAAATTTGTAGACTAGTGTTATTAAATACCAGTTTCATTAATAGTCTTTTGTCCAAGGGCAGGTCTTTCTCTGCAAACACAGCTTTCTCTAGTCTTTCCTATTGTCTGCCTTCCTCTTAATCTCCACATAATCCATATGTCTTAATGTTTTCTATTATTTGATATCTTATTCTGCTCCGAACTCTTTTCCCATTCACCATTCCTTCCAGTGCATCCTTCAGTAGGGAATTTCTTCTCAGCCAGTTTCTCTTGGGAAAGATAAATGCGGTAGTTTCCCGTTGCTTTCCGCGCACCACTCTCTTTTTCTAATCTTGAAAAGATACCAGGGGGACCAAGTGTGGAGGTGAGGAGAATGGATGTGACTAATTAGGCCCTCCGGACTTCACCGAAATTCACCGCAAGGGATAAATATCAGTTATATCAGAGTTTTTGACCCGATCAGAGACCGGGAAATCCCAATTAGCCTTTGCCTCCCAGAAAAGAGGATATAGGTCGGAAAATTGCGCCTCTTAAAATCGGCAACAGACATAAAAATTGAAATTATTTCGAGGAAAAATAAAACCGGAAGCTACAGAATGCAATAATGAAAACATAATATTCTAGAAACGTTGGAAAAGACAGGAAAGATCCAAGGATCTCATGCGAAAGATTTAATTCACAACTTAATTACAAACACAAAACAAAATCCTGGAGTTGGATTTGGCTTCTGAAGAAAACTTAGAATAGAGGATAAAAACAAACGTATTGTCAGCGCGGAATGCGTGAAGAGTATCTGATGTTGACAACCGCTACCGCATGTTAAGGTGCAATTTGCTGTCCCTTGGCCTTGTGGCAGTTTTCCACGCAGTTCGCGATGCTTGTGTGGGAAAAGCAATTAGCATTGTTGTCGCAGATGCCGGTATAAATAAATCTCCTATTTATGTAACACATTCCAGCACGCGATTGTGACGTCACTTCAAGTCAAGTTGAAGCCTATTAATAAGCGTAAAAAAAAAAACAAAATAAATTGAGAACGGACATTGTTATGCTCTCTGATGACGACGATGACGATGACTATGATGACTATGATGACGATGACGATGATGATGATGATGATGATGATGATGATGAAGTCAGGAGGAGTCAGATCTGGGGAGTTTTGGGGACAAAGCCAAGCTGCTTCTCGTACTGGGTTTCGCCTGCGATCTCCTGCATGTTTTTTTTTAACACAGAACCTGTTTCTACAAATGTTCGATACCACAACATTATGGAATCGTATTTAGGTACATTACTGACACCATACTCACGCCGAAAATCCATTTGAACTCTTTTAATACTCTTAAATTTAGTATACCAAAGAACACATTGTGCCCGCTCTTGATTTGTAGCAATTTTAAACTTCTACGATTTTCATTTGTCCTTTCAATTGAAGCATTGTTTGATTGTCATATATGGAAACTCCCATATTTTAATCATAATATAACCAGCAAGAAATTGTTTCCACTATCATAATAGCTTTATAATAATAAATTAATATTATCCATACCCAAACGGATCAGACTGTACATATTATGTTGCAGACAAGAAGAGTGGAAGAACATGAATTTTGACTGAAGTTAAACTGAAAATAGTTGCGAGGACTTCAAATATTAGTTAGACTTATTAGTTTTAGTTGAAAAGGAATATCATGTGGAAATGCTGAAGAAGGAACCATAAATAATACCTCCACATCTACAGCATTTACTGCTTCAAGGAACTGAAGAACCCTGACGAAAACAATGATTAGTTCTCTATGTGTGGCACCGATCATTTCGATGTATATCAGAACCGAAATTGCTTCATGTTCAGTACAGATCCGTGTAGCATCTCCAATTCATCTAAATATTCATGTTCATCGTGGCACTGAAGACTGTTATCAATGTACAAGAACTCTTCGTATTTTTCGATGTATATCAGAACCGAAATTGCTTCATGTTCAAAACAGGTCCGTGTAGTATCTTCAATTCATCAAAATCTTCATGTCCATTGTGTCACTGAAAACCGTTATCAATGTACAAGAACTCTTCGTATTTTTCGATGTATATCAAAACCGAAATTGCTTCATGTTCAGTACAGGTCCGTGTAGCATTTCCAATTCTATTTTATTGAAATCACAATCTCATCCAAAAATACTGCTTTTTATATTTTTTTCTCGCCAGCTATTCACAATCCCGATTACGCTGCGTGATGGTCCAAACAAGCGAAGCAAATTAATGCTGATCTATGTTATCGACTTGTTTCCGTTCTTCAATAATTTTCCCAAATAAACTGTTTTCATGATTTATCGATAGGCCAATTAACTGGTTTCTATTGTATCTGCTTGTTAGATCATCCGGAAAGTATACACATGAAATACAACATGTTTTTACTAAATACACTAGATTATTAACCCTCATGACCATGTATATCGGTATATTTCTCATTATCTTCTCATATATTCAAGATGTTTCTTTTTAGGTGAAGAATACAGATAAGACATTTAATAAATACAGATAGACATTTATTGAACGACGACATTATTGAACAGATATGAGTAAATTAATTTTATTTTCTCATTACACGAAACTTCTTGTTAACTCTCAGACGAGATTAGATCGTAATAAGTTGATTAGTGTACCACGTGCGTAGAAGTCATGTTAATGTGTTTCAATAACGAGTAAAATATTGATATTTGTCCGTTGTTAATGTGTTGTCTAAGCCGTTCTGTTGCTCACGTCGCGAGAGTTCCAAAAATTATCATCATGAAATTACGTCACGTTTGAAGACGCCCACGACATGTGGACACATACTAACATTTGATATATCGGGTGATAGTGAAATATAAGCAGAAGATTTGATGTCTGTTAACATATTGTTGAACAGATCTTAAAATTTTGATGACGTTTGTTACAGGGAGGATAAGGAGAAGGTGAACATCATGGACCACGAGGAGGACGACTCCGTTAGCTTCAACCTCAAGGACACTTGGCACTTCAACCAGGAGGAGTCTGGCAAACTCACGGGCGACGAAATTATCACAATCCCCAACGTTCTGCTCCTGGTAAGACTGAGCGTTAACAATTAAGATCCATTATCATCATCATCATCATCATGAATTAAACTCTCCGTTTCGTTCCACTTATCTGGAAATCTAAAACGTCTCTCCGTTGTCATTTTGATCAACCCACATCTCCCTTCCCACTAAGTTTGTAGGTCACAGCTCGTTGAATTAATCTTTTTTAACGTTCTTAACACGTGGTCTTCAGTTTTATATTGTTATATGAATCATTTAAATTAAAAGCTTTTATTTATTTATTTATTTATTTATTTATTTTTCGTATTGTGAGTTTCCTGAATTTGTCCAGCTCAGTGTATCCAGCTATTGTATCTCGGAAATTTCATTTCGGCACATTCTTTTTTCTCTGTTGTACTCTTTTGGTACCCCAGTTTCAAATTCTGATGTTAACATTGGTGTGGCTGTTACTTAGTAGAATTTTAATTGTCTAACAATTAAGATTATTTTTGTTAAATGTGTTAATATCGAATAGGCCTACAATGAAAATTGGGTTCTTATTTTTTACTAGTCGTTACTCGGCATAAATCAATGATTAATTTGAAACCGTTTTATTAAACAATGTTTTATGATTTCAATAATGTACAATGCAGAAAGCCAGCAAAGATAACGAAGTAGTAGCTGTGATTAATTTGAATGAAATTCGGGAAAATAACTATTTTCCCTAGGAGAAAATTATTTCCTTTGGAGGGGAACATTTTAATAATTATAGTAAAATGTCTTCCAATGCCTATAAAATATATGTATAGTCTTTGTTACGATCAACAATCATTATTCCCCTCAAATAAATTAACATGAATTAAACTATAAATAGCAACTTTTGTTTCGTAAGCGTAATTTATTTTTTATTATTAAACTTAAATATAGAACCAACGTTGTGCAATGAAATATCTTTCGACAATTAAAATAAAATTATAAGATACAGAAAGTTACAAGTCTCCAGTTTTTACTCAATATTTTAGTACTCTTTATTGTTTCCATTGCAATTTAACATAGTCATTATTACCACTGTCATCTGCAATATGGGAAGTTCATCTCAAAAGAAATCCTTCATTTTTCTGCTATCTAAATCAGTTATGATCCTTTGAAATGTCGAGTATAAAATATTTCCATGGGTAGGTTATCAAATCTACAACCGCCTGTCGGCAGGATGGGTTTTTTGTTTCGGTCTTTTCTTCCAAAGACAGATTACATTCACTTCCGCTTAGGGGTTCTCTTCTTTCCTATGTTCGCTCTTAAAAGTCATTAACATGTTTCAGGGTGGAGATACCAACTTCTTTCTATTCATCCATCCTTCAAATACACCATTAGCAAGAGGATCGTATACAGAGGTGGCCAAATTATTAGATTAACGTGATTACATGTGCAACAAAACTATTTAACGGCAGAAATATTCAACAAAAATAAATTCTGGACACAAATAATGAACAGAAAATTGAGTTTGGAGGTTACTAATATTTTGTGAACATTCGCTTATTCTTTATTTACATGTTGATTTTGTCAGGGATTCTGGAAACCAAAATGAGACTTTCTTTGATTATCAGCATCATTTAGCCAGATATCAGACGGAGCTTGAGTTCATTTCTTGCTGTAAGCTTCTTTTTTCAGTATCTTCTTCAGTATAGACCACAGATTTTCAATTGGGTTCATATCCGGTCTTTTTGCAGACCATGAGAGAACAGACTGTTGAATATCTTCTGCAGTCTATAATTAAAACAATAATAGTATCAACATAGCAGTAGCGGACGGTGGGTTTGAAAGTTGAGGAGGCCAAGACGTGAATGATGAGAATTTAAAAAATATAAGGCCTGTGACGTACCTCATTACCAAGCGCAGAATTGATAGATTTTAAGAAATTAAAATTAGGTTTTCCAATTTATGTTTTAGGATTTTAAATCTTATGTTTACTAATTTATATGATTTTACGGGGAAAGAATAAAAATAAACAACATACTGTTAATATATTACAACGGCTTGGTAAAGATAGCCTCTCTTTAAGACACTCTAAGTCTTAACCTATGAATTAGGTCTTTTAGGTCATATTGAATTTAAGAATGTTACTCTTTGCTACATAAAACGAATAAGAAAAATAATATTTCGAGAGTATCGAGATTGCAATAAAATTGATTCGAACCTAAGAATCCGGAGCTTGCTCATTACTATTACATAGGCCTAGTATAATTTTACAGCAAATTAACTCGACGATCCTCTTTCTTCGCAAACCGATCAAATAAGTCACAACATACTGAACAACTGCTACTAGAAGAAGCTAGAGACAAATCTGCATTTGTTTCTAAACTCTCGATATATTTAAAATACTGTGTTAGTAAATACATCTCGTAACACAAAAGAATAAAATAACTAGAACACCTGCAAACAAGAGAAAATCTAACAACGTAAATGAAAACTTTTACGTAGGGAGAGAAAACTAACAACACGTGACTCAATTTTCTAAAACCAAGAAGAGAGAAAGAGAGAGAGCTTCCCAATACAGCCGAAACCAGCCATGACTATAAGCAGTACAGTTGTCAGCGGTGGGTAAGACGTCTCAAAATCGGCTCCCCTCGCGCGTTCTAGTCAAGTTTAAACACTCTTCTAACCAGCTATCTTATTGGTTGAACTGCTGTTGCCATGGTTACCGGGGAGTAGCGTTATGTAGTCGACTCCTCTCTCCCGCTCTCGCATAGACGCTGCAGGATGCTAGATGTCGACTATACAGGTTACAGCGCTATCTGTTATTTTTCAGTACGAATTATTTATACCATCTACAGTATACTGAACGGGCATCACCAACTGAATGTGGTCGACTTTACGTAACTTACATCTTAGTCTAGTGAATAGTAAAATTAATATAAAAGAAAAAATGTTCGTCATTTGCTGTAACTTGTCTGTGATCTTAATTCAGCTGGAATTATTACTGCCATATTGTGTTCTGGTAAAATATTTGGGGAGGCTCGGCCTCCCTTGCCTCCCCTGAAAATCCGCCGCTGCAACATAGGCAAACAAAATATATCCAACCGTTGGAAACATATACCAAAAAGATGTAAATAATCATATTTACAACAATATAGACTCTGTGAATTATAATGATATGACGAATTATATTATGTTTAAAAGAAAAACGTTTCGTCAAATAATTTTGCCACTTCTGTAGTAGCGTAGCAACGGTCATCCAGTCTTCAGGGCTGTGTTAATCACACAAGTGTGTTACCACTATGAGAAAATATCCTTTGATTGTGGAATAGAACTCGAAGGAATTTTATATTATCTCTAGGACTTTGAGGATAATTTAATACAGCAAGCATACGTAGTCAAATTCATAGCTATCTTTATATTCTAGTTTAAGATAGATATTAACTAAATTCTACTCCACATCTGTGAAGTAACGGTTAGCGCGTCTGGCCGCGAAACTAGGTGGCCCGGTTTCGAATCCCGGTCAGGGCAAGTTACCTGGTTCAGGTTCCTTCCGGAGTTTTCCCTCAACCCAATATGAGCAAATGTTGGGTAACTATCGGTACTGGACCCCGGACTCATTCCACCAGCATTATCAATTTCATTCCATTCAGACGCTAAATAACCTGATAAGTTGTTACAGCGTCGTAAAATAATCCACTTAAAATACTAAATTCTAAGACAACAGATATACATTTTAATCTGCAATGGCGAATACTTTTTTATGCACAAAGATGGATTTATACTTAGCTACTTATTTACAAATGGCTTTTAGAGAACCCGGAGGTTCATTGCCGCCCTCACATAAGCCCGCCATCAGTTCCTATCCTGAGCAAGATGAATCCAGCCCCTTCTATCATATCCGACCTCCCTCAAATCCCTTTTAATATTATCCTCCCATCTACGTCTCGACCTCCTCAAAGGTGTTTTCCCCTCCGACCTCCCAACTAACACTTTATATGCATTTAGATGGATTTATAGACAAATTTATTTTTGGTTTGAAAATAGTAGCTACCTTGTGTGCACATAGAAGAAAAAAAATAAAGTATTGTCCTCTTCAGGTCATTGATTTATTTTTGAATACAATTATTTTATTCCGTCAGCCATATTCAATGTTGTCCTATGAATGTATGTTTCCGAAGGAGGAAGATATCTGAATTCAACAACGAGAAATATGCTATAGTTTAGAATACATGTGACATTTAAAGGGGTTTCTTCTAACGTTAAATTAATATTTTAGGACCTATATAAAATTTCAAGAAAAACAAGAAAAAAAAAAAAAGACTTCTGCATTACATCAATAAAGCAATGCACCTAATACATTTAAAATCCATTATGAACCCTTACGTCTTATATGATATTGTGTTGTTATTACGTTGTAATAATTACTTTTCTATTGTTTCCGGGGACTGAATTGTAGTTGACAAGTCTCGTTATGCATGCTTATGGGTGCGCGTAAATTCAAACATAGCTGAATACGTGTAAATTCATATTAACGTTAAGGTTACTGAGAAAATGAGTTACACACACTCAAGAATGCTTAAGAATGACAGTGGAATTGTGATGAAAGTAAGAATGGATGGGTGACTGAGGAACAGTGAAAGTAAAAATAATTTCAAGGAAAAAACTTTTCTGGGGCCGGGTATCGAACCCGGGACCTTTGGCTGAGCGCACCAACGCTCTACCGACTGAGCTACGAAAGAAATCTACCGGACCCCGGCTCAATTATTTATTCTCTTTATATCCACGTATCTCAAGTGAGTTGACAAAACGTCAAAGATCCAGCATGGAGTGTACACCATGCTGTGTGATTAAAATTTGTGGTAGAGTTCCTGGGTAGCCCAGTCGGTAGAGCGTTGGCGCACTCAGCCAAAGGTCTCGCGTTCGATACCCGGTTCGGATCAATTTTTCCCCTTGAAATTATTCAAGTCTGCTTCATCTGGTAGAGTTTCTGAGTAGCTCAGTCGGTAGAGCGTTGGGGCGCTCTGTCAAAGGTCCCCGAGGTCGATACCCGGTCCCGGAACAATTTGTCCTTTGAAATTATTCAAGTCTGCTTCACAGGGAGCTATACCTGAAAACCAGATTTGTAGAGTGGAAGTATGTTATAATTAGACTTCGTTGAATTGCCACACGCAGCATGCAATCAGGTTGCCGATGTACGGTAGTATAGAGGAGGTGAGCGACCGCCCGGTCTCGTAGAATAAGCAGTTCATGTTAAGAGTTGTGACCGGTCCAAATAGACAGAGCAGCTACAGCTAATGTATACCTATGTAAGCACTTGTTTTTGCATTACTGTGGTTGGAATAGTCAAAGCTTAACATTTGTTCAGTGCAGACAAGAATTCAATCAAACTACAATGAGAGTGTTGCTGTTCCAAACAATTACTCCTGGAATAGCCTTACCCCCGCAACCAGTCTTGACCCGTTGGGGAACGTGGTTGAATTCTGTTAATTATTATGCAGAACATTACGGAAAAATAATGGAGGTAATTCATGCTTTGGATACACAGACAGTTCCGCTGTTGCAGCTGTAAAATCATTGCTTTCTGAACAGCTATTGAAAGATATTGTCATTTATTCTAATTTTGAAATCGTGTCCAAAAGCGTCATCCTGTTAGAATCGTCTAAACTACAACTCTCAGAAGCCCTTAATATAGTGGATAAAGTATCACAAACCGTTATCCAAAATAACAATTCACTAATTTCAGAAAAAAGTGAAATGTAAGTTGAGAAACATTATTGCTAAAAAATTCTGCCTATTCACAACTTCGTATTATAAATTATGTACTATCAGATCACGACAAGATGTCTGAAGTTGGTGTACTAAAAGTAGTGACTTCCCGTTCTTAAGAAATGCACGTATTACATCGTGTGGTGTTGAACTACAAGTTCCCAATATACAAACTGTTTAAGTGACCATCGGAGGAGGTTACTTTGCAGTCGGTCAAAATGTACGCAACTCTTCACTGTAATGCACATATTCAAGGATGATGTATCTTACATTAAATTTTAAGAGGTAATATATCTCACTATAAAATAATTGTATATTTACATGTTTAGACATTTCCTACTTCAATTATAATTCATTATATTTCTTGAATGCATGATACAGGTTTTATTGTAACCGCAGTATACTGCTCAATGTTTACATCAGAGACACGCCCTCTTCTCATACAGTCTATACTGCATGCACAGTAAACCTTGCGAATCTCGTGGCAATTCCACGAAGTCTAGTTATAATTAATGAGAATCAGTGAGAAGAATGACAAGTTTGTTATAACTTACAGTGAATGTGAGATTGAGTGTGTCAGAATGAACGTGGAAGTGTGTGGAAGTGAAAGTGGGAGTATGAAAGTTTGAATGTACAATAGTGAACGTGAGATTGAGTGTGAGAAAATCAGAGTGAACGCGTGTGAGAGTGAAAGTGTGTTATAGTGAATGTGATATAGAGAATGAAAGTGAGAGTATGGGAGTGGAAGTGATAATAAAATATGTCAGATTGAGTTATGAGAATGAGATTGGAAGTGTGTGGTAATGAGAATGAAGGTGAGAGTGACTTAGAATTTTAAAAAGGAGACAGGAAGCATTTGATAGGAGAGTTAGAGTGAAAATATGAAATGAGGTGAGAGTGAAAACGTGAGAAAGTAAAATTTTTTGTACTAAAGAGAGTAAGGATGAACGAGACTGTGAGAAAGTGAAATGGGAAATTAATAAGAGTGAGAATATGAGAAATTGAAATAAAAACCGTGTGATAGTGAGTGTGGCAGTGTGGTAAACAGGCTAGGTACCAGAGTGCTGCATTGGAGTTAAATCGCTCGCTTGAACTCGGTCGAGTGTCGCACCCTCGAGTCAGTTACGATCGGTCGTGATACGCTCGTAATAAATAGAAGCACAGTACAAGGTCATCTCACCGACATGTTTTATCTTGTATGGAAGGCGACAGATAAGATACACATATATTTTGCTTACACGGTAAAAATAAGACTTTACTTTCTGTGTTTATGGAACAGTCAATGGAACGTACCAAAACAGGAACATGAAGTTATAAAATAATATGAAAAACTTCGATATAGTTATTATTGCTAAGTAATAATTATTCAATATTTGATTTACCACATATATAATATGATAGGTCCATACGTAGTGTTCCGCCTATATACTGCGACAATGTAGAAACGTTTTACAAAATATTATTGATATAGCAGTAAATTAATAACAATATTAGTACAGAGATAACGTCACAGAAAATATAATAAAACGAATAATCATGCTGCACAACTGTCACAGACGCAAAGATTGATACACTAATTATTAGAGATTATTATTATTATTATTATTATTATTATTATTATTATTATTATTATTATTATTATTATTACTACTAGAAAACTTGATACAGTTCTTGCATTATCGTGATTGTGTTCTCCGTTTATAATAATTACATTTACATCCAATAACATCTATCAAAAGTGACAAAAACAAAATCACTCCTGTGTGGAAAAAAAAAAATACATTTACCTACAACATTTATATTACATTTTAAAGCAAATTTTGTAGTTGTACTATGGAGAGGTTAGTTAAACACTGCAAAGTTTTGAAATGATAAACATTTATGATGTTACTACACAGTTCATCACTGTAACAAGCACGAATGTCTAACGCTCGGCTAATACCGTTCGAGGGTTTATCGCTCGTGACAATTTTACCCATCATGCATGTGCGCTACCTATCGGATTATGCTATGAACTACTTGGCGCTCGAGCGAAAACGTCCGATGCAGACCTCTGTTAGGTACCAATCGACCGAACAGTCTTCGTCTTGCACGTCTCCACTGCGTAAAGTTTAGGCATTCCTTTCAGCAAGGTAACCAGTCAAACTACCAGGTAGCCCTCTTTTGTACGAACTCATAGTTGGATCTGCCTGAAACTTTTGTGACACTGAAAAAAATACCAACGAGAAATACAAATCCTTATTCTGGATAAAATAAATACTTTCTCCTTAAAATAGGAGTCTAGGGACATTCTGAGCAGTTCATTTCATTTATCTCATCTTATGCAAGGAACAATCGATTGAATCGACTTCCTATTTACCGTTATTTTGTGTTCAAAATAAACAATGTCTTCAATGAAATCGCTGTACACGACCTGCTGACAGATAAACATGCAGACACAGTCATGCCCAAAACAATTTTTCCGGCATCAGGCAAACTTTGTCTACTTAGTTATTTAACGATGCTCTATCAATTACTGAATTATTTACCGTCGATGGAATTGGTGATAGCGAGATGAGGCAGAGGTTTCGCTATAGATTACCTGACATTCGCCTTACGATTGAGAAAAAGCTCGGAAAAAACTCAAGCAGATACTCGAACGGGAATCGAACCCGTGCCCAAACGCAACTTCGAATCAACAGTCAAACCGCCTGAGCTACTCCGGTGCTCCCAGGGATACTGAAAACATGTGTTAAAATCTATTCTTTGTAGAGCTATAATGTTTTTTATAATTAGAAATTGGTATTAAATTATTCTCATAGAATACGGTACGGTGAAAATTTATTTCGAAGAAAGGGAATCTACGTAGCAAACGCAGAAATTTCATTTCAATCCATTCAAATTTTCTTTCCTCAACTCAGATTTTTGTTGAGTCTTCACAATTGTAGCTGATAACACGGGCCTTTATGAATTCATAAAATTTTAATCGAGTGTTTCTCTAAGTCTTGAACCTTAGTAGCAGTGTGGTAGATCGCAGTGAACTCGATTCATGGGAAATCGCTGCAAGTCCTATTATGAAACCGGAAGTAGTACTTTGGGTTTCCGTAGTGGAATCAACTTGAGAAGACAAACTGTTTCAAATAAATTCCCGTGTTGCTTCTATTCACCTGCCTCGTGCCAGCAATGGCGTTGAGTAACAGCTGACCTGGAAACTCCAAGGACTCTCGCGTTCCCACGTCGCCGGTTGCTAAGGTCGCCGCTGCTCTTCTGTTATTACAGGTGTGCGGCCCTGTTACAACGATGGGACCGCCTCGAGGTAGAAGCTTATCTCATATTTTGGCGATCAGAAGAATTCTCTTCTTGGATTCGAGAAACTCTATCGGTCGCTACATAGTTTGAGGACTTTACTGTTGTTGGATTGTAACGCAATAGCGGATGATTACCTCTGATTGAGGTTCTGGCTGGTACATCTATTATCAGGCAGTACATCTCAATTGGCGATATGTCAGAGGAATTGCTGCACAGATCTCAAGTCTGATTACTGAACTATATTACTAGTCAGCATGTATGCAATGGAGAGGGAACGGAGCTGGTCACTCTAGACCTTTATCACCTGGCTTAGTTGCCTCATAAGTGATGCCTTATTGGTGGTGAGGTTCCAACCAGTCTTCGGACTGTTGACTAAACATAAAGTGAACTGATAACATCAGTTGATTTTGAATTCTGCTTCCTTCTTCACAGTACTGTAGTTGGGCCGCTACGGGCCGGTACGCCGTACCGTTTAAAATAAAAACTCGCTGTTACCGTACCGGAAAATAATATAGACTCGAAAATATATTAATTATGTTTAAATTCATTCATTCATTCATTTATTTTATTCCATAGTTCTTATAAGAGCAATGAAGCTTTAAGATGTGGAACAAGTCAAAATTTTACAATATTACAATTATAATTTTTACAGTTTTACAATGTAGTAATTTTCTACAATTTTTACAATATTACGCAATTTTTTTACAATATTTTGGCGAGATGTAGTGAGATGAGGTGAGATCCGAGGATTCGCCAAAATATTACCCGGCATTTGCCTTTTGGTTGGAGAAAACCTCGGAAAAACTCAACCAGGTAATCAAATCAAAGGGGTTGATGCCGAGGACTTGCCATAGACCATCCGGCTTCAGTCCCACGGCTGGGAAAACCTCGGAAGAAACCATTCAATGAGACCAAAGGGGGATCGAACCCAAGCCCGAACGCAGCTCCGGATCAGCAGCCCAGCGAGTCTGCCGACTGAGCTACATCGATGGCTCTACTAAAAATATACAATATATAGCCAATCAGATTATTAAATTTACAAACGATCATTCATCAGTTGAGCTGTAAGTATAATACAAAACAAGTAAGTTAATTAAATTTAAGGCATAAAGAATTCAATCAGTTGTGATATACAGATTAAGGGCCGAATTGATAGTCAACACTTATTGTAAGGAAACCCTTAAGCAGTTGCTTATAATCATTTCCAATTCATAAATCCCACTGAAGTGAACACTTATTCAAATAAGGTAGCTTGTCAGCTTACTCAAGTGTTTCCTCATATGCATTGTAATCAGCTGATTCATTATGTAATGGATGATTATGATTTTGATGAATTTATTTAGTTCTATAATGAAAATGAATATGTGTTTCGGCAAAACAAAAGATAGGCCTATATTAGAGATATGGAAAGCCTTTTAGAGATGTACAATGACCAACAATTTAAGAGGAGATACCGTTTCGACAAGAACACTGTTGTGTATATTTTGATGTCTCTCATTGAAATAAATTTACAATACAACAATGAGGCTTACCAAGTTCACCACTGCACAAAATACTGGTGGCTTTGAGATTTTATGCTACAGCATCATTTCAGGTAGGTTTAAGTGGTATTTATTTTTTTCTCTCGAAAAGTATTCAGGCCCTAACGAAGTGTTAGGGTCTATTTGCATTTTAGTTTGTATTCTACCCAAAGAATAAGCTGTTAAAATGTGTGTAATCATACCACTTCCAACCAGTGGACTAAGACAAGGGGATGCACTGGCGTGCATGCTGTTCAACATTGCACTGGAAAAGATTATAAGAGATTCAGAAATACAAACAATGAATACGATTTATTATAAATCAGTACAACTCCTAGCCTATGCAGATGACATCGACATTGCTAGAACAAGAACAGCACTGGAAGATGCATTTAACTCTCTACTGGACGCAGCAAAGAGGATGGGACTACAAGTGAATGAAAAGAAGACTAAGTACATGATATCTAACCCAAATAGAGCTTGTGGTGCAGATGATTTCTTGGAGATTGGAAACTATAAATTTGATCGAGTAACTAATTTTAGTTATTTGGGCTCTATAGTTAGTCAAGATAATGATATGAGTCTTGAAATTGGTAAAAGGATCTTCCTCGCTAATAGATGCTACTATGGTCTCGTGAGACATATTAGATCTAAAATATTAACCCCCCAAAGCAAAATTAGAATATATAAAACCTTGATAAGACCAGTCCTCACTTATGCCTCAGGAGCCTGGACATTGACTAAAAAGGATATACATAGATTAAACATTTTTGAACGTAAGGTTTAAAGGTCGATCTTTGGGCCAGTCAATGTAGATAACGAATGGAGAGCCCGGTATAATCATGAATTATATGAACTATTCAGTGAACCCAATATAACATCTTTTATAAAAATGGGACGCCTGAGGTGGGCTGGTCATATAATGAGATTAGAGGACTCGAGACCAGCCATCAGAGTCCTCCGATATGAACCAGGGAAGTAGACGAAGAGGAAGACCAAAGGTCAGATGGGAGGATGGCATCAGGGAGGATGCCAGAACTATTAGAGTTAAAAACTGGATGAGTGTTGCTAGAAATAGGGATGAATGGCGGAAACTCCTAAGGACAGCCAGGACCCATGATGGGTTGTCGAGCTAAGGATGATGATGAATCATACCACTTCCACTGTGTTTATCATAAAAATAACTGAAAAATAAATTTAAATGATTTACTTACAGGAATATTTCCGGATTTTGGATTAAATTCAACTGTAATTTTGTCCCATGTCAAGTTGTTCTTTTGGAGAGAACAATTATCAGATTTTTTACTTTCGACGATATCTCTATATTTCATAACTATTTCTCTTAGCTCACTTCTTTCTTCTTCTGCTGCAAAATGCTTTCTCGACATTTTGTAGAGTTTTTAGCTCTCTAATATTTACTTCTATAATTGTGTGCGATAATAATGCCGATTTAACCATTTGAACGTGCTGGAAAACAATTGAATGTACGAAAGTGCTCACGTCTAGCCATGTTGCCATATTTCTTTCGATGTCAAGGGAATGTTCAGTGCAAATGAAAGAGTAGCGTCTCTGCAATACGATCTAAAACAAGTGCTAAGGAAATGGTCATTACTTAAGTGTTTCCTTATTTTATAAGTGACGACTATGGATTCGACCCATAGTCTTTAATATGCTTTGAAATGAAGGATATTAGTTACTTGAAGAACGTTTTGATTTTGATAGCCTATCTGGCATAAAAGTAGCGGCTAGCATCTCACATCCTTTGCTTAAACACTTTCATTCGTTATTTTATCGAAAACCATGCCTGGCACTTCAGAAGTAATTGTGATTTGTTAATTTCAACTTGTATACCGCAATGGTATTTCTATATGTAATTGACATTAACTTTATGGGATGGTGCTTCGAGAAATCTGCTACACTGAATCGCTAATTTCAAAACTTGCGTAGACGGTTTCACACAACACTAATTTTATGATGTGGCGCCTTACGAATCCTGCTGCACTGACTCTCTAATTTTAAAGCTCGGTCAGGTGTAATGCTAGCAGTTTGCTAGATGAGGGAAATATTGTTACTTTTCGTGCGTTCATGAATCTTGAGTCCAGTTACATATTGCAGATTCCATTCCAATTTCAACTGAAGAATGTAATGAGCATTATTGTAATGAACGATATCTTCACTAAAAAATGAATTCTCTTCCAGTAAAAGATGTTTTTAGGTTTTTGTTCCTAAAAAGTGTTGGGTCATAAGTGTCAGCGTTTAATTTCTTGCCTTATATGCAAATTGTGGCTGCGATCTGAAAGGAGATCTGCAGAGGAGATTGCAGGTTGAAAGGTAACCTTGGAAAAGAAGATCAGTACGAGTTCATATAGTCTAGTCTGATCAAGGAGATTTCAACAGTACCCCCTAAAATTTATTTCCAACTACAGCACTCAAGTAGATGACCATAGGTCGGTTAAGATAAGATTACATGGGAAAGAAATGTCAATATTAATCGTTGTACTTCCCGTTACTGTATTCGTCGGGCAGTGATCTACGAGCTCCTGTACGTGTATTTCCCTCCAAAAATTATGTAGGCCTAAATATATTAAAAGTGACATCGCGGGCCCGGGTTCGAATCCTGGTTGGGACAAGTTACCTGGTTAGGATTTTTTCCGGAGTTTTCTGAAGCAGAATTGCTGGGTAACTTTTGGCGTTGGACCTCGGACTCATTTCGCCATCATTAATTCAAATATCATCATTCATACCGCACCCCGGGTTAAATTCACGTTGCAGAGCGTTGTATTTGTACAAGAGCACGACCATTCGGCTAACCAATCATTCAAAGAATAGGAGTGGCAAGCACAATAAGCCTCAGGCTGCAGTGTAAGCCTTCGGGTCCTTCCTCCGTACAACAGAAAAAACTCTTATTGGTAATTAAAAGTCTGTCGCCAAATAAATATTGGTGTGTGTCACAGATACAGTGTTGAATTCAGTTATTCACCTGATGGGGGCACGTATGGTAAGAGGAGAGAGTAATAAATTTAAATGGCATACAATAATGGAACTGCAACACATTTATTGTACAACATTTTTTGCATGAACATATTTTTAAATTGCAAATAATATATTTTACATTGAAAATGTAGAGCAATATTATTCCAAATGCTGCACAAAACTACACTGCAATGGTAACTAAGTAACAAGTGCACCGTAATGGGTCTATTTCAGTATAGTTTTATGTTATGAAGAATGGTTTCCCTAGCAACAAGTTTCTTTGTGAGATTTCAAGCTTTCAATGCACAACAACAATAGTAGCAAATACAACAAAAAAACAATATCGTGCAAAAAATATTTTACAATTGTGCCAGGAAAATTCATGTCGCACCAGACTAATTTAAATGTAACATTGTAAAGTAAAACAACAATGAATACAGCGCAGCTACAGACTCGTAGGCTACGCGCTTACCACTTGAGCTACGACGGTGACTGTTGAAATGTTAACATCTACATGTATGTACATATATATATATTATATATCTTACGTAATTATAGTTAATGCCATGATGTTACCATTTTTATATAATTGAACTGGTAATAAAAATTATGGGAAAACGGCTAAACGGATTTTAATGAATGACCCGTCATTTTGAAGCTTGGCATCCAAGGATTTTCAGAAAAATAGTAACTTTCAGTGAAGCGGTAGATTTCCTACATAATTTTCCTATTTTTCAAAATCAATCTTTCGTCAGTTTTGAGAACTAATTGCATTTCAGAATAAAACAAAACACACACTACAATAAACCACTAACGTCTGTATCGATAGAGATGGTAGTGCAATAAACAATAGGCTATTACACGAAGGCCATGACTTGCAGTATTGCTGACATTATTTACAGCTCAATTCAATTGGTTATTAAAAAACTTCAGACTTACTAAAAATAATTTATAGGTCTTATTCTGCGGTGTGTAATTTTCTGAGTACAGCTGTGTATTGGATATTAAAATCTACAAAACGTGAGGTGGTTTGATGACATTATTACCATTAGAAATTAAATATTATTATAGTTAATGCCATGATGTTACCATTTTTATTAATAATTATACATATTAATGCTATATTAATGATATGAAAGCGAAACGTTTTGGAGTAGCTGTAAGTAGATGTAGAGAATGTCTTAAATTAGATCTTCATTTCTATAATTTACTGAGTGGCGTCTATATATAGTTTTGTAGTTTTATATATATATATATATATATATATATATATATATATATATACTACAAAACTTACGTAAGATAATAATATTGTTACGAAAATTCAAATATTTTTATAGTTATTAATCAAGTGGGGTTGGGTCTTTTCCATATAGTTAATGGCGATGTGGTGTAGATATTTATATGCATCATTCTCTTCAGTATTGGCTCGAGAGAGCGCAAAACTTACAGGAAAGACCTAAGGAAAGACCAAAACGTATTACTTACTAATAAATAATTTTGTAGTTTCCCGATCATTTTAGCAAGATCTCTTAGTAAGATAAAATGATTTTACCCTATACATTTCAAGCTCTACATGCAGCAGCTATACCAAGATACTATGTCTATTGTTCGAAAACATAGCAAACCTGACATTTTTTTTTTAACTTTCGACTACAATCCACAATGAACTGAAATACTTATTGCTTTACTCCCGTATGAAAAACCCACTGATCATCCTGACATTGTTACTACTTGCGTTTTCGCGCTGAAACTCAAAAACTGAAGGTAGATATTTTCAAGAAAAAGTATTTGGCATAAAAAAACATTCAGATTTAGATTTAGGTTTAGATTTTATTTAATAATAACATATACATAAAAACGTTACATTACAATACCCGAAAGAGCAAAGCTCGTGTTCGGGGACAGTTCCGTTACATAGATACACATACTTTGTAGACAAGATACTTAAGAAAAAAGCTCACATAAGATGATAATAAAATTAGTAAATAATAATACTAGTAATAGCTGAGTGAAAAAAGAGACGATGTTGAGATTGTTGGATTAATATTAAATTATTATTAATAGTATAATTAGTGCAGGTCATGTTGATATAGTAACCAAGATAAAATAGAAAAAAATATACTTAGGATAGAAATAAACTTGTTTTACAATACATGGTACATAATATAAATACAGGGAAGTCTGTCATATAAATTTTTTAATTCTGGATCTGAAAATTTCATTCCTTAAAGTAGTCAATTCTGGATTAAATTTTATTATCGAATTATATAGACGTGGACCATAATTTATACTGTGTAGTAAAGCAGCAGATGTGAAACATTTAGATTCAACTAATTTAAGAATTTCATTTCGTCTTGTATTATGATCATGTGGCTGAGCTACAAATTTCATTCTATTTTTATGATAGAATTTCATTAAAGAGTATTTATAAATTTGGTCAATTCTAAAAACATTCAATTCGGAATGGATCAAATTTGTTGGATAATCCAGTCGCCTTTTCAAACAAATTTTGATTCTACGTTTTTGCAACATAATTAGAGGAAGAAGAGCAGTTTTTGTAATGCCTCCCCATCCAGTTATACCATATTGGATAACAGATTCAACTATAGCCAAATAAACCAAACGTAATACATGAGTAGGCAAGTAATGGCGAAGGTTTACAAATTTGTAAATTGTTTTACGTATCCTGTTACATAAAAAGGTGATTTATCCTGATGGATGGACGGACGGACGGATGGATAGACAGACAGACAGATAGACGGACGGACGGACCGATAGATAGATAGATAGATAGATAGATAGATAGATAGATAGATAGATAGATAGATAGATAGATAGATAGATAGATAGATAGATAGATAGATAGATAGATAGATAGATAGATAGATAGATAGATAGATAGATAGATAGATAGATAGATAGATAGATAGATAGATAGATAGATAGATAGATAGATAGATAGATAGACAGACAGACAGACAGACAGACAGACAGACAGACAGACAGACAGACAGACAGACAGACAGACAGACAGACAGACAGATAGATAGATAGATAGATAGATAGATAGATAGATAGATAGATAGATAGATAGATAGATAGATAGATAGGCAGGCAGGCAGGCAGACAGACAGATAGGCAGACAGACAGACAGACAGACAGATAGGCAGGCAGGCAGGCAGACAGACAGATAGATAGGCAGACAGACAGACAGACAGACAGACAGGCAGGCAGGCAGGCAGACAGGCAGGCAGACAGGCAGACAGATAGACAGATAGGCAGACAGACAGACAGACAGACAGGCAGGCAGGCAGGCAGGCAGACAGACAGACAGACAGACAGACAGACAGACAGACAGACAGATAGACAGGCAGGCAGGCAGGCAGACAGACAGATAGACAGGCAGACAGACAGATAGATAGGCAGACAGACAGACAGACAGGCAGGCAGGCAGACAGACAGGCAGACAGGCAGACAGACAGACAGACAGACAGGCAGGCAGGCAGGCAGGCAGACAGACAGACAGATAGATAGGCAGACAGACAGACAGACAGGCAGGCAGACAGGCAGACAGACATACAGAGAGACAGGCAGGCAGGCAGGCAGGCAGGCAGACAGATAGGCAGACAGACAGGCAGGCAGACAGACAGACAGACAGACAGACCGACAGACAGGCAGGCAGGCAGGCAGACAGACAGACAGACAGATAGGCAGGCAGGCAGGCAGGCAGACAGACAGACAGACAGACAGACAGACAGACAGGTAGATAGATAGATAGATAGATAGATAGATAGATAGATAGATAGATAGATAGATAGATAGATAGATAGATAGATAGATAGATAGATAGATAGATAGATAGATAGATAGATAGATAGATAGATAGATAGATAGATAGATAGATAGATAGATAGATAGATAGATAGATAGATAGATAGATAGATAGATAGATAGATAGATAGATAGATAGATAGATAGATAGATAGATAGATAGATAGATAGATGAATGTAATTTCATTAAGCGATTTACAGCCATAGACAATGTCAGATATATATATATATATATATATATATATATAATACATGGCTACTACAATATGAATAAATGTAAGAATAAAAAAAAATAAATATACAATCACCAGATTATCACAAAAACAGGTTAAAAGTTTTAAAAGAAATAGTATAAAATCAGGTTAAAATGTACAGATTTGTCAATTACATGAGCTTATGACAAAAAGTATCTACAACGTAATATTGCTAAAATCATTGACACTGTAGATTGGATTTGCCATCATTGTCCTTCTCACCATCCTTCTGAAAGTAAAATATGACGTGTTTCTTATATGCAATGGTAAAGAGTTATAAAGTTTATAAGATATGGAAATAAAACTATTGCTTGTAGTACTATATTTGTACTTGGTGAAATATATGTCAAGTCTGGAACGGGTAGAATAATTATGAATGGATGAACAAGTTCATAAAAAGGTGATTTAAAGGGAGGTATGATTCATTATTATGGAACCAAATAACTTTCAAAATGTCTGGTATTCTTTGTTGAAAATAAATATGCAAAATTTTATTACAACGTCTAATGAACTTAGTTTGCAGCATTTGCTGCACAAGCCACTAATAACATAAAAATACAGGTGCTTATTGAACACTTCAGGGTATGGTGCTAGAGGCACAGAGGCAGCATCCTCTGGGACTGGAGTTCATCAACGCCGCCATCCCTCACATGTTCGGCAACACGTCGTCCGTGTTCGTTACTGCACCGGCCCGCGATCTGCTTTTCGACGGCTTCGAGTTCAACTGCACTGAAGTCAACTTCGCCACGACGGCCGTCTGCTCGGAGATCAAGAAGCACGCTCACCACTTCCACCGTGTCAGCGAGGACATCTTCAAGTTCTCCATTTTCGGATCGGTAGGTCGCAACCAGTGTTGCCAATTCAGCGGTTTTCCCGCTAAATCTAGCTTTTTTGGATAACCGTCTCGCGGGTAAAATTATATTATCCCGCTTAGCAGGAATACTAGCGGTTTTTAATTTTTAAAATTTCTGAAATGAAATTCATATTAGCATTATTGGCGGCTTCCATAATTACATTTATTTCGTTCAATGTGTGTTGTGTGAAATAATGGATGTGTTAATGTAGTGATAATTCCACATATAGGCTATGTTACCGTTAAAACCCTAAATCCGTCAAATCCAGTTTCTGCTAGTAAAAACTAGTTTATGCAAATATAGATAGAAAGCGAGTTTTCTAGATCAATGATAGGTTAGGTTTGGTTTGTTACGGTTTTTGTTTGGTAAAAGCCTAAAAAAAAAAAAAAAAAACCAAACAAACCATTGATTCTAGATCTTACGAAAATTCGTTTTGTATATATCTACATTTTAAAACTAGTTTTTACTATAGTCCCGTCGCTCTAATTTCCGGCAGCCAATCGCGTTGCTGGTCGGGTACATTTAAACGTGTGCGTCTTGTGATTCGCTGATTCATTCATTAAGGGACGATAAATACATAATATAATCGCGCGCCATTTTAGCTCTTTCGTTGGCGTTCGCAGAAAGCACACGAAGACGTTATTTGCTGCTCAGTTATTTGCTGAATTACATTGCGTTTGATTTATTATCATAGGAGCTACGACATGATAATGTTTAACGGTGTGGCAAATAGATTCCTCGTATGGTAGCTCGGCAACGTAAGAACAAAAATGGCGAACGATACTACCTACCTAGACTTTACAGAGCCTTCACTTTCTAAGATGTAAGCAAAGAGGCGGAGTCACGCTGGAAATAACAGCGTCGGGACTTTAGTTGAAACTGGTTTTGTCAGATTTCGGGTTTTAATGGTAACATATATAGTGCAATAAGAATTGAAATATGTTGAGGCTGTGATAAAAGTGTTCAAAATTGCTTTATAGCGCCACATTGGCAATGATAAAAGTATGCAATATTAGTTACATTGGCGGGCGAATGTCCTTACGTTGACGGGTGGATTTACCAATATTATTATTATTATTATTATTATTATTATTATTATTATTATTATTATTATTATAGGTAGATAGATAGATAGATAGATAGATAGATAGATAGATAGATAGATAGATAGATAGATAGATAGATAGATAGATAGATAGATAGATAGATAGATAGATAGATAGATAGATAGATAGATAGATAGATAGATAGATAGATAGATTTATTCGTTCCATAATATTCTTACATTTGCTTTATAGCATAGAATAAGGAACATGTCCAATTCTTACGTTTAACAGTAAAATGCAATACATATCAAATGCAAATAATATTATTATATAATAAGTACACATTAAAATCTAGAGATATTCGTTAGAAAATCGCTGGTTTTCGAAAGCCATCTAGCGGGATTATATGAATAAGTGTTGGCAACACTGGTCGCAACATTGAGCATACCGAGCAGCGCTGCTTTGGAGCCTGCAAACAGCCATACTGACGGACAAGTCTGATTTCAGAAAAATGGAACGGTCCGCGATAGGCTGCGGGTGAAGCGCGGCATCGAGAACATCAAGGAACTAGGCCGACTCGTGGAGTTCAGGGACCAGCCCGAGCAGACCGTGTGGAGCGGGAAGCCGTGCAATACTCTCAATGGCACGGACTCCACCATCTTCCCGCCCTTCCTCACCAAGAAGGACAATATCACGGGATTCCTGGCAGACCTTTGCAGGTACAGTTGCTCCTACTGTATAGAGCAGTGATTGCCAATAGGGCTGGGGACTCAGCGGTTCGGTTCGGAGCAGTTCAAAGAGTTTGTAATACTTACTAGAGACACATACCCGTGAGTGGCAGGCAAGGAAAATGTCACAAATTGAATCGGCTAGCATCCGCCATTAAAGGGAGTGTTTGCGGCGCGAAATTCGGAAACAGTACCACAATACATTGATGTAGCCTGGTGATAGACACCGTTTTAAACATCTTTTACCAAGGATGGGTCGTGATGAAATAAATATGAATGGCAGAGAAGCGCTGTATTTATTAAACTATTATATGATTCATCTTTGGCGATATTATAAAAAAATAATTTCAATCACCCATAAGTAATACTCGGTATAAATAAGTGAAATATTGAATAATGACAATACCAACATGAATTTTCAGTATTGCCAGTATTTTTAGGGCCATAATAATAGATATCTACTGTAATATTTAAAATAATTTATATTTTAGTCCTTTCATGCAAAGGAAGAGGAAGATATATGGTGCTTAGAAAATGTTTAGTGGTGAAATATGAGATCATCAAAATTCTGGAAACCTGATTTAAAACATAAAAAGAATAATTTTTTATCATTAAACAATTTATTAATTGTATAGCTGTCAGTACAGGCTTTTTAATGCAGTAGTAGTAATAGGACCAGTAGTACTGATATAATAGAGGTCTAGTAGTAGTGGTAATAATAGACCTAGTATTGGTGATATTAGTAGGCCTATTAGTAGTGGTAAGAGTAGGCCTAGTATTGGTGGTATTAGTAGGCCTAGTATTGGTGATATTAATAGGCCTAGTAGTAGTGGTAATAGTAGGCCTAGTATTGGTGATATTAGTAGGCCTATTAGTAGTGGTAAGAGTGAGTCTAGTATTGATGGTATTAGGAGGCCTAGTATTAGTGATATTAGTAGGCCTAGTAGTAGTGGTATTAGTAGGTCTAATATTTGGTATTAGTAGGCCTAGTAGTAGTGATGGCACGGCAACTTGTGATGGTGGTAATAAATTTGTGGCCATCAGCTATATTTTCACGAATAAGCTAGAAGTACCAAACGGAAATTACATGATTCACCGTAATTTATTCTGAAATAAAACAGTTTTATACAGATACTGTCTGAGGATTTTATTATGCACTTTGCTATTATAATCTGTAATACGATGGCACCTAACCCTTACATACATTGTTGAAATCAACCGTATAAACCTGATTAATATGCTTCTGGAAAAAAAGTTATTCAAGAAATGTTCCGACATTCTGTAAACACACTGAAAGGAGGAACTGCATTTAGAACATTTTTCCAAATATTAAGAGATGCATGTTTTCCTGGGCATCCTACAGTAGTAAGCTATGTTAGAACAATCATTTGCGGCGCAGTATTTCACCATTTCTTATTATTTCCCTTCAAGTGTACTTATATTTATTCGTACTCCTCAAATAAGCATGAACTGCTCGCACTCCCGGCGAAGCATCAACTCCCTTTAATGGCGGCCGAACATCGGTTCAAATTTGTACGCTACACTAGCGCCATTGGTGTCTCTAGTTATATATTACAAACTCTTTGGAGCAGTTACAATGACGTCATTACTCGGTTGAACCAAGTACAGTACAGAGTACAAATTTGTGGCGGCAGATTTAAAATGTAGATAGATTGAGTCGATTTTAGAACGTACTTTGAAAGTGAAACCAAGCTTGTTTCAAAAGCGTTGTAGTAAAGCGCTTTCGCTTTGCCGATTGACGAGAAAAAAGTGCTTCTCTTCATTGCAAAATGGCGGTTGCAAATTTCATTAGCGTGATTACAACTATTTGCGGAGTTATTTTGTATGAAAGGCCTATTTAACTTTCAGTGTTGTTATATATGACGGACGAAATAAAATTGATAAAACAATTGAATCCTATAGATTCAAAATCCCCTACATCCACTTTCATAAATTGAAGGATTTTAACAGTAACTAGTGGCAAATAGAGGGAATTTTCAACCTAACAGTGAATTTTAACAAGCCTTTTGCTTCAAATTTACTGGCTTTTTGAATTCAAACTGTACAAATCATTCGAATTCATTCTTAGCAAGCAATATGTGGGCGTAACTCAATTACTAACAAAATGGTCTTTAGAGGGTTTTGAATCTAGAGGATTCAATTTATAAAACTAACAGCTAATAAATTAACATGTGAGGTAAACGTTAAACGCTGCAGCTAAGTAAAAAAGAAGATAGAAAGAAACGGGCTCCATGAAGCGCTGCCTAAAACACTTAAAAATAACACACAGAATTATTTACTATTACGGAAAGTGGATAATATAATCAATAAAACGTGGAATCTTAAACGAAGAACATAATGCTTATTTATTTTATAACATTACTAGCCTTCAATACAACCATGTTCTCTTTGGTGAAGAGTAATATTATTGATAAATTAAAGTAATTAGGTAACATAATTCGTAGAAATAAATACAAATAAAATGACTGATGAGGTAACACAAATCCAATAAACACAAATAGAAGAAAAACATAATGCACTTTTTTTAACTTATTTTAATATTAATCAAACACTCTAATATGATAATAATAATAATAATAATAATAATAATAATAATAATAATAATTATTATTATTATTATTATTATGTACAGTGATATGTTCAGATTCAATGTTCATTAGGTCCACCTGACAGGTCATATAATAGAATGAACTCCTCTTCAATACTAGAGACCTTTCAGCCCGCCTTGGGGATAAGGAAATAATTTGTCCTGCAGCAGATAATATTTAAATGCAACAGTACCTACGTTGTTGTCTGCTAGAATTAAGTAAAACACGTGATCTCTGTTTGAACGTTTGAACTGACCGGTAACGGCTACGGTTAACCGAGTAACTTCGGTGCTCCGCTGCCATGCACATAAACCGATAGAACCGAGTAACTCTACGGATCTACTCGCTCCGTCCTCAGCTCTAGTTGCCAAACACCACGAAATTGTGACGTAATAGAAATGCAACCCGCACACCACTATCGCAGGGAGAGGGGTGGAGTGGGTATCTCCTCAGGTAATGCAGTGAATAACAGTGCAGAGACGGACTGTGACCAAAAAACGAAAGCAATATAATATTCTTCTACTTATTACTACCGTATACACACTTTTTCCATGTTAATTTTTTATCCTCTTATTAATTATTTTTGTATTATTAATAAAATAAAATAAATTTATTTTTTTATTTTCCATAGAAAGAGCGTGCACTTTACATCAGCAGATATTTGAAATTAGAAAAACGTACCAGGCTGGTCACGAAGTTGTAAATTACACTACATACTCCAAAAAAACGTTGAAGTGTTTTACTCCGATTAAGACATAGAAGCCGATATTTTAATTGTTTATTTATTAATGAAATATTCAAATTAAACTCATACGTAGAAAAAAACGTGGAAGTATTTTACACCGATTAAAACATAGAAGCCAATACTTTTTATTGTTTATTTATTAATGAAATTTACAAATTACACTACATACGTCGAAATAACGTCGATATATTTTACCCCGATTAAGACATATAAGCCGATACTTTTTATTGTTCGTTTATTATTCAAGTTACAGGTAAGGGCGTGGTAGTCTTCATAACAAGAAAAATAATGACAACGTGCATTGTTCTTTTATACTTCATTTAAAATTTCACAACATATTAAGTATCTCATATTTTTGCTATCTGCACAAAATAAATACTTTTCCTTCCATGCTCCTTAAAATTAAGTTTTTACTTACTATCTGTTTTCGAAAAGACATCGAAACATATTATTATTATTATTATTATTATTATTATTATTATTATTATTATTATTATTATTATTATTATTATTATCAATAATTGTCTTCCCTTTTTATACTTTGTATGTCTCATTTATTTTGACCTATTGTGCACACTTTATTATTCCTTTTCCTTTATTTCTGTATGTTATATAGTATGTCTGATTTCTACTTACTCGTTGTTTACATTTTATTATTATTATCTTATTCAGTTTTGTGTGTAAAATTGTAGTGTACTTTGTAAATTTGCAGTTTTACTCCTGGTTGAGTGTTAAAGAAGGCCGTATGGCCTTAACTCTGCCAGGTTAAATAAATCATTATTATTATGATTATTATTATTATTATTATCATTATTATTATTATCCTACACATTTGTAACATTGCATGCGTACGTCCCCTGCTGATAAATGTCTTTACTTATATCGAAGTGATGGCTGTAAACAGAGGGTGAGGGTATGATGTCATGGTTACGCTTGAGTGGAGGCAGGGGCATGTGTCGCGACACAGCTTTTGGCGATCACTTGTATAGAGTAAGGTTGCCTAATTCCGTGACATATTTAATAAAGTTATATTTATGCCAAAATTGTAATAAAAATGTTCAAATAACACCTAAATGACGTTATTTGGACCTTTAGCTACAGTTTTTACAGCATTCAATGTCAACAGTTTCACAAGTTTGGTATATAATATATGACTCTTCATTGTTATACAGAGGTTCCTAAATCCGTGACAGGGATCCAAATTCCGTGATAGTGGTTTCCTAATTCCGTGAGTGATATCCTAATTCCGTTATACTAAAATAATACTCATTAACTGCTCAGAAAACAAACGCGTATTTGGAAAAACACATTAAAGTCATGGTATATTGTTTTAATATGGATTAAGCAGGAAATTACAACATAGAAAAAGGGCCTAAGTGACAAATTTCATAGACAATATTTGTGTAACTACAGGAATACATATTACATATTAATATATTATAAATAAAATAAACTGAAACTTAAATTCAATACAAAATTAAATTTGAATAAATTGAATTAAACACAATTAATTCTCATTATTTATATTCCTAACAACAGCAGTAATTAAGTTAAATATATGCCCTATTATTTTATTATAATTATAATTGATGTTTTCTATAACTTATTTCTATTATTATTTCTACGAACTATTTTCTTTCATAGACATTAATTTTCACAATTTAGCGGTGGCATCACTGATCGAGTGAGCCAGGAAGGAGAAATGTGAAAATAAATCCGAAAATGGGAAAGCTCCTGTAGCATTGTTATTATCTCACAATGTTCAAATAATCATACACATTGATTCAGCTGACTTTAATCTACAGTAATATATCAGTTTTATAATGTTATATTAATTCTTACTTCAAATATAAAATGTTTCTTCAGGAGCGGTCACAAGAGAAAGAAAAACTTACTGGTCAACCACCTTCCACTGAACAAAAGCTTCTGCAGTCGACTGCTTCTATTCAAAAGGCGGATAGTCAATAGAATTGAAAGGAAGACATCTCCTGCCATCTGTTAGGTATTTCAAAAACTTAAAAGTCAGAGACCACAACTCCACGGCAGTCAATTGAAATTTTGTCACGGAATTAGGCACCTTTACCCTACATGTAAAGAAAGGTCCACACCTGTGGAGTAACAGTTAGCGCGTCTGGCAGCTAAACCAGATGGCCCGGGTTTGATTCCCGGTCGGGACAAGTTACTTGATTGAGAGTTTTTCCGGGGTTTTCCCTCAACCTAATATGAGCAAATGCTGGGTAACTTTCGGTGCTGGACCCCGGACTCATTTCACCAGCATTATCACGTTCATCTCATTCAGACGCTAAATAACCTAAGATATTAATAAAGCGTCGTAAAATAACCTACTAAAATAAAAATAAAAATCTAAAGAAAAGCTTCATATTACAAGATTCACAAATTATAATCATTACAATTTCTATTAACAGTACCGATATTGATCCGGGGCCGAGTATCGATCCCGGGACCTTTGGTTGAACGCACCAAAGCTCTACCGACTTAGCTACACAGGAACTTCACAAGACACCGTCTCAATTTTTCCCTTTATATCCACATAACTCGAGTGGGCTGACACGACGCCAGAAACCCACATCGAGTGAACACAAACTTCTGTGTAATCGGCCCCGGAACAATTTTTCCCTTGAAATTATTCAAGTCTGCTTCACAGGGAGCTTTACCTGAAAGCTAGATTTGCAGAACCAGTATTATTCAGGACAATTGGACGTACTATAATAATATATTAATTACTACTACTACTGTAGTACTATATTATTATTATTATTATTATTATTATTATTATTATTATTATTATTATTATCATCGTCAACATCATCATCCTCATCGCAGTAGTAGTAGTAGTAGTAGTAGTAGTAGTAGTAGTAGTAGTAGTAGTAGTAGTAGTAGTAGTATAGTAGCAGTTGTGGTATGAGACCTATTTGTTTCCATAGAAACGTAAATAACAATTTTTTAATAACTATGAAAAATTGTCATTGTATGAATCTTTATGAATAATCGTAACAGCAATATATTATTTTTTTAACATAAATTGTCACATATTTTCTTGGGATTTGGAACTTCATATTAATAATTTTCAGAGTTCGTAATAATTTCATATGGTCAAACAATTAATTTTTAACTTCATTCTCATAATTCATGAACTGTTTAGTCAAACTAATGAATTTCATATTGCCATATAAAATACATTTTAATACTGTATTAGATCAATCACAAATTTATTATTATTATTATTATTATTATTATTATATTATCATCATCAACATCATCATCATCCTCATCGCAGTAGTAGTAGTAGTAGTAGTAGTAGTAGTAGTAGTAGTAGTAGTAGTAGTAGTAGTAGTGGTGGTAGCAGCAGCAGTAGTACTAGTAGTAGTAATATAGTAGCAGTTGTGCTGTGAGACACATTTTCGAAATGGATTACGATTGGAATTTGATATTATTTCCTATCCCTATATTATATAAATGATGGTACCATTAAAAAACTAGTGTCTGTGTACTTATATAACTTCATAAAATTTAATTATTCTCTTAATAACGTCTGTATAATTATTAGGAACAATTTCATTAAAGATCTTGCAGTATTACTCGATTCTAAATTATATTTTCATGATCATGTTCAATATATTTATAATCATTCAATAAGAATGCTTGGTTTAATAAGGTATATAACGTATTCTTTTTCTGCTCCAGAGACTCTATTAATTCTATACTTTACTTTGGTTCGATCTAAACTTGAATATGCATCTGTAGGCTGGAATTCCATTACTTCAACTGATTCGGTTAAATTGGAAAATATTCAAAGAAAATTTATTTCCTTATGTGCTTTTCGATTTATACCCAGCTCCTCTGACTTCAATTATGAGATTACCTGTAAATATTTTAACTGTTGTAGCCTTTATTCTAGACGTCAAAATCTTGATTATCAATTTCTTTGCAAAGTGATCAATGGTGATATTGATTGTGAGTCTATCATAAACAACATCAGCCTTCGTATTCCTACAAAGGGTTTAAGATTTCAAAAAAAAAATTGTATAACAGAAATTCAAAATCACTTTCTCCAGTCTGTAGATGCATAAAATATGCCAATTTGCATGGGCACAATTTAGATCCTTTTAAAGTATAGTTTCGTTTTGATTTTATTACTGTTTACTGTTCTTGTTCTCAATTTTATTTATGTATGTTTTTCTTGATTTAAGATATTATTTATTTATTTTTGTACTTTGTATCTTCTGTTTGTGTATTGTGCTAAAATATAATTGGCCTCTGGCTGCTGTTCAGCACACAAATCTTAATAATAAATAAATAAATAATTGTACATTATGCAACGAGCCTATAATGGTAGTAATTAAGACGCAAGTATGTTTGTTTATGAAACGAGCGCAAGCGAGTTTCATAATTTTCATACGAGCGTCTTAATTATCATTATAGGCAAGTTTCATACGACTTTTTATGCTCGACTATATTTCTAACTTGAAAGTATTGAAAATTAGGTCTTTTTATGGTTATGTGCGAACTGACCTGAATTGTGAGATGTGCGCAGACGCGAAAGTATTGAATTTTTCCGAGGCCGAATGTCATTGACCTTGGCACAGAATAAGAATGAACATTACTCTGATATAACTTGGAAATTGATTTAGAATTGAAAAAGGAGATGACAAATTGAATTTATTTGAATATTATTTACAATTAACGCTAATTATTATAGTGACAGAACATAACCTTCTGCAACAGTATTGGATTTCCAGCCTCCGTGACTTTTCGCTAATTGTCTTTCGATTGCATATCCGAGAATAATCGATAAGTTATAGCGGTACAAAGCTGACTTGTCATTGGCTGAAGACCTGTACTTTAATGAGTAGGTGTACTTTAATGACATGCATTAAAGGACTGCTACCAGGTGTATAATTACTACATTTCGGCATGGTCGAGCATAAAAATAAATAAGTTATTATTATTATTATATTTATTATTATTATTATTATTATTATTATTATTATTATTATTATTATTATTATTATTTCAGAGTATACGTAGAAATGTAATTTTACCCGCTTTGGTGATATCTGGTAACAGTTGGGAACATTGAAAAGACGGCCATATTAGCTTTTTAGGAACTAATGTTAAATTAACCTCACTGAACAGCAAGAGCGTCTTCTATTCCCTATCTTTAAGGAAGAGCAAGAGCAAGCTTTCACGAATCAAACCCGCCTTTTCCTATAGGTCTACTATATGATCAGTAGTGCAAACAATAGGTCTGTGTGTTCGCAGAGCGCCAGATGCCGAGTACCAGTATCAAACCACGTACAGCGGGATTCGCGCCTTCAAGTACGCTGTGGACTTAGGAGACACATCCACGGACCCGGAGCTGAAGTGCTACTGCACCACGCCGGAAACGTGCCTCAAGCACGGCGTGCACGACATCAGCCGCTGCGCCGGTGAGTCCAACTATGTATATGACCGCGACTTCTGAATTTTGCTGAGCATAGGCTTAATGCCATAAGCAGGCCTGGCGGTTTCGGACCCATGAACGTATAGTAAGCTTAATGGTACATTTACTATAGCATACTAGATGTCCCTCTAACCCCATTATCTCCTGGCCTAGTTGCCTCATAAGGGTGCCTTGTTGGTATCACTTGTGAGGTTCAGACCTGTCTTCGGACACTTGACTTAACAACAACAACTAAATGTTGGTCGCGTGGAATGAGTAGACGGTCATATCTAAACAAAGGTATGTATGCACTGATAGACTATGGATACAAACAGTTCTAGAAGGCTACAACTACATGCCTACCACTTACGCAAACTACAAGTTGTTCCTAAAATAGGTAGTCAAGGTTAAGTTACACATCCTTTTAAGGGGAGAGGATGGTATTTTTTTAACTTTTTTTCCTATTTGGTGTAAAATATTAATTTTTTGTATGTAGAGAGCTCATAGCTGTAGCAACTCAACCAAAAATAAATATTTTGAAAAAAAATTATTTGGGGGCCCAGATTTTAAAAAAATATTCCCAATGCAGTATTCTACTAAAACCGATATATCGAAATCATTTTTAAAGGTAGATTCATCCAGTTTTTTGCAATGTACTTGCAAAGGCATTCTCTACAAACTGTCTGTAACAGAATTTTGATATTAGTTCCTACGTTTGTAAAATAAACAATTAAAATTTAATAACAATTTCCTTAATTCCTTTCTTGCAAACAAACGGGCGTAGTTTTAAAATGAAATCAATTAACAAAATTCTGTTACAGAGAAAAGTTTCCTAATAGTCTAAAGAATATGTGTTCTAAATTTCATACATGCAACTTTAATAGTTCAGAAATTATATCCATTTTTGTCTGGCAATGTAGCAAAAAAATGAAGTTAACGTAAACCGATAAAAGGGGGCAAGTGATTTAAAAATCCATAGTGCAGGAAGTTTAAAAATGGCATCTCAACATCCGATAAGGGCACAAATACCCACGAAATGTTATGCAATGCATTCCACACATATGAAAGAGTATTTTAAAGATTTGTTTTTTTTTTAATTCAATTTACTGGAAACAACAATAAAATGGGGCGAGTGATTTAATAATCCATAACGCAGGAAGTTCAACAATAGCGTGTCAACATCTGATAAGGGCACAAATACCCACAAAATATTATGCTATGCATTCCACACATATCATGAGTATTTTAAAGAATTTTTTTTTATTTACTCATTTTTCACCAAAAAATACCTTCCTCTCCCCTTAAGAATACATAACTTGAAATAACATTAAATCTCTACGTGCCTTACTTACATATCTACATATTTAAAATAACAACATATGAATAATTTAATCATAAATTATGTAGACTATATAATGTATCTACAAGTGAAGAGTCTACTTTCTGAAAAGTTGAAGTACACACATTTTCGAAATGGATTACGATTGGAATTCGACGTTCTTCCTGATCCCTATATCCTATAAATTATTGCACCATGAAAATACAGGTGTTTGTGCACTTACATAACTTCAAACGTTGAACATTTGAAAATACCTTACAGTATGATTTTTTAAGATTTTCTTGAATTTTACACAACTATCTGGAAAGGTCAATTTTGCAGTCCGGTTTTGTTCGTGACGTGTAATGCATGTCTGCAGCATCCTTATTTTCCATTAATGCAACATTTTTCTTTTATATGTAGGCCTATATATATTGTTTATTTATAATTTATTTATTCTAATGACAGGTACATAGATAACTTATCTTTGATCTAAACACAACCTCAAGATTAAAACAATATAACTTGATAGAAATAAAAATTAAATCTAATAAAGTGACTAAACGAAATCCTTAAAGAACTGAAAACTAAGAATTAAATAGAGGCGTGAGGCTTCTCGCTTCCCAGTATCTGCCACATTCTGTCAGTGACTTTAGAGCTGGACAGCGTTGGAGATGATCCCTATTCATCGCTTCTTGAAGGTCACAAAAGATACAGGTTGGATGTTGATAAATACCGAAACGGTGGAGATACTGCGCCAAGCAGTCATGTTCAGTTGTAAGTAGGCAACGTAAACAACAGTATGTGTAAGATGTACAGATAAATACACATAAATAAGGTGTACAGAGGAATAAAATTTTTCATTTCCACACAACTATTTTTGCTTATAACTTTCGACTCAGTCATTTCCGGACCATGGTTCCTTATCTCAAATTGATAAAGGGACATCATTTTATTTTTACTTCAATTTTTATTGTACCTGAGTTTTTGAATGCACTTCACTCACACCCCTTCTACTAAGGAAGTTCCAACTCCACACAGAACCAAGACCGCAGATAGTAAGCAGTACTGAGTTACTGAGTATAGTACGTTCCAGAAATATGTTCGCGTCTTCCAGTGACGAAAGAGCTTTCAATATTGAATCATATTTTCGCACAGGTACTGTCCGTTTGCCTACGTCGCATCTCGATTTCCCCCACCTGCTTCTGCTCGCAGCTCTGTAATAGCTGGGCTGTCTTAGCTCTTTTCTGAAAACATTAATTTCTCTTAGGAATTGGAAGTTTACGTAATATTATACAGCTGTTTAATTTAACTTAAATAAAAGGGCCTCGTTAAGTAATTAACTGTCACGTGATTTCCTCCCTTTCTACAATCCTGCGGCATAACCACTTGGACGGACAGTAGATAGCATGTCTGAGTAATTTTATATTTTCGGGTCGGGCAGAAGTGAAGATTGAATTTACAGTACGTAGAGTAGGTACAGAATTATTTCAACATGAGTTACTAGTACGAAGGACGAAACTGACAATTGGAATTAGATGCAATAGTCTATAGTGCGATAATATGCACAAAAGAACTGAAGCTTGTATCGAAATGAACGGCCACCATTTTCAAAATTGTGTTTAAATATTCATATTATGATTATTTTTCAATTTAACTTCTTTCTCTATACTGTATGCTAATGTGCTGTAGACAGTATAATATACACTGCATAATGAATACGTTCGCATGGATAACTCACTTCGTTAGTAAAAACACTTATTCTTAATACAGTACTGTACTTTGATTAAAGAAAAACCTAATGAAAATTATCAAACTCAAAATCGCGATATTTCCTAGTTTACGTAAATGGATGAACTACTTTTCTTCCTTCCTATACCTAGTAGAGTGATTTGTGTTTTACGCCAGTATCATCGAACTCCAGTCTTGGAGGGGGGAGCAAGCGGTGTTTTCGGTTCTCTAAAGGTATAGACAGGTTAATATTAAAAATTTTAATAAAAATAAAATGATGTCCCTGTACATGTTTGTAACACCACCTCGGAAACTTCTGTATATCTATTTTAAAACGGCAAAGTTTCATTGCAGGCCACCCGCTAGTGGTTTCCCTGCCCCACTTCTACATGGCGGACGAAGAGTATCTGGACGGCGTCGTGGGACTCAATCCCTCACAAGAGAAGCACCAGATCACCCTGCTCTTCGAGCCGGTACGTTTCTTGATCGGCGAGTCGCTTCAGCAACGAATGGACTCTTGCCTACTTCTCAATATTGCTTTCCTTGCAGTTGACGGCAACGCCACTCGAAGCCTACAAGAGACTGCAGCTCAACATCTTCATGCGCCGGACCACTCACGTGGACCTCCTGCGCGCCGTTAAGACCACACTGCTGCCATTCCTGTGGCTGCAGGAGGTACGAGGTGTCCATGGGTTTCTTTCTACTTTCGCAACATTTCTCCATTTCCGCTTCTTTCTGATAAAGTTACCAGGCTGTCTTTTTTTTTCTAGTTATCGTATCTTATCGTTTATCTTACTGTGTGTCTTATTTTAATTTCTTTCTTAGCCTTCCTTCTCTTTCTTACCGTCGCGTTTTTCCCCTTGTCCTGTTGCTTCGTGCTCTTTAATATCATGAATCCTTTATTTTTATTTGCTATTTCACAGTACCTATTTCCCAGTTTCTATCTTTCCCTGTTGCTTTTCATTTCTCTTTCTCTCGAATTTATTATTTTCTCTTTTCTTACGTCTATTTCTCATTATAATCATCAAGATAGATCGCAAGGAACGTTTGCTCTCAGACTATAACGCGACTTCTTTTGCGTCTCTAGATGACAACATAGTGAAATTGATAAAAGTTGTTGTCTTTAAAGTTCGTTAGACTGATCAATCTGTTATATGTGGTCAGGACTTCTATCCAAGTCATCCCTTGGGTGACAAGAACTGCAATATGGATTTGGTGCGATTCCAATATTAACAACTATCAAAGACATAATTCATCAAAGTGTATCTTTATTTCTTTTTGACTCACTGTGTAGGCTTTATGTCATTAAAAGATAATTAAAATTACATCATGCTGTTTGAAAAGAGATATACAGATTAATGTAGAGTGATTTCTTTTGCAGAACATGGAACTGCATCAGGAATATGTGGACAAAATACTGGACATGTTCCTCATCATCAGCATCGTGGGCGCCATGAAGTGGATCATGATCGTGGCGGGCGGGATCATAGCTGCCACGGGTCTCTTCTTCATCATGCGTAAAAAGAATGACAACACCGTCATCACAGGATCCCCACCCATTGCGCTCAAGTCTACCGGCAAACCCAAGCAGACACACTTCATCGAGAAGTAACGATTCGATCTCACTTCGCGAACTGTGAGAAAATTCTGTCTCATAGGCAAATGAGGCTTTCGCGATTTGTTTATATTGGATTTATAGTTCCACCTCTCTTTAGTACCAATGGAGTGCATCCATGTTTTCTTACCAATTATAAAATTCAAGTTACACCAGAGGTAATGCAAATGACGACTCGACGAAACGTAAAAGGTCTAAAGAAAAAAAAGACAAAGCGATATGTTCAAGGTACGCATAACGTCTTGTCATTTCAAGGAGTTACAGGACTCACTGGAATAATTGTGCGAGCTCCAAAGCTATTGTCCACTTGTCTCATTTCGGTTCACTATCCCATTAAATGACTAAGAAAACGAAAAGCATTATTATTCACTAAGTCACGTTAATATAGTAATAAAAACAGAATAATTAAGGCGTTCTATTAAAAATTGCCAACTACTTTCGGAAGTCAAGAAGAATGGATAATTAAAAAATTGGATGATATAAAATTGGTGAAACGAGTGTATAGTGTATGTAATGATAGTCTAATGAAATGTACAAATGAACTCACTAAAAGAAAAATTCAAAGAAGAAACGATTAGCACATACATTGAGAATTCTTACCTCAGAAACCAGAAGGAATTAAGTCCAAATTATCCATTTAGAGATATGATAAGATGAATGTTCAATTTTGTGAACAACTTAATGACTTACCGCCTTTAAATATAAAAAAAATATATATTATGCAACTATCCATCTATTTCGGGAGTACCAACACCGAAACAAAAATAAAGTCCTATATATGAATCAACCATAACCTAAAAATCCATGTTTTGGCTCTTACTTCCTTTTGCTTTCTGACGCAAGAATTATAAAAGCTGGAATACAAAGCATATTATTTTCAATTTTAATGTCCATTTCTCTTCAATTGTACCACACCACTGAGATAATGAATTATTCATAGCCTTTTTTGGCCCACCGATGTGGTAATTACTGTACAAACAAAATAGGAAAGCCTAAAATTATAGTACTTTGGAAAACATTGAATTTTAAGTTCCCTCGAAACATTATTACAAATGAAGTCAAACTTCTATCCACGATGTTTGTGTTAGTTTATTACTTATGTGTTATTATATTGGATATATTTTATATTATTTCTTCAAGTTTAGAATTGAATGGTTTTTTTTAAAGAACAATAATCCAAAGACTTTTTTTGTGAAAACAGCCATTGTCCAGGATGATGATAGCATTCACAAATATCCTATTCGTGTCATCTTGAAACATTTATCCATATAACTTTAAACTGTAGAAGACTGGCAGTACTGCTTCTTATGTACACGGCAAAAGCCACCTCAGAGAAAAATACTTTAGTACGTGAATTGTTGTATTAGTTAGGGAGTCATCTTTAGGTGAAGAATTAACCCCATGAAAGAAACGTAAGCAACGAATGGAAAAGAAACATGATATAATTAAGAAAAAGAAATAAAAGAGAGGTACATTTCAGCCACAACAGAGAATTTTTTCTTAAAACAACAATTGTCCACAGTTACCTACATTTACACAATTTCTATGAAGCAATTTAAGTTATAAATGTACTTCAGTTTTCACAAATTTCTATAACACCTTAAGAAATGGCATGATGAATTTCATACGTGAAGTATCAACAGCACCCATGCCAGATAGTTTTTTCTGTTTTTTTTTTCTGAAAATTTACGTTTTTGGACTATGGTTGTTTTTTCAAAAATCTCTTCAATTGTAAGACTTTAAATGGTTCTTGAAATCGCATTAGTCGGATCAAAATTTAATAATTAGACATTGGACCTAACGTATGTGAATTTAACCCTAGCCGAAAACTAATTTTAAACGGAAAAAAAATAAAATTTGGCTTCCTTAGAATGAAGAAGATAAGCAGTAGATCTTTCTAATAGATTTAGGCCTACGTCATGTGTTAAAGACCTCTTACTTACTTAATTACTGGCTTTTAAGGAACCCGTAGGTTCATTGCCGCCCTCACATAAGCCCGCCATTGGTCCCTATCCTGAGCAAGATTAATCCAGTCTCTACCATCATATCCTACCTCCCTCAAATCCATTTTAATATTATCTTCCCACCTACGTCTCGGCCTCCCCAAAGGTATTTTTCCTCCGGCCTCCCAACTAACACCCTATATGCATTTCTGGATTCGCCCATACGTGCTACATGTCCTGCCCATCTCAAACGTCTGGATTTTATGTTCCTAATTATGTCAGGTAAAGTATACAATGCGTGCAGCTCTGCGTTGTGTAACTTTCTCTATTCTCCTGTAACTTCATCCCTCTTAGCCCCAAATATTTTCCTAAGAACCTTATTCTCAAACACCCTTAATCTCTGTTCCTCTCTCAAAGTGAGAGTCCAAGTTTCACAACCATACAGAACAACCGGTAATATAACTGTTTTATAAATTCTAACTTGCAGACTTTTTGACAAAAGACTAGATGACAAAAGCTTCTCAACCGAATAATAACAGGCATTTCCCATATTTATTTTGCGTTTAATTTCCTCCCGAGTGTCATTTAGATTTGTTACTGTTGCTCCAAGATATTTGAATTTTTCCACCTTTTCGAAGGATAAATCTCCAATTTTTATAGTTCCATTTCGTACAATATTCTGGTCACGAGACATAATCATATACTTAGTATTTTCGGGATTTACTTCAACCCTATCGCTCTACTTGCTTCAACAAGAATTTCAGCGTTTTCCCTAATTGTTTGTGGATTTTCTCCTAACATATTCACGTCATCTGCATAGACAAGAAGCTGATGTAACCCGTTCAATTCCAAACCCTCTGTGTTATCCTGAACCTTCCTAATGGCATATTCTAGAGCGAAGTTAAAAAGTAAAGGTGATAGTGCATCTCCCTGCTTTAGCCCGCAGGGAATTGGAAAAGCATCAGATAGAAACTGGCCTATACGGACTCTGCTGTAAGTTTCACTAAGACACATTTTAATTAATCGAACTAGTTTCTCTTCATGAATAGAGATTGATAAAAGGAAAGTTATATGTTGAGGCCCACCATTACTTCTTTTTCAACTCTTAGCAAAAGAAATCTTACCACGATAACGATTGTGGAGGCCCAACGAGGAAAAGAGTGGAACACGTCGATTCAGTACCTCACTGGTGAAGCCTTTTGTGTATCAATACTCGCCGAAGTGGTAGTATGAAGTGCATAAATTGATAATAGTTACTAATTAGTTTGACACTAGATCACGAATCCAATCAGTATATTTTCAATTACGAAGGATTAGAAACCAACCAGCTAGTAAACCAACAAAATTTAATGAAACAAGCTGTGTACATATTATTGTTAAATATCGACTAATAAATATTTTAGAATTTTATTATATTGATTTAGTTCTGCGTCTATAGGGTATGTAATACTTGTCTTTCATAATAACTTACTTGTTAGTGTAACTAATATGGGCATTGTAAAGAGACGAATGTTGTTATATAATGGTGAAGGCGCATTTTCGGTTACGTAGAAGCCAGGGTCTTGTGTTCAAATGCACCCTAAGGCATGGAAATCTGTCCACTGTAATATGGTGTCCCTGATCCACCGTATGGGCTATTCCATCTCAAATAGACCGAAATATAGAGAAAATTGACCTTGCAATTTTTAAATACAATGAAACTTTTTCTGTCCGTAGACAACTATGATACAATGCTTTGTGCAAAGTTTGAGGCATCAAAACTTCATAGTGTTTAAATTAAAAATACTTTAATTTATCGTATTTTCATAAAATTAGCAACTTTAAACTGTTGTGACTCCGAAAACCTTTCACCCAATGATCAAAATCATGGTTTATTTTGATGCTGAGAAATTAAAGTTTGTATTGACATGTAAACAGTTTTTCTTACTTGTTATGGAAATGGAGAAATTTAGATTTTTCTTAATTAAGACACCTTTGACCACGAAAAAATATTTTTAAAATATATGGTTACATTCCGCGTTGAAAGTACAAATAAACACGTATTTTTTACTGGTGCAACGTTAATAAGAAAGTATTGAAAAATCAAATAAAGAAAATAAATAGTACGCGCGTGAGCTAGACAGCTGACTGTGAGGCGGGAGCTAGCCTAGGCAAGCAAGGCCAGGAGACATAAACATGTGATGTTTCGTCTAGTAGCGCATAGCTGGGCTAGCTTTTTATCACAGGTTTTCATAAACACAGGAGTAAAATGACGCCCAAAGCTCCCTTATCTTCATCTCTCGGCCAGTGCTTGCTGTGTTGCGCCTTTCAAGTCTAGGCGTATGAATATAATTTATTTAATACCCCCGAAACTTATTGCCGTGACACTAAGCAAACAATGCCGAATCCCTCTTAATAATGCAAGGTTTTTTCTCATTATTTTTTTACATTTTTACAAATGGGTAAAAAGCCTAAAAGTAAGTAAAATCAGATTATCTGTCTCTTTGTATACAATAAAAACAAGGATTACTTCTTATCATAACCTACCAAATGCCAGCTTCAAAATGAGCTCTCGTTCAATGTTCTGCAGTAAATGGTTCCAGAGTTCTGAGCGCTGAAAGAGGCTTGTTTTTCTAAAATACGCTAAATTTGTCGCTCAACAATACGAAAACCGTTTGACTTTCGATAGTATATTTTTGCAAATGCACTCTCCTCAGCACCTTGTATAAATAGGGAAAAAAATTAGAGTATAAAAAATACGAGGTTCTTTACTGATCGATTTCATATGGAATAGCCCGTATGTCTCTAGAATCAAGTCCAAAAACGACAAATATAAAATCTAAAATAAACCCAGCTAGAAGTAGAGATATGAAATCCACCGAAAGAAAAGATAAGCCTAATGTAATTTAATTCTTATATAAAGTGTGTCAAAAGCGCTTTCTCCAAACACTTCCTTACATTTAATTACATTCAACATAAATTTGACTACACATTCCTTTACAGATTTTGTTCAAAATGGAGGCCCTGTTTCTCGATACACAATTCATAAGTTTAGACACTGATTTACAGATGGCAGAACATAACTCACGATTTTCACGAATGACTATTCGATCATCTTTCACAACTGACGCAGATCCTGCAAAAACATTATTTTGCAGGACACTCCACAGCGAAAAATCACATTGGCATCAGGTAGCATGAACTGGGTGACCATTCTGTTGTGCCATGGAATTGCTGCTTCAAGAAGCCCCTCACTCCTACACCAAATGTTGCCGTATTAACTGCATTTCGGCAAAACGAGGGCTGTTTTCAAGATATGACATTGTAGAAATAGTTGAAGCACGAACATGATTGTTAACCCACCGCTTATTACACCGTTATTTGTTTATTCAAGTTATGACTAAGGAGCGGATTCCTATGTAATTAAATACCTATTATTTTTGCGTGTGATAAAACACAATTAACAAAGTTAAAAATTCCGAATATGAAGTTTCAAGTTTAAAACCAGAATTTTAATTCACATAAAAATACATATTTTCACAAAAAATTATGTAAATACATATTTTCAGAAAATCTATTATAAACACATCAATAATGGAGTTTTTTTTACTTAAATAATTTTACAAGAACTTTTAAACATTTTAAAACTAAATCAATTATGTCACTCAGAAGTACGTTATCTTTTTAAGAATTCTTGGTTGCTTCGTGTTTCTAAGCGCTGTGTGGTGTATCCGTGATCCATTTTCGTAATAGTATCGCTTCAAGTTCTGAGAACTGCTAGGCAGCATATCAGTGTTATTATTAGAGAATAAATTAACATGGACAAGGAGGAGAGATCTTGCAACACCTATAATTAGGAATGTTTATTGTTGCTGAAGATGATTTCATTCTACTCTTTATCTGTGAAACACAACAGATAAGGGCTCGGATACGAACATTATTTAATTTAAACAAATCTCTCGCCTCTCGCTCATGTCCATCAAGTTAGGCAATATGTCTACTTTTTGTGATTCCCTGTTATCGGGCTTCGTCAATCGATATCCTTCAAGATATACTGAAAGATGGTTGTTTAAAAAACGATTTGGCTTTCCTATTAGCAAATCTAAGCTTTTTGTGTCAATCCATAAAAAACTCGAAACATCCAAAAACCTGTCGCTACTAGGTTCAGAAGTACAAGTACTAAGGGACAAATTCCAGAATGTGTTTGGAAAAAACAGTGGATATAAAAAATGTGTAAAGTTGCTCAAGTATTGGAGGGTGTGCCTGTAGGTGAAATTGACGATGTTTGTGTTTGTGACATTCCTCTCTTTAAATATGCAAGTCTGACGTCCTGTGATGTGGAAAGATCGTTTTCACAGTATAATTCGTTGTTCAGAGATAATCGGCATGCATTTGTGATGGAGAATTTGGAGATAACCTTTGTTGTTCACTGCAATTCTCGGCCAACTACTACCACTCAAGTGTGGTTGGTGAGTACCTAGTAACATTTTTTTCAAGCTAAATAAGGTATTTTTGTCATATTTAAAAAATATATATATTGTTTTATTTTTAGCAAATATTTTCGTATTTTTAGCACATAAAAATAAATATATTGTGAATTTATTTCAACTCAACAATAGGATTTTATTCTTCCAACAATAATCCCTTTCTACAATTCACCTTAAACGCTCTCGTCAACAATAGAATTTTCACTCAACACAGTATTCGTTATAGCACTCCACTGACGGCAATGACAATTTACTTGGACTATTACGAACAACAATGAACTGTTAATCTTAACTAATACTTACAAAGCACTATTTACAAATCAGAACTATCAGTTCTCAGTTCACAGTTCTTCTAGCTCAGTCACTCGAGTTCACAGTATCTCGAACCACAGACCTTCAGAGACAGTTCACTGTTCTCGAACTCAGGTCCCTCCAACTGCGGTCCACTGCACTCGAACTCAGGTCCCTCCAACTGCGGTCCACTGCACTCGAACTCAGGCCTTCGGATGCTGGCACAGTTGCGGACGCACATTCAAGTCGAACTCCGGTACACAAGACTGGCTAGCTTGCTCTGTTCACTCGCTTACTCACTGAACTAATCATGAATCACACACACTCCTTCGCGTCCGTAATTTATAACCACAGCAACGTAACCGAGAGACTTCGAATTCGCGATTTTTCCACTTCGACGGGCTTCTGGAAGAGTCGGGAAGGTCCGTTCCCCCTTCACTCCGTAAGCAGCTGCACGCGCGATCTCCCTCGCCGAATAGGCCCTTTCCCCTCTCTCCGCCGCGCGCCGTCCATCAGTGCTCCGTGAAGCCCGCGCGATCTGCTCTCTTGCGGGACGCTGGTCGTGAGTTCGAATCTCACGTCTCTGTCACAATATTTAAATTTTTTAGCACATAAAAATCCGCTTCCTAGTTATGACATCTGTATATGTGTACAAGTATGAAACCTAAGAACGAATATTGGGGAAAGCGACTTTTGACCCATCTTGTATATTGATTTCTAAATTGCATTGCTTTTAGCCATATCTGAAAGATTGTAAAATGTATTTAAATTCGTCCACACATGTATTATATTGATGAAGGTATGCCGAAACTAACGGGGGTTTGTCATCAATTGAGTAAAAATTTGACTTAAACATATGACTCATTCCGAATAGTTACACGGTTATTTCTTACTCTAAGACTACACCATCATGATCCAGACCGCTACTCGCCCATGCCTACGTGGTCTTCTCAGATCTAACTAGACAGGAAATGCACCTATTCTACGATTAACTAATTAATAGAGTCCTGAGTTTGGTTACTTTGAATACAAGTTAGGTGTACATCGATCATACTAGCTTCGTACGGAGAGCAAGTTGCAAGACAACAGTTCACGCTTCAGTGAACCAAGCAATCTTCCCTCATGCTCCAGTACTGTGTGTCTACATCTGTTCATTCGTGTACTGTGTGTAAGTCTGTGAACAAGAGGAATAGCACTTCAATTTGGTAATAAAAATAATGAAGTATATACTTAAAGGCAGCTTATATGCAATAAAAGATCATTTTACTGAAGATAGAAGAAACTAAAAAGAAAAAAAACTACATTTCGTCCACACATCCAACGAGGAAGCCATTCCAGCTAAGATAAAGTTATTGTGTTTTTATGATCTAAGACACTCTGAAGCTATGTAAGACAATATATTAAGATACGTAACAAATGTAACGATATTAAAGAATATTCATATTTCTTCCTACAATCGTTTTTGTTAACATAATGTACAGGGACATCATTTTATTTTTACTTGCATTTTTATTGTACCTGCATTTCTGAATGTACTTCACTCTCACCCCTTCACTAATGTCCTTGCTCCCGTCAGACACACAAACTTACGGCCGCTGTTGCATTCGAAGTCTTCAAGCAGTGAAGTAAACACTGCAGTGTATAGTGTGTTTCAGAAATATGGTTGCGTTTTCTATAGAAGAAAGAATCTATATTAATAATATCGTACTAAAAAATTATATTCAAGAAACGATAAATTCAATTTCAGAGAATATGCTTCAAAATGCTTTTAATAATATGCGTAAAGAATTGAAGCCTGCATTGTAATGAACGGCAACCATTTTCAGCAACTTGTTTAAAAATTCAGATTAGCTTATTTTGAATTGAGGTGGCCAGAAGCAAAGGAATGCTAGTGACATTTTTAATAACATGAGTTAAGTGCATCCAGTGTAAGCAAAAGTATCTAAAATTTTAGTGGCAAAGGGATATTTTAATCGCATCACACATTAAAATTAAAATAAAAATTTTACCGGTTTTACGAAAGCTTAAATATTTAAACCCCATTTTCTCAAAAGTAACAAGTGCACTTACAGCCCTTTACTTATGAGCCCCCAATTTAAATGCACTCTCTATATTGTATGTTAACATCAATAATTAATATGCTAAATAAAGTAGACATTACATAAGAACATAGCCGCCTGAAAAGTTGAGCTTTTTAAAAAAAATGTTACTACTCTACTGTATTTTGATAAATTCCGTAAAAGTGATGATCAAACTGAAAATCGTAATATCGTATTTCCCTACAACATAAATGGATACACTACTTTTCTCTCCTCCTATATCCAGTAAAATGATTTGTTTGCATATTGCACTAGTAACATCAAACTCCAGTAATGGAAGGGGGCAACAGTGTTTCCGAGTATAGCCAGGTTAATGTTAAAAATGTTGGTAAAAATAAAGTGATGTCCCTGCATAATTAGTCGTAATGACATAAAAGAAATCTAAGCCTTAAAAAATTTTGAATTCAATAAACAATTCAGGTAGACACCTCAAAAAATTTTAGTCGCAATGGCTATCTGGCGCCCGAAATTTGTGTACCCCTGATTTGTATAATACTTAAGTAAAATGCATCTAGATACTTTAGATATATTTAAAGTTTAGAATGAAATGAAAAAAAAATACCAATTTCAGCACAAATTTAAAATAAAACACATTATGAGTGCGTGCTTTATTAGTCTCTACAAATTACTATCAATGACTATAAACATTTTAAGTGTTTCAAATGAAAAATTGTTCCTTCTTTCTGATAAAATACATTTTTTTTTCTACTAAAGCACTCATTTTCAACCGCCGAGGTTTGTTTTGTTTTCTTATGTTCACCGTCAGCAGACCTGAACTAAGTAGCGTTAGATGCTATTCTCCATACCTACCTACACTGTTGTGGGTTGCTTGGAAGCTTTAGGTAACCAAACGCAGGACTCTACTGGGTGTTCATTTCAAAGTGTGTCATGACGTCACTGTTGTTGGGTCACCGGTTTGAAGCGAGTTTCAGCTTATATGTTAGAGAAGTTGCCTATTATTTAAGGCGTTCTTCAATCTGAACTTGAGAACGTGTACGGTATAACTTGAACGTCGTAGCAACAGATGGCGGTCTGTACGGTCTGTGTGCTACCATAACCTCTTTCGAACTGTGTTTTGCGCCGGCAAGTCGTAGCAGGGTATTTGTTATCATCGGTTGCGTACGGTAACATTCCACAACACAAATCAAATGCTCCGTGTCCATGTTGACCGTCGAAGTTAATGTCAACAAATACGTAAGTAATCGTCTTAACCCTCTCTCCATATCCCGACAGTACATATTTCCAAACAGTTCACATTCCTGACACTACCGGCGTTACCGTACGTATCGGTACGTACTCTTCAGAATGAACGTCGTACTTGCTAGGCAACTTCTCTGCCTCTTAGGTTATACACCTCTGCGGAAGTGTAGGAAGATTGAATTCTCCAGGCTCATAGGCTAGCCACATGACGGCATACAGCGAGCCATGACACACTTTGAACTGAACAACCAGTAGTAATTAATGTCATATCGTTAAAGATCATGTTATCTTCTTATGTAGCCTATGCGGCCAGGTCCATTGTAGTAAAGTGACTCTGTGTTCAATTTTCTGTTTATTTTGTAGAATAAACGATTCTTACCACATAAAACATGTCATTCATAAAGTGTTATTGTTTTTTATGATCTAATAAAATGTATTAATACATTTCATTCTTCTTTTAAAATTAAATCCGCCCGCTCCACATCTAATAGATTTAGGCCTACGTCATGTGTTAAAGACCTCTTTATTCATGAATAGAGATTGATAAAAGGAAAGTTATATGTTGAGGCCCACCATTACTTCTTTTTCAACTCTTAGCAGAAGAAATCTTACCAAGATAACGATTGTGGAGACCCAACGAGGAAAAGAGTGGAACACGTCGATTCAGTGTCTCATTGGTACAGCCTTTTGTGTGTCAATACCTGCCGAAGTGGTAGTATGAAATGCACAAATTGGTAATAGTTACTAATTAGAAACCAACCAGCTAACAAATCAATAAAATTTAATGAAACAAGCTGTGTACATATTATTGTTAAATATCGACTAATAAATATTTTAGAATTTTATTATATTGATTTAGTTCTGCGTCTATAGGATATGTAATACTTGTCTTTCATAATAACTTACTTGTTAGTGTAACTAATATGGGCATGGTTAAGAGACGAATGTTGTTATATAATGGTGAAGGCGCATTTTCGGTTACGTAGAAGCCAGGGTCTTGTGTTCAAATGCACCCTAAGGCATGGAAATATGTCCACTGTAATATGGTGTCCCTGTTGCCTCAGTTGAATGTCTCATACTATGTTGGGGGTGAGAGTTTGTTCCTCAATGATTGACAAAGCAAAAGTTCCAGAAGGGTCTTCCCGGGGTAGTCTGCTCTCGTTTCCCTCTTTCTTTCCATCAACATTTTCCACTTCCCCATCATTTTTTTTTTTCATCATCTGCAATAAGGCTAATTCACACGGGTATAGTTTACAGAGTCAAGTGCTTGGAGCAAGTCGACTTTCCTTCAACTTTCCCCGTGTGATATGGTCGAGACAGTCATGTTGTGACTTGGCGGTCAAGCAGAATTTGAGTTGACGACCCGTAAACTTTTGTGTCCACTTTCCCGTCACTTGACCAACTTGACTCCACCACTTCCCGCGTGTGAATGCGAATTTGTAGCAACTTGGCAAGTAGAACGTTTGTAGTTTTAGGCCTATTGTCGAAGTAAATTAATAATTATTAATAATGAGCGACCCTAAGTGGAATTCCAACGATATCAAAGTTTTTGGAAGTGTATGAGAAGTATGAATTTGTATGGAATATACGTGCCAAAGAATACCTCAATAAAAACAAGCGGGAATTATTATTCCAGAAACTAGTCAGTGAACTCATGGAACAAGGTTTCGAAATTATTAAATAAGTATATAATAAATTTTCAATCTTAAGACATATCAACTTGCAAATGTTTATTTGCTATTTAATAAGATATATGAACGTTTTCGCCGTTTGGGGCATCCTCAGATATAACAAAGACATATAATCTGAACCTATAATAATAAATTATGCAAATAGCAAAGATTAAAGAACAATGTATGTATGCAATACATGAGATTCATGAGCTTTATGTAAAATATGACATGATACAGGATAATTGTTGACATAATCTTTAGATTTTGAAATTGAATTGGACGGATATTTTATGCATATACCTCATGTTACAAATAAAATATACAATTATGATTAAAATTTGTCAATAATGTCAGAGTAATCACCAACGTCAAACAACATCCATTTCATAAACGAACGATCTCTTGAATGATTGAAATTCATACATAACTTACGATTTATCTATTACGAAAATCAGAGTAATCACCAACGTCAAACAACATCCATTTCATAAACGAACGATCCCTTGAATGATTGAAATTCATACCTAACTTTATCTATTACGAAAATCATCGTATACTCCAAGACATCCATAACCAACGAGCATTCATTTCAAATAATATCTCAAGAAATCTGATTACACGTAACAGTCATTTATAATCAATAAGATGTCACTAAGTCAGATAATAAATTAAAACAGCAATCTCCAACATAAAATAACATTTAGTTCATTAGCGAACGTTTTCCAATTAAACACATACATAACACACGAACATCAGCTACTCAAATTATCGTATATCCTACGACAATCCTCAACTAATGAGTATTCTTAAAATATCTATTTTATCAATCATCATTATAAATTTTTAACATTATTGACAAATTTTAATCATAATTGTATATTTTATTTGTAACATGAGCTATATGTATAAAATATCCGTCCAATTAAATTTCAAAAGCTAAAGATTATATCAAACTTGAAATCCAGACGTTTGAGATGGGCAGGGCATGTAGCACGTATGGGCGAATCCAGAAATGCATATAGAGTGTTAGTTGGGAGACCGGAGGGAAAAAGACCTTTAGGGAGGCCGAGACGTAGATGGGAGGATAATATTAAAATGGATTTGAGGGAGGTGGGGTATGATGATAGAGACTGGCTTAATCTTGCACAGGATAGGGACCGATGGCGGGCTTATGTGAGGGCGGCAATGAACCTTCGGGTTCCTTAAAAGCCATTTGTAAGTAAGTAAGTAAAGATTATATCAACAATTATCCCGTATTATGTCACATTTTACATAAAGTTCATGAATCTCATGTATTGCATACATACATTGTTCTTTATTCTTTGTTATTTGCATAATTTATTATTATACGTTCAGATTATATGTCTTTGTTATATCTGAGGATGCCCCAAACGGCGAAAACGTTCATATATCTTATTAAATAGCAAATAAACATTTGCAAGTTGATATGTCTTAAGATTGAAAATTTATTATATACTTATTTAATAATTCACCAGGCATATTTCAATATAAAAATGAATTGTAAGGTTTCGAAAACATAGACGTAGAAGTAGTTCGAAAAAGTTAAAACCCCTTAAAACAGGACTCATTCTGAGATGTTTCCTGTATTCTGCAGGACCTTCTTCAGCTAATTCTTTCAACAAGGTATTAGATGCGCCGTGCATAATTCTTCTACGAATCCATTTCTTAACCCATGTTCTCTTTTCCTTTTTTTTCAATAATATTTTGTAATTCATACATTAACAAGGCGCCAATTAGCTGCACACATGATGAATATGTGCTGGTGGCATCTTCAGTTTCACCAAACTAAAAATGCCAGTTCACTATTTATTTTTATTAACTATAACAGAATACAAGAATTCAAACTCCACTATGAATACAACATTCAGCGCGCGCTTTTTTTCAAGCGTGGTTTCAAGTTTAATGTCTCCGTGTGATCACAAATATAGCATCAAGTTTAGAGGCTTCAAGTACTTAACTCCTGTAAGCTATCCCCGTGTGACTCGGGTTATAGTTAAAAATACGCTAGAGTGGAGTCTTGGAGGTTGTAGGCCTATGTATCTTAGAAGATGATTTAGGATTTAAGATCTTAGAGCTCCGGGCCCTGCGGTTTATCAGGTACTCATACGGAATGGAAACTGGCTCTGTCAGAGCTGAGGCATGATGGCCCCCTTGTCAGCATCAGATTCAAGAATGTCACCCAGGCCACGTGGAGGACTGGAACAGTCGTCACATATAGGGCAAATAGAGAGTCAATCAAGTCTAAGTACATGGATCCATACGACCCCAGCCCTCGAAAAGTCCACCATGTAAACTTAAATCCATAAAAATATTGTGCAATTTCCAGAAAAAAAAATTGTTAACACTCTGTATTGTGGAAGTTTTATAACGTTTATGTTGGGATCAAATTTCTGCAAATTTGAACGACAGATCTAAAATTCTTTCAATCATTTAGGGGATACTCGGCTAATTCCGCAGTACGGGTAATTTCGCAGTAGTGCATATATGATTTTACTGCGGCTTTACAATAGCGTGAACATGAATTTTAGAGGCTGTCAACAGGAGGCATGTCCTCTGAAGTGCTATAGAAAAAAATCAAGGGTATTGGTCGACACCTCTGTCGGCAATACAGTGAAACATCGAAAGTTGGCTGTTTTCGTGCTTTGTTACACAGCTGTGAAGAAAGTGAGCATTGTTACATATAAATTGTTCCTTTTATGTTACTTTCATAATGTCTTTCATAATTATTTACTACTGCGGAATTAGCCAAGTCCTATTGCGGATTTATCCGCACTGTTGCGGAATTACCCGAGTTGTTATTTTTCAACTACAATGTAGCCTATGTACAAATAAATATATATCTCATTTGGTGAGGAAAAGTTTCGTCCATGTCTACATACCTTGATAATATTTTTCAATAAACATTTTGATAAAAATATGATAGATTTACTTCTTAATATTGCGGAATTAGCCGAGTCTCCCCTACTATCATAATACATTACTCTCTTAAATTGACTGAGCATATCGTGAATTGAATCAATGGCTTTCCAAAACACGCTATCAAATATTTCATATATAAAACAAACAAAATCAGCAGAGTTGTATTAAATTTTTCTCTTTGAAATATCTAAAAAATTACCCCCCTGAAATTAATTACATTACGTAAGGTTTAACCTGTATATCTTTTCAAATACATAAACATTTGGAGTTATTATATTATAAGACAAACTGAAAGGTAACTTTCTAGAAGTGACGAATATAAATCACGAGAACCCGTCTTTAGTTATGACTCATCGTAAATGAAAAGTTCCAAACCTTTGAAGGTTTGAAGCCGACGCTAATACAATAAATTGCCACAAGTAGCAAGAAAACAACCGGTTTGTAAACTTTATCCTAATCTACTGCTTAGAACAGCGGTCGTCACGTGTTTAGCAACGAGCTGTGACCCAGTCTCCGTTAGCGACCTTCCAGTGAAGATCTTAAGCATTTACCAGCTTTGTTTGTCTCACAAAACGTGACTTCGCTCAGGAATTCCAGTTTATCTTTTTACCTTCTCAAAAGTTCGTCTTCAATCGCAAATGTTTTTATTGTATACACGTTTACTCATATAGATAATAGTTTGTTTCACAGGGCATTTAGCAACAACTTTCACAATATCCATAACATTTGTACTCTCTCTTATCGAATACGATAGTTTCCTTACGATACATATAAGCCCTCATAAGGCTGTTTTTCGGTCTCAGGCAGTTTACGCTAATTGTCACTTTCGCCATCATTCCTAGATATAGACGGTCTTACTCATAAACCGTGTATAGTTTTTATACGAGACTTATGCAGAGTTGGGGCAGAAAACATTACTATACCTGGTAAGGTTTATCTTGTCTCAGTACCAATAAAACCAAATCCCTTCAAATGAGTGTGGAGATTATAGGAGGGTTGTAAATTTTCAGGATTCCTTTCAAAATCTTGTTATTGTACAGGCTACCGGAACTCAGTTTCTTGAAAGACAAGCTCAGTGACGGAACTGTACAGTATGTAGAGAGATATTTTGTTACTTTATTTTGCGCTACAGAATGTATCAACTAGTCCCTTCCGCCACTGGCATCGCTTCACTCCCCCCATCGCAATAACAACACAGACGAGGTAAGACATTATATATATTATATATATATATATATATATATATATATATATAAAAATCTCCTTTCTCTCTGTTTTCACAGTGAGACAAGATTCATCACACAGACTTTAATAAACCATGCATAAGCGATGGATGTATAAACAGTCTGTAACTAGAAATGAGAATTCCTTTGCAGTAGTTATATACACAAAGCCCCTTGTTTAAGCGTTGTATATAGAGAAAAAAAATGGCCGCCCCTCTAACAGCTGTTCGTATCGTATGTCATTTTACGATGATGGTTGCCTTGTAACCACAGAAGAACAAACCAAAGAGCACAGAATAATTATAATAATATTGATCTAGCTCACATTGAAATAAAACTTGTATTTATAGCAAAAATAGATATTTCAGTGCCGCAACTAATTGACTTAAATTTAGGGCCTATATCTTAATTCTTGTTGTCAATTTCATAAACTATCGTCTAGGCTACAGACATTTATTTTCAGTTGATTTATAAACGTTTTGCTATAATCCATTCATGTTTCAATTTAAAAAAAAAATGGCGTGAATGATTTACCTTAGACTCCCTCTCAACTGTAGAAATTTGCATTATTTTCTTGAAAGGTAAAAGAAAACTTGTGACTGGATATGAGGTAAACGCATCTGGCTAGTCCAGACTCGATTAGAAGCCGTCAGCCAAGTGCGCTGCTGATGAGTCTATGTCAGCGTTTCTCAAACTATGGTCCGCGGACCACTTGTGGTCCTCGAGTTCTACCCTTGTGGTCCCTCAAAAAAGACAAAAGAAAAAAGAAAATTCGAACAAATTGCGTATCACACTATAGCTGAAAATCTCAGAGTTTGTAAATGACACATGGCAATAGCCTTTCACTTTTTCTCTCAGTACTAATATTTTATGAAATTTCTTACCCTACCCGTCTACCCACTTCCCACTCTACTCTCGGCAACAAAAGAGGGATTTAAAGCACTATGAACGTGGCATTTCTTGCCATCTTTTCCCTGTATATCTGGCACCGAACCTCTAACCCAGCCAGGGATCACCCGAATTCATAACAGAGGACCAAAGTATCGAATCTTTTCAAGTATTTATGACTTTCTTAAGAGTTTTGCTGACACCCAGTCTGCACATTGAAATGGGCACGTACTGTACGTCGTACACCAATAACATGACGAAGAAATTTTGGAATCTGTCTATTTTAAAATCAGACAGGTTTACTTTTTACGCTTGCGTGTTTCGTCTCTAAGTGCCGTTTCAATTTCGCGAGTTTCATACAATCGTTTGAAAGCACTTCGTAACAAACAACGCATCGGGGTTTTGGTTCACTCTCATTGCCACACCAAGTAAATCCAAGTTCCAAATAACTCTTGTCATATTTACGAAAGTATTTTTACTTTGAATAGCTACCACTAGGACTAGGTATTTCTTTAATGGCACGATAATTAATATATTTCTTCACATACAGCTTTTGAACTATTAGCACTGCCTAAATGAAGCGCATCATCAAGTTCCTTTCTTTTCAATGATCCGGATCGAAGCCAGTTGTCCATTATTTATAATGGGTACTATTTAACAGAGACATGGACAACTACTAGCGTGTACCACATAAGAAGGATTTCAAAAAACTAATTGCTAACAGGCAAGCGATGAATCAACAATGCACAGAAGTTGTTATAAGTTACTTGTGATTGGTTACAAGAAATGTAAATAAAAAGTATTATAATTAATTAACTCTATTTTAAAATATAGGTATACTGGTATTAAAATATGCTACAAAAATGATAAATTTGCTTTCGAAGGAACAGGAGTAAGGTGGTCCGCGGAACTGTTCTGACTTAAAAAAGTGGTCCCCATTTCAAAAAAAGTTTGAGAAACGCTGCTCTAGCTGACATTGAAATAAAACTTGTATTTATAGCAAAAATAACTCTTTCAGTGCTACAACTAATTGACTTAAATTTAGGGCCTATATCTTAATTCTTGTTCTCAATTACATAACCTATCGTCTAGGCTACAGACATTTATTTTCAATTGATTTAAAAACGTTTCGCTATAACCCATTCATGTTTCAATTTTTGAAAAAAAAAAAAATGGCGTGAATGATTTACCTTAGATTCCCACTCAACTGTAGAAATTTGCATTATTTTCTTGAAAGGTGACTGGATATGTTGTAAACGCATCTGGCTAGTCCAGACTCGATTAGAAGCCGTCAGCCAAGTGCACTGCTGATGGGTCTATGTTTTTCATACAAATTAGATAACAAAACTTTAGTCTGTTTACGGTTATGTTGAGTGTACATTAAATACTTTTGAGATTTGCATTCCTGTGTAACAAAGGCCTACCTAATGCTATTCAACTATGACAGAAGCGCACGTTACCGACGCAGTTAAGGCTTAACACTGCAAAGCCGAAAGGTCGTAGGTTCGATTCAGGATGGAGTCATGGATTTTCTCAATTTATCTAATCCTTCTGGCCGAACTATGACCCCGAAGTTTACTCAACCTCTAAAATAATTGAGTACATGGAGAATTTATTTTGGGGTAAAGGCGAAGGGCACTTAAGACTGACAACCCTACTGCCATTAATGCCGACTATCTGTACAGGTGGCAGCCTTTAACATCCCGCTAGCCTCTGGGATGATTCGGCCTGTAATGGGGTTGACTTTACCTTCAACTATAACAGAAATGTAGGTACAATTTTTTTAAATAGATCTGTTCCGTTTCTGATTCGATTATGATGTAAAAAGACCAGAATCTGATAATAGGATAAAATTGTCTCAAATTAATTCAGTGACATCTATGCCAATTACAAGCAGCAGTATTACAAAGTATTATTATATTCTTACTTTTCTTCTTCTTCTTCTTCTTCTTCTTCTTCTTCTTCTTCTTCTTATTATTATTATTATTATTATTATTATTATTATTATTTATTTACTAATATTTTAGTGTGCTGTACAACAGCCAGAGGCCAATAATAGTTCAGCACAATGATAAAAATTACAAATAATAACAAAAATTACAAATAATGACCATAATTTAAAATAACAACAATAATTAAAAATAATGCCAATAACTGCAATAAATGTACAAGTATATGAATAGACGTTCATGGATAGATGTGAAAATGAAGAATAACTCAATTGAAACATTAAATAACAATAATTTATTATTATTATTATTATTATTATTATTATTATTATTATTAAAAGAATATCCCTACTAAATTCACAACTTCCGCATTTCATCTCTCCTAGGTGGCAGGTCTGATGTTACCTTTCAAGAATGACATGAGACATTTAGTTCAGTATTTCGTCGATACAGCTGAACCGTTTATCATACAGTAAATTAATATGCTTAATCTCCTGAAAACAACAGAAAATTATGACACAAACACAATAAGTACTTCATAAATATAAATCGGTAGGAAGACGAAATGTTGGGCGACTAGGAAGAAGATGGAGTGAAGTTTTTTTTTTTTTGTTGATGTGGAAAAATAAACCTAAAATAATAATAATAATAATAATAATAATAATAATAATAATAATTATTATTATTATTATTATTATTATTATTATTATTATTATTATTATTGTCATTCAGCACCATTAATAGCACTTTTATTGAGACTATCTTGGCAGAACTATTTTTGATATAGGATCCAAAAATGGTAGACTGCCTTACCTAAGTGGCTGGTGATACTGTAGTTAACTTCTATTTTAAGCGCTTCTGTTACTTTCCCATTCTTCTTCTTGTTCCTCCACGGGCTATACATAACTCGTTGCGATCTCACTCTAGCCAATGCTTCCCGAGGCGCTCAATAGATCGACGACCTCTTGGCCTATAATTTAGAAGTTGTTTGGTAATCTTCTGCTCTCCGTTAGGTCCAAATTGTTTGAAATTTCTTTGTATTTACATTTTTTTCAGCTTCTATTTATACCATTTGTTATATAATTTTTAATTCATTCTTTTTTATAAATCCATCACTGAATAATGTGAAATACTTTCTACTGCTTAAATTTTTGTTCTTATCTCTTACAGATGCTATTCACGTTTCATTGTCATAAAATGTATTCATGAACATTCTCTGGCAGTGAATTTCAAGAGTTTTTTTACGATTATTGTGTGTTGTAAACACCATGTTGGAATAACACGTTTCGTAATTTATTACTCAAGAACTACAAATGATACACCTTTTATACAGTATGTATGTCATATTAAAAAAGAAGTCAGGTAATTTTGTTTGGATATTAGTTCGCCCATTCGCCGCATTTGGCGTTCTTTGTAGAGATGGGCTAAACTGTTATTTTTTTGAAACAGTTTCATTGTTTCGACAAAGAAACTGTTCCAAAATAACAGTTACAAAAAAAAACAGTTTCGTAAGAGGCAACTGTAGATTTGTTGCGATCGATTTCAGTTCACTGATCGAGATAGCGTACCTGTTTCAACCGGCCATGTTCCGTGTTATAGTTTCGACAGTTTGGGCAAGAAATCCCAACAAACTTCTGAGAAATTCTAATGACAACTGCAACATGTTGAAGCAAAGAATTCCCAAATTTTGAGGTTTTCATTGTTCACTGGCATACATCTCATATCACATTTTATAAGTTCGTGTGTATCTTTCACAGCATGATTTATTTAACATAACATTTATGTTTCAGAAAATTATATACAATAATTGGTTGAAATTCGTAGACAATTTCAATGTTTCTTACAGGTACAATACTTGTAGCCTACATTTCCACGACACCCATTCCAAGCCTTCTAGGTTATGTTGCACAAAAATACGTGCTTGAAGGTTGAAGTTGCAGTAATCGACTCCTCATATTTTTTCTTTACAATAATACTTATCTGTTATCGGCTTCCTTCCGAAACTTGCAATGTGTGAACTTTTCAGTGTAATTACGTATCACATTGTTCAAATACTAAGGTTTAAATTGCTAACATAAGCCTAGTAGCATGTAATCCCCTAGACTAAACAAATCTAATCTCACCTGATTTGAACATATTCAGCATAAAAAGACAGGCTTACATAAATTGTAACATAAAGACCAGTAAACACCAAATAATATCTGTATAATTACATATCATAGTCTTGAAATACTTAGGTTTAAACTGCCCATGTACAATAATTACATATTAGGCCTATTACAATACTTATTTCTCAATACGTATATAAAAATAAATCCAGAATATAGTGGCATGTAATTGTCTACCAGAGGACTATTTAATATTTATAATCCTCTTGTTGTCTACTAAACAAACCTAACCTCATCTGATTTAAACATCAATAATTATTCAACATCAAGAAAGAAAGATATAGGTACTTAAATAAATTCTAACACAAAGATCAATAAACAAATAATACCTGTATCACAGTGTTGAAATATCTTAGATTTAAACTGTTCATGTGCAATAATTAAGTCTAGGCCTACATATTATTACAATTCTTGTAATATTATATAGTAACATGTAACTGTCTACTAAACAAACCTAACGTCACCTGATTTACATGTCAAGAAAGCAAGACGTACGTACGTTGTATGAATTTTAGCACAAAGACCAATAACTAACCAACAAACAACAAATAATACTGTATAATTACTTATTATCACAGTGTTGCAAAATTAGGCGTACATATTATTATAATGCATACAATATAAACAGCACTTTAAAAAACAAAAAAGTCCAGAATATAGTGGCATGTAATTGTCTGCTAAACAAACCTTGGATAAGCTTCAGAATACGATTGCCTTCTTTCTTCTCTACCCACAAAAAATTCCAACCTTGTGCACACAAAATAAAATTGGCACAGAAAAGTACCTTTTGTATAGACATGACAAGGCACATTCGACAAACACAAATACAATTTTTAGTACCTATTTTAAGGTAATTGTCAGTGAGGGAACCATATACTGAAGTTTTCCCGCATTAACTTACAACAGTATAAACAATATGTAGTGTACGTCTAAATATATGATTAGGCCTATATAATATCTCAATATGTAATACTGTATTTCTTTATCTGTACCCAATAATTTATTTTCGCGGTATTAATTAGTATTGTTAATGGGGAGGGAATGAAAGAGATTAGTTAAATTGAATTTCGCGGCCTACGAGATCGACGTATCGTTTTCAAGCAGAGGTCGAAAGTAGTGCCAGCAAAGCTCGTAGCATGTAACGTTTTACATTATGTTGCATGAAACTGTTTTATGAACCTGTTACAAAGAACAAGATGTTTCGTGGAACCAAAGAGTATAAAAAGCAACTTTAATCTGTTTGGAACAGTTGAAACAGGTTGGTACACAAAACAGTTTCATTTCGAAACAGTTTCATTTTTGTAACAGTTTCAAAGTAGCAGTTCCAGAATATTCGTCCCATCTCTAGTTCTTTGTAAAGATGGAAATTTCTGGTGCAGAGCGAGCTTTCTGTGTGTTGGAATTCGACAAAAATAAAGAGTGCTACAGATGAGTAAAGGAAATTCAGGACTAAGTACGACAAAGAAGCTCCAAGCAGGAAGGAAATTTATTCCTGGCACAAGAAATTTGTGGGTACTGGTTGCTTGTGTCCTGAAAAAAAGAGGGTGAATTCTCCTGTAAATTTTGTTTCGTGTAACTGTTCATTCTTTCTCTGTGCCCTTCATATGTAAAAGACCATGTGTATGTGCCAACCAGAGTGCTGCATTGGAGTTAAATCGCTCGCTTGAACTCGGTCGAAAGTCGCACGCTCGAGCGAGGTAAGATCGGTCGTGATACGCTCGTAATAAATAGAAGGACAGTAGAAGGTCATCTTACCGATATGTCTTATCTTGTATGGAAGGCGACAGATAAGATACACATATGTTTTGCTCACACGGTAAAAATAAGGCTTTATTTTCTGCGTTTATGACAAACGTCTAATGGAACGTACCAAAACAGTAACATGAAGTTATAAATAAAATAGTATGAAAAACTTCGATATACAGTTATTATTCCTAATTAATAATTATTCAATATTTGATTTACCATATATATAATATGATAGGTCCATACATAGTGTTCCGCCTATATACTGCGACAATGTAGAAACGTTTTACAAAATATTATTATATAGCAGTAAATTAATAACAATATTAGTACAGAGATAACGTCACAGAAAATAAAATAAAACGAATAATTATGCTGCACAACTGTTACAGACGCAAAGGTTGATACACTAATTATTATTATTATTATTATTATTATTATTATTATTATTATTATTATTATTATTATTAGAAAACTTGATACATTTCTTGCATTATCGTCATTGTGTTCTCCGTTTATAATAATTACATTTACATTCAATAACATCTATCATATATGGCAAAAACAAAATCATTCCTGTGTGGGGAAAAAGAAAAACATTTACCTACAACATTTACATTACATTTTAAAGCAAGTTTTGTAGTTGTACTATGGAGAGGTTAGTTAAGCACTGCAAAGTTTTGAAATGATAAACATCTATGATGTTACTACACAGTTCATCACTGTAACAAGAACGAATGTCTAACGCTCGGCTTATACCGTTCGAGGATTTATCGCTCGCGACAATTTTACCCATCATGCATGTGCGCTACCTATCGGATTATGCTATGAACTACTTTGCGCTCGAGCGAAAACGTCCTGATGCAGACCTCTGGTGCCAACAGTACCACAAAGTATAGAAGAAACCCGAATCACGCAAGTAAAGTTGGTAGGTATTAGATATACACACACGTAAGCATAGGATTCGAGAAGCTGCCGCTACAGCAACAGAGAATGTATCGCGAAAGGTATGGGAAGAGTGATTACCGTGTGAACATCTGCCAAGTTACATGTGTTTTTTTTTTATATAAGTCCTGTTACTCTACACTTCGCCTATCGTTTACCATGAAGAGGACGGTCAGCTTGCTGTTTATCTCGTGATGTCAACTGATGCCCATAGGAGCAAGCGCGCGCTTTAGATCCCAGGAGAGCCTGAGCGCTTTACAGCGGAAAGGAAAGAGACAGACGAAAGATGTATATGCCGCTTGGTCGAACTGTATTCAGGGATGGCCAGCACTGATTCAATGAATAAAGGGAAAAGAACTTATTAAGACTACAGTGGGTGATCAAATTATTAGGGACACTTGGTAAAAGTAGGAATTTCATCTTCAAATTCACATAAAACACAAGTAATTTGGATTTTCTTAACTGGAAAAGCTTTATTACTCTAAATAGTGTTTTATAAACAATAATATAACATATTTAATTGTGTAATAATGAATATGGAATGAAATAAACAAGAAAACTAATATTTTGTCACACATCCCTTTGCAGCAATTACAGTTTTAACTCTATTTGGCATACTAGAAATGCATTGAAGACAATTGTTTTTAATTTATTGGCTGTGATGCCACATATTGATCAGTTTTTCTATTAAAGATTGTTTATTTGTAATAATTTCTGAATGATTTTGCCTCTTCATTAACCCCCAAATATTTTCAATCGGATTAAGGTCCGGAGAGTTACTAGGCCAATCCAGAACCCTAATTTTGTTATCAGACAGGAATTTTGTCACCTTATTTACCTTGTGACAGGGCGCAGAGTCGTGAATGAACACAAAATAACCATCTGGAAACCATTCACGGACTTGTGAAAGAAGCCGTTCCTTCAGAACCTTTATGTATTGATATTGTCTCATCATTCCTTGAACAAAATACAGGCGACCAGGCCCATGACCACTAATCACAGACCACACCATGATGCTTAGAGGATGTTTAACAGTTTTTTACATAGAAAGGCGCCAATGAGAGATGCTGGAATCAACATATCTTCTATGACAACCCGTCAGAGGATCAAAGAGTTAGGATTCTCATGTCGAACTCCAATCAAGAAACCATTCCTGAAACCATACATAGTGAAGAAGTTCCTCTCTTGGGCAAAGCAGCATCAATTTTAGACTGTGGATGATTGGAAAAAAGTAAGTTGTTTATCATTCACATTATTTCTTTGTTAGTCACAATTTTACTTTGTGCAAATGTGTTTTATGTAGGCCTGCTGTTTATTTCTTTTTCAGGTGTGTTTTTCAGATGAATCTACCATACAGATACTTGCTGACAAATCTGTGTTCGTTAGAAGGCGTAAAATTGAAAAGTACTATAATGACTGTATTATGAAGACTGTTAAACATCCTCTAAGCCTCATGGTGTGGTCTGTGATTAATGGTCATGGTCGTCTATATTTTGTTCAAGGAATGATGAGACAATATCAATACATAAAGGTTCTGAAGGAACGCCTTCTTCCACAAGTCCGTGAATGGTTTCCAGATGGTTATTTTGTGTTCATGCACGACTCTGCGCCCTGTCACAAGGCAAATAAAGTGACAAAATTCCTGTCTGACAACAACATTAAGGTTCTGGATTGGCCTGGTAACTCTCCGGACCTTAATCCGATTGAAAATACTCGGGAGCTAATGAAGAGGCAAATTCATTCAGAAATTATTAAAAATAAACAATCTTTAATAGAAAAACTGATCAATGTGTGACATCACGGCCAAGAAATTAAAAATAATTGTATCCAATGCATTTCTAGTACGCCAAATAGAGTTAATGCTGTAATTGCTGCAAAGGGATGTGTGACAAAATATTAGTTTTCTTGTTTATTTCATTCCATATTCATTATTACACAATTAAATATGTAATATTATTGTTTATAAAACACTATTTAGAGTAATAAAGCTTCTCCAGTTGAGAAAATCCAAATTACTTGTGTTTTATGTGAATTTGAAGATTAAATTCCTACTTTTACCAAGTGTCCCTAATAATTTGATCACCAACTGTATATCCATGTTAATTTTTAGATTTGTCTGAGAAGTATAAGTGTATTATAAGAATTTAAGTTTCAATTTTAATGCTCATTTTTCATGAGTTTCCTTTTTATTCAAAAGCAGTATTTTCTCAGCTTCCTACAGAAAGGTAAAATTTTCAGATATGTTATTTAGTAGCCTTACAAGTACTGAACGATCAGCGCGTCTGGCTGCGAAACCAGGTGGCCCGGGTTGAGGTTTTTCCGGGGTTTTCCCTCAACCCAATACGAGCAAGTGCTGGGTAACTTTCGGTGCTGGACCCTGGACTTATTTCACCGGCATTATCACCTTCATATCATTCAGACGCTAAATAACCTAGATGTTGATACAGCGTCGTAAAATAACCCAATAAAATAAAAAAATACAAGTACTGAAACAATGTTTTCGTAAATCTAATATATCGTAAATTTGTATTACTGGAGATACGTATTGAACATTTTGAAAATATTCCCATTGAAAACGTTTGTAAGAAAATGAATTAACAAAGGAACTACTGTTACATCATAATCAAAGATACTGAATGTGCCCATGTGTTGTTAGAACGTCAGCTCTTTAGCTTGAGCGGATTTCGAGAAAATAATTTAATATTCTGATGACAGGAAGTTGCGCACCAATATTACCTTAAAAGCATAATGCGGTAAGAGTTTTGTTATGTAATATTAGTTACAGTTGGATCACATACTTAGGTAACTTTGCTTTGTACTGTAATATTGTTTTTTTTTTTTTTTATTGATTACTTTTATAAGGCTAAAAATACCATCAATATCATTTCCTACTTACCATGTCATATTTAATCTCTTTCTTTGGGATATCACTTTCTTTATAAATGATGTTTCATTCACTTAATATAGTATAGTTTTACTACTACGAAATTTATGTGAATATTTCTTCTTAACTCTTTATTATGTTATTAACTGTAATATTAAGAAACTGTTGTTAGTACTTTGTTTTACAGACAATATAGGTAATATCAAACAGAAAATAGCCATATAAAATAAAGACATAAAATTTCACGTTCTGTTTGAAGTTTGTAGACCACTGTTTTCTTAATCCAACAGGCTCCTTATTCATATACATAATCTTTGCTCCTACCATACCTAGCGCTTGATGCCCGCGCACGACGTCAAGGTCAGAAAAATACGCTTGCTTTGACATCACTGGTCTACCTCTTCAGAGGTCTTCCTATTACACTTGCTCCAACAGATCTATTGTCCCTCAGGCTTTCCATTTCGGTTTACAGTCTGGCTATTTCTAAACGTTTTCTGATGTCCACAATCTGACGCCTTCTCGATAACGAGATCACAGATCCGGTCTCCTATTACAACTATTGTTCTTGAAATTTTATCTTCATCTCTGTAATAACGTACATTTTGACTTTGATAGACACTATTTTTCTAGGTATCTACGCAGTTGAATCTCCAAGTTTTTATTCTTAATAATTACTGTTTTCTTTCGGCTGTTTCGATTACGGAGTCGATTTCGCAAGTTATGATTGGCTTGACCATGGTTTTGTGTAAATGTTAACCTTGCTCCCAGCAGTCATGTATTGTTCCAGGTTACGTTCCTGATATTCTGAAACCTTTAATCGTTTGTTGCATGACCTAAAAATTTCTCTCATGGAAAATTTCGTCTCCTTGTTGTTTTTGGACCAAACGGTTCCACAAATAACTTAATGTGATGTAATGTAATTCTTTCAATGCTTTACTTGTACATAACTAAATATAAGCTGTGATTTTCAGCCCGAATTGTACTTACGTTCATTGTTATTCCTTTAACTGCATACACTATACATTTCTGAATAATCTTTAAGTAATATAACGCGGTATCTATAGCTAAGAATGAAAATTCGGATATGTTACAAGTATTCAAAACTGCTACTTAAGAAAAATATCACAAGGTTAAAGGAATATATTCTTACTTACAATCAGTACCTTTGATTCTGAATTTTAATTTATAAAATCGTAATAATATAATTTACAGCAAGTATTCTATAAGAGCGGATGAGATGGGATATTTTAACACACAATGAAAGAAAGACACTTCGTAATTTGCATGTAATCCTATAATTTAATTTTGTATGAGGCAGTTTGAGCTGGTGTCACTTCATATTATTATTTTTTCTTAACGCACCATCGTTCACTTCATAAGTTTCTTTATCTTTAAATTGCCACAATAGTATTCTGAATAATCTTTAAGTAATATAACGCGGTATCTATAGCTAAGAATGAAAATTCGGATATGTTACAAGTATTCAAAACTGCTACTTAAGAAAAATATCACAAGGTTAAAGGAATATATTCTTACTTACAATCAGTACCTTTAATTCTGAATTTTAATTTATAAAATCGTAATAATATAATTTACAGCAAGTATTCTATAAGAGCGGATGAGATGGGATATTTTAACACACAATGAAAGAAAGACACTTCGTAATTTGCATGTAATCCTATAATTTAATTTTGTATGAAGCAGTTTGAGCTGGTGTCACTTCATATTATTATTTTTTCTTAACGCACCATCGTTCACTTCATAAGTTTCATTTCTTTAAATTGCCACAATAGTATATTACGAAACAAGATTAAGAAGTGCTTTTACAAAATTTGGGGAAAAGTTTGAAAAAACGAGCAGAGCGACATTTCAATTTTCGAGATTTTGTAATGCACTTTACAAATGTGTATTACACAACTCTTTTTGCAGGATCATATTTTTAAAATTGTAAATACAATATATTTTGCAATGAAAATTTAGAGCAATATTATTCCAAAGCCTACGCAAAACTACACTGTAATGACAACTAAGTAATAATAAGTGCACTGTAATGGGTCTATTTCAGTACAGTTTTATGTTATGAAGAATGGTTTTCATAGAAACAAGTTTCTGTGTGGGAATTCTAACTTTCAAGACTAACAACAATAGCTGTAAATACAACAAAAACACGATCGTGCAAAAAACACAATGCACTTTTCTTTGGACATCCATCTTGTACAATTAATGGTAAAATTGAAAATTTTTGCATTTCGTCGATTGTCACCGTCTTTTGTTCCCTTCAGTGCCTGAAACTTATAGATGAAAAAATTTGAGAATTTTATTTTTATCTGGCACCAATATTACATTTATAGGCTACCTCTATTCATTCAAAAAATGTAATCCTCTGAAACCCCACCATGGCTTTTGGGACACGGTGTATTATAAAGTGAACTTCTTTAAAGCAAATGTACTTAATGTACTTGACAGTTGGAATCTAAAAACCAGATACCATATGATATCGCAAAATTCGGGAGTACAGCAACTCTGGAGAAGAAAACTATTTTAGTAGCACAATATACATATGAGTAAATGCGATAAATTGGTAAGTTATCTTAGAGTTTGATGAGTTACTTTTTATCAAATGCTAATGTAGTTTATCTTCATGTTAATTATGATTAAGTGAATTGGCTCGACTCAGAAGAGTGAACAATGTTCAAAATAATGTTATTAATGTTATTATAATATAGTTAAGTAGTTTTATCTTTATGTACTCTACATATTTAAGAGTTGTTTTCAATTATATGAAATTATAATAAACATGTTAATTGGCTAAACAGTAATATGGCCTATTTCGTAAGTCCTTGCAAACTTTTTGAAGTTTTTTCTGACTAATAAACTCACATTATTGGTTATTCTACTTCTATAATTCGAAAAAACCTTTTTTCATGTTATCTTCACAAATAGACATCCACTAATTTTAATAACATTAATTTTATATAATGTGTTTCTTCCTTGGATGAAATGACTTGTATATACAGGACTTTCATTTCAAAATTTCACAGTCTAAATAAGTATTTATTTCAATTAAATTAAATTTAAACAAAGGACACATCAATTTTTATTGAGGATAAAATTTAAAACCAGTGTTAACTGCATTTAGCTTTCACCTCCTCACCTCAATTTTGAGTAAATCTGTAATGATTGATTTTGGTGCCAAATGAAAGATCTCGCTAGATATGTCGATTTAAGCCAGACGTATTCATGTAAAACACCAGTAAAATGTAAAAACACATGACGCCGTGTCTCCGAACAGCCACACCGCGATGTTTTTTTTATACAAATTCATGAAATTTTGCATGCTTGTATTTCGTACTGGAAAATAAATCCTACCTTGAGAACTGTTTTATCATGTAAATTTCCTTTTCCATTATTAGTATTGTTTCACGTAAAAATAATTAAACTTTACATCCAAAAATCGCAAAAAATATTTCTTACTCATACATTCAACTGATAAGGGCGGATTTATTAATATACTAATTATGAATAAAATAGAGAAGAAAGCATTAAAATATTTAAAATTGTACAAGACATCAGCGAAACAAATGATCCCTACAAAAATTGCACCCTCCCCAATTTAAAAATATAATTTCCCTTAACAATAAAGGTTTTTCGAATTACAAAATTTTCTTATAAAGCTACAAGTATTACCTAATCACTATCAACTTCCAGCGCAAGATTAATTCATAATATATGTAGAAATTAAATTTCTAATTTTGCTAAATTTATACTACCGAAAGGTTTATGTACCTAATTAAATTTTGCACCCTTAAAATAGTACCAAAAATTAGTTATGAGTAAATGCAAAACAAATATTTTAAACTTGTATGAAAAGTCAGATTACCAAGTATCGGTATGAGTCACGCAGACTTACCCTTGAACTTAGAGATAGGCTACGACAGTTCTGCTGTTTGATAGAGGACTAAATAAAGATTACAAAACTGCCTGTAGCTAAAAATTCAATTTTTGGGAGTTACGATAGTATTATTCTAGGGGTGCGATGTGGAAATTACACTTTCATATAACAGTGGCAATGGGTTTTATAAAAAGGAAAATGGTACTGGATTCAGGACATTCACCAGGTATCTTCTTGCGTAATTCACATGTGGGTGCCTACACGTTGATAAATAATGACTACCAATAGAAACCATCGAGCGCAGAAGAAGCATTAATAAACTGTAAGCCGATAATTACATAGTTGGAATTCTCCATACGATAGAAATTGATCGTCAAAGAAGTGACTTCTGGAATCTCGCACCTCCATTTATAAGTCACAAAAATTTATATCATTAACTGAAATGTAGATAGCTCCCTTTAGATTTTTGCAATAACGTCTCTCCCTGAATTTAATTTCAATTTCATTTTTATAGATTCGGAATTTAAGTTCAAAACATTGCCGAAACCGAGATCAAGACATCGATATCCAAAATAACTTAAGTTCAGAATATAGCCGCAACCGAGATCAAGACATCAATATCAAAAATAACTGAAGTTCAGAACATAGCTGCAACCGAGATCATGACATCGATTTCCAAAGATAACTTAAGTTCAGAACATAGCCGCAACGAGATCAAGACATTGATATCCAAAGATAACTTAAGTTCAGAACATAGCCACAACCTAGATCCAGACATCGATACCCAAAGATAACTTAAGTTCAGAACACAGCCACAACCGAGATCAAGACATCGATATCCAAAGATAACTTTAGTTCAGAACGTAGCCACAACCTAGATCCAGACATCGATACCCAAATATAACTTAAGTTCAGAACATAGCCTCAACCGAGATCAAGACATCGATATCCAAAGATAACTTAAGTTCAGAACATAGCCACAACCTAGATCCAGACATCGATATCCAAAATAACTTACATTCAGAACATAGCAGCAACCTAGATCAAGACATCGATATCCAAAATAATTTAAGTTCAGAATAGAACCGCAACTGTGATCAAGAATTCGATATCCAAAATAATTTACATTCAGAACATAGCCGCAACCGAGATCAAGACATCGATATCCTAAATATTTTAAGTTCAAAATAGAACCGCAACTGTGATCAAGACATCGATATCCAAAATAACTTAAGTTCAGAACATAGCCGCAACCGAGATGAAGACATTGATATCCAAAAATAATTTAAGTTCAGAATAGATCCGCAACTGTGATCAAAACATCGATACCCGAAATAATTTATGTTCAAAACATAGCTGCAACCGAGATAAAGACATCGATATCCAAAATAACTGAAGTCAGAACATAGTCGCAACCGAGATCAAGACATCGATATCCAAAATAACTGAAGTCAGAACATAGACGCAACCGAGATAAAGACATCGATATCCAAAATAACTGAAGTCAGAACATAGTCGCAACCGAGATCAAGACATCGATATCCAAAATAACTGAAGTTCAGAACATAGTCGCAACCGAGATAAAGACATCGATATCCAAAATAACTGAAGTCAGAACATAGTCGCAACCGATATAGAGACATCGATATCAAAAATAACTGAAGTTCAGAAATAGTCGCGACCGAGATCAAGACATCGATATCGAAAATAACTGAAGTTCAGAACATAGCCGCAACAGAGATTTATACAAATTGCTTCTACGGTGTTCAGAAATAGTATTAAATTAGTAGAGTAACAAAAATGTCTGTTTTCAGAGAAATCCATCTGGAATGCTTGCATTAAAGGCCTTTGTACTTACCGGTAAATGAACTCTCTGCAAGGTCGGTCATCCAACCTGAAATTAGGAAAAAATAAATTTGATTATACGCAAATAAAATGTAATTGGTTAGTTCCTGCTCAATACTACAACGAAATGCGACATACTTCGTCAAAGAACATAAATAATTCGTCGCGAATACGATCTGAAGGTGGCGGACACGAGATCGAAGCGCCGCCAATCTCTTTGAGGGTGTCGCTACGTAGGGTTGTTGACCCTCGGCGAAGAACACGGAAGCTTATGAAAGCTTAAAATAAGCGAGACTATGTGACATATAAGGCACTGTAAAGGCCTAGTTATTCAGTGATGAAACCTGGGGCCTACGTGAAGCTCCTCGCAAAGCTGCGTGAGGTTATCTTCTCCTCGTATACTCAAATCATCGAGATGGGTGAGTTTCACACAATTTAATTTTATTCATACAATATTTATTAGGCATTATCACTCGATTTATTACTGTTTAAGAATAAATATATTTATTTTCATGTTGCTATGGCAACTTTAACATTGTCTTTGTATTCTGATGAAAAACTGTCTCTTCGTTAGTGCGAAAGCTTCTCGTTTTGTTCCATATCATAAACATAAAACATCTTAATGAATATTTTGCATCTGTATTAGGTGTATATCGGGTGAACAATTTATCTCCCTACCGGGAAACGGCAATTTTTATATCGGCGAGAGCACTCACACACGCTGGTTATGGAGACAGCGCTGTATCCATGATTCGACAAACCACAAACTATTCATGTAAAATATTATTACATATAAGTAGTTATTACTTTATTCAACCAAATTAACAAGAGAGATTCTAAAAGTGTCTTCTGTAATCGGGCCTTGATTTTGTGAGCGGCTTTTAAAAAGAGTGCATAGCGGAGTAATTGATCCTAATGTTCTATTTCCAGACAAGGACTATACTGCAATTTGTAGACTAATTATGCCCACCACATATCTCCCGATTTTACTCCTCTTCCAAAGGAAATCATAGTTCACACAGATGAGGAGGACATCCAGGGCGACCTGGAATTCCAAAGCATAATCGTCCGGCGAGTGACGAGGATGCACTCATCAAGGACAAAGGCCAAACTCCCAATGGTCATTGTCGATGTGGAGGTTAGGGTTTGCTAATTGCAACGCCTCGGCAAAGTGCTGAACTTGGTCCAAGGTCGCGCCTTGACCGGTCGGGCCTTTCGAGGTGCTTGCAATAGCTTCCTGCTGGGCCGGTGGGACAGGGGCGGAGATGGACTCTACCGTGGTAGCCTTGGTGGCTTTTCTGCTGCCCCTGTTGCGCTTAGGGCGCTGAGAGAGGGGTCCTACATTATTGGCAGCAGTTTGGGGGGCTGTCGCTGCCACGGTGGACCACAGAGGCGCGGCTACGGGCACTTCCAAAAGCGAAGGGATGGTCGCCTGCTGCTGCTGCGTTTGCTGCTGCTGTTGGCGGACCGGCCCGAGTTCCGTGCGTCGCTCCGCACGGGGCCCCTGCACAGGGGCGCGAGCCTGTGGCTGCGGCTGCTGTTCTCGGAACAGCTGCTGCTGCCTCGCAGCTCGCTCCACACGCTGCTGCCGGAGCCACTCGTATTGGAGCGTCCGCTGTTCCTCGAGCTCTGCCCTCCTCCGTCGGGCAGCCCTGCTCGTTCCTTCCGTGGCATCTCTAACCTGTAGTGCCACGGGACACCCTCCATAATTGGCGGTGTGAGCGCCAGTACAGAGTGCGCATGTAGCGGGGACATCGTGCGGCTTGCGACAATCTTTAGTCTTATGGGGGCGTGCACAAGCTCGACACATAGGCTGCGCTTTGCAGCTAGCCTGCGTGTGGTAGTACCACTGGCAGTTGCTGCACTGAGGCGGGCGCTTGCTGGGGACGTAGTCCTCAACTGTTACCCTCATCAGGCAGCACTGACGCAAGGCTCTCATTCTATCCCGGGTTTCGGGGGAATTCTCCACATCGAGCCCTATAAGAAATGGGCCACGGACCTATATGCCCTTCCCCATATATATTCCACCTTTATTATAAATTATGTATGCCCTAGTTCAGATAATATTAATAGTCTATTAAACATACGAGGTCACTCAATAAGTCGCAAATTGAAAGGACAGGGACCTCTCAAATTGCAGGTTAGAATTCACGGCGCTTCTTCCGACGGCCTTCAAATGCTTTGTCATCGAACAACGGATGACGGCGTCTTGCCATCCTAACGGCAAACACCAGCCAACTCCTCCTCGCCCCGTTCCGTGATCAAGTGATCAATCTCAGCCCCCCTCGCGTATGTGGTACCTAAGAGGTTACGTCCAATTTCGGCTTCCCCTTCAAAATTTTCTAGAGCTCCTTCAGGGGAGCAGCGTAACCCGGAGTGAGACTAGTGGCCAACAGGCTTGGAGCTCACATATTTAGTTTTGTACAGCCCCCAACCCCTTGCAAGGACGCGTTTTGCGTACCTTTTAAATTTTCCTCCCAATTCTCCTTCGATTTTTCGATTTTTCGAGCGCAGCGCAGACTGTAATCAGCACACGCAGTAGAACCAGCCGCACCAGCAATAGACACCACTGAAGATGTTCACCGCAGCAGTGAACGAAACGTTTGGTCTCACAACCAACAGACCACGGCCTCATAGCCCGGAAAACTTTTCTACTATTGACGCCGGCCGTGAAAGCCTACACTCCAAAAGAAATGAAGTTATTGGAAACCGATAAAAGTGGGCATGTGATTTAAAAATCCATAGCGCAGGAAGTTTAAAAATGACGTCTCAACATCCGATAAGGGCACAAATAACCACAAAATGTTATACAATGCATTACACCACACATATCAAAGAGTATTTTAAAGAAAACATTTTCTTTTTTTTAATTTAATTTACCGGAAACAACAATAAAAGTGGGCGAGTGATTTAAAAATCCATAACGCAGGAAGTTTAAAAATGGCGACTCAACATCCGATAAGGGCACAAATACCCACAAAATGTTATGCTATGCATTCCATACATATCACAGAGTATTTTAAAGTGTTTTTTTTTTATTTACTCATTTTTCACCAAAAAATACCATCCTCTCTCCTTAAGATACGCCATTAGTGAACCTTTGTTTCAGGAGATGATCACTGATCTCCACCATCAGGTTCGAGACATACAAATCACAGCCTGAAAACGTACACGAGGAGAAGCGGACAATTTGTGTTCCAACCATCCCGCATTGTGAAGATAAATATAATCTTAATGATATCAGTGTCACAGGATTTATGTTTGGAGTAAGAGGAACGATGCCTAATTTCTCGTACCAATTATGTAAGACCCTAAGGCTGCACAATTTTTCTTTCTAAACAACCTGGCCCTCCTGGTGACTAAAGAGTGAATCAAACTCTTACGAAATCACCTATTTTTTAACTCATTGGACTAAAAAAAACTGATGCACAATTATTATTTATTATAGCTTTCAATGTTTCTTTTTGTTTGCTTGTTTGTTTGTCACTTCTCTAACTCAGTTAACCTTCACTGTTTATTTTTATTTGTGTCCTATTTTCTTTTTTCTACTTTGTCTAATGTCAGCCTCTGATTTGAGAATGTTTCGGTAAATAAATAAAAACATAAGAAAAATATTACGAAAGAACCAGTTGTTTCACTAGTTGACCGCTTTTTATGTAAGGAGATAGTTCAATATCAGGAACCTACAGAATATTTAAGAGAAGTATAGGGTCGGTTTTCTTTTTTTTTTTTTTTTTTGTTCTGGTTTTCTCTCGATGTTATAGAAATATAATCGCGTCACTTCCCATGGAATATATGTAGTTTAGAACAGTGGTATTCAATCTATGGTACGCGTACCGCCAGGGGTACGCGGGATTGTCTCAAGAGATACTACACATGCCACTGAGCTCCTCACTACGTATGTAAAATGCTGATATATTTTGTTATATTGCCATAATTATTGCAGTTTACAAATTGTCTTTTTTTTTCATATAATTTACAGTGCAGTTTAAGAGTGTGAAGTTAAAAAATGTATTTTAGGGGTACGCCAGTAAAAAGATTGAATACCACTGGTTTAGAAGGTCCGTTAAAAATTTAATCGACACTTAAGAAAGTAAGTTAAAGATCGCTTCCCCGAACTTCATTTACTACATCATTGAAATTGTTTGAAAGATAGAGCAAATAAGAAATCCAAGAACAAATTTATAAGTTAATGACGGTTCCTGTGCTGATGTTCTGAGCGGATGATTGGATATTAACGGAAACAATATAATAATTCAATCTAGCAAAATGAATACAAAATGAATACCATTGAAGCGTTAGGATGGTAGCTGATGTTCAGAGCGGATGATTGGATATTAACGGAAACAATAGAATAATTCAATCTAGCGAATACGATTGAAGCTAAAAAATGAAGATATGACAGAAATTTAAAAAATGAAATATAGAGAGAAAATAGCAAATCTAAAGATGTTCAGAGCGGATGATTGGATATTAACGGAAACAATAGAATAATTCAATCTAGCAAAATGAATACCATACCGTTAGGATGGTAGCTGGAGTAGCATTGCGGGATTGAAGCTAAAATGAAGATATGACAGAAATTTAAAAAATGAAATATAGAGAGAAAATAGCAAATCTAAAGATGTTCAGAGCGGATGATTGGATATTAACGGAAACAATAGAATAATTCAATCTAGCAAAATGAATACCATACCGTTAGGATGGTAGCTGGAGTAGCATTGCGCGATTGAAGCTAAAATGAAGATATGACAGAAATTTAAAATGAAATATAGAGAGAAAATAGCAATGAAATATAGAGAGAAAATAGCAAATCTAAAGATGTTCAGAGCGGATGATTGGATATTAACGGAAACAATAGAATAATTCAATCTAGCAAAATGAATACCATACCGTTAGGATGGTAGCTGGAGTAGCATTGCGCGATTGAAGCTAAAATGAAGATATGACAGAAATTTAAAAAATGAAATATAGAGAGAAAATAGCAAATCTAAAGATGTTCAGAGCGGATGATTGGATATTAACGGAAACAATAGAATAATTCAATCTAGCAAAATGAATACCATACCGTTAGGATGGTAGCTGGAGTAGCATTGCGCGATTGAAGCTAAAGTGAAGATATGACAGAAATTTAAAAAATGAAATATAGAGAGAAAATAGCAAATCTAAAGATGTTCAGAAATTGGATATTAACGCAAAATAATTCAATAAAGATGTTAGGATGGTAGCTGGAGAGCGGATGATTGGATTTAAAAAATGAAATATAGAGAGAAAATAGCAAATCTAAAGATGTTCAGAGCGGATGATTGGATATTAACAATAGAATAATTCAATCTAGCAAAATGAATACCATACCGTTAGGATGGTAGCTGGAGTAGCATTGCGCGATTGCAGAGATAAAGTGAAGATATGACGGAAATTAAAAAATTAAATATAGAGAGAAAATAGCAAATCTAAAGATGTTCAGAGCGGATGATTGGATATTAACGGAAACAATAGAATAATTCAATCTAGCAAAATGAATACCATACCGTTAGGATGGTAGCTAGAGTAGCATTGCGCGATTGAAGCTAAAGTGAAGATATGACAGAAATTTAAAAAATGAAATATAGAGAGAAAATAGCAAATCTAAAGATGTTCAGAGCGGATGATTGGATATTAACGGAAACAATAGAATAATTCAATCTAGCAAAATGAATACCATACCGTTAGGATGGTAGCTGGAGTAGCATTGCGCTATCGAAGCTAAAGTGAAGATATTACAGAAATTTAAAAAATGAAATATAGAGAGAAAATAGCAAATCTAAAGATGTTCAGAGCGGATGATTGGATATTAACGGAAACAATAGAATAATTCAATCTAGCAAAATGAATACCATACCGTTAGGATGGTAGCTGGAGTAGCATTGCGCGATTGAAGCTAAAGTGAAGATATGACAGAAATTTAAAAAATGAAATATAGAGAGAAAATAGCAAATCTAAAGATGTTCAGAGCGGATGATTGGATATTAACGGAAACAATAGAATAATTCAATCTAGCAAAATGAATACCATACCGTTAGGATGGTAGCTGGAGTAGCATTGCGCGATTGAAGCTAAAGTGAAGATATGACTGAAATTTAAAAAATTAAATATAAAGAGAAAATAGCAAATCTAAAGATGTTCAGAGCGGATGATTGGATATTAACGGAAACAATAGAATAATTCAATCTAGCAAAATGAATACCATACCGTTAGGATGGTAGCTGGAGTAGCATTGCGCGATTGAAGCTAAAGTGATGATATGACAGAAATTTAAAAAATTAAATATAGAGAGAAAATAGCAAATCTAAAGATGTTCAGAGCGGATGATTGGATATTAACGGAAACAATAGAATAATTCAATCTAGCAAAATGAATACCATACCGTTAGGATGGTAGCTGGAGTAGCATTGCGCTATCGAAGCTAAAGTGAAGATATGACAGAAATTTAAAATGTTAAATATAGAGAGAAAATAGAAAATCTAAAAATGTTCAGAGCGGATGATTGGATATTAACGGAAACAATAGTATAATTCAATCTAGGAAAATGGATACAATACTCTTAGGATTGTAGCTTGAGCAGCATTGCGTGACCAAAATTGAAGTGAAAATATGATAGAAATTTTGATCGTTAAATATAAATGAGAACGCAATGTAACATAAAGAAATTACTTTAAAAAATAATATATGATGAATACTTTTCCAATTACATCTTATATTATAAACCAGAGATAAAAAGGAATATAGCAAACAAAGAAAGAAATAAGTGGTCTATAAGTAACTAAAATAGAAAATATTAAAAAGGATAGTACACGCGAAAGATATAATCTAAAGAGATGAAAATGAATAAGATATATGGAATTATAAGACATTTTTGCTCCTGTACTATTGAATTCAGACGAACTGAACCTAATAAATCTATATCAAAACAACATTTGAACACAGCTGCAATAAGAACATAGAATATAAATACCCAATAAGACACGCCACTGTAGACTGAGAAGCAGACAGGTAAGAAAATAATGTAAACTAAAATAAATAAAGTAACGCTGGAAACAATATACGAGACAAAGAAATTTCCAAAAAGTATTCGCCCAAAAGAAGAAATAGGTCTGTTTGATCTATGAATAATGGAGGCACACTGAGCACTGTATGAAAACAGACTATTAATTGGTTTGCTTAAATGATGGAGTACAAGAAAAATAATAAGAGAAAACAAAAATGGAATACGGAACTACATGTTGGGATCCCTATAGAATATATCAGATAAATTCATTAGAAAGTATCCGGTATAGGGCAGCTAAATTCGTTAAAGGTAAAAGAGAAGATGGAAACGATACGATAAAAGAACTTAAACGGGAAACTTTGGAAAACAGACGTAGGAAAACTAGAATAACATCATTGTATAGAGCACATCTAGGTTAGAAAGCATGGTTAGACATAACGGCTCGGTTAGAAAAGCCAACGTACTATGGTAGGAACGATCATGATTTTAAGATCAAATGTAGGAAACAGAAAACGGATGTAGGTAAATTCTCATTTTTAAATAGAACTATAAATGATTGGAATGACCTACCTGCAGCGGTCTTTGAGGGCTGTCCTTCCTTAAGGAGATTCAAGAATAACTTAAAAAGTTGTGTATAAAGTGCAAATTAAAATTAAGGTGACATTTAACATTTAATTTTTTAAGGTGACATGTATTTATTTAGCTTGACGAGTTACTTCCTTGGTTTGAATTGTAAATTACTTAAAAATAGCGTGTAAGAGGGCCTTAGACTAGCTTAAATGTAGTTCTGTTTATAAGTATGCATAAGGGTGTAATTATTTGACTTATTTGAACTGCTGTATCAGTGAAGCGAGGTGAGTCAGTGAAGTTATGGTTTTACAGTACAGTAAATAGTTCCGATCAGTGATAATTTATAGCGTCAATAAAATGTGTTCTATAGTGTCAGTGAAATGTGTTCTATAGTGTCAGTAAAATGTGTCCTAAAGTGTCAGTGAAATGCGTCATAGTGCCACTACAGTGAGTTAGATGAGAGTAAAGTGAAAGACTATTGAAACTTAAGTAGGGCTTATACATGTGTAGGTTGTATTGTAAAATTAGGTATTTTATTTATGTTTTAATATTAATTGTAATTATTGTGTTAAATTGTATTGTGTATTCCTATTCTATTGTGTATATAATTGTATTGTGTATTGTATAATTGTATTGTGTATTGTAAATTTTATTATGTATTGTTTATCATTTTATTTTGTATTGTTTATATTGTGTATACCACTGCCACCGGGTGCTTGCCCACTTGCAGTGTAAATAAATACATACATACAAGGCATTTCTTTCCGTCAGAATATAATTTTATTTTCTGCATCGTAGCTACTGTACATCACGACTTTAAGTACCCCTGCACTAAGTTTATTAACGTCATTCAGTTCAGTAGCAATGCCTTCCTTTATTGAAAAAAGTAGTTCATACAAGATCGATATTGCGCCTTTTTTTTTGTAATTATGCAACCTGAAAGTCCCAGCGATGTCGCGTGTGATAATCAAGTATGAAAATTATCACCGGTAATAAGTTGGATCCGAATTAGATATCGATCTCACGTTGGGCGCCGACCGGACGTATGTTACGTCATCATCGTGGTCCATTATCTCCATGGAAACATAAACAAAAATCAATTTTCGCATATTTTTTTTTCAAGCTGGAACTCTCAGATTCGAATGAAGAACACAAGCCTTGTAGTATTTTTAAATCAATAGTCTATGCAGAAATAAATTAATAATTTTGAAAATGTCACTAACTCTATGAATATGATTCAGTTTTTCAATTTATGGAAAAAATTATACTCTCTTTAATTATTTATTGAAATGTTTTGAACAGCTAACATGTCATCACCAAAATTTTACCGAAACACAGAAGTTAGTTTCTTTTTTTATGATCATGTTTATTATCCGATAAGCAGGTAATAATTTATTCATATTTTGTGTAATAGCCGTCTATGTGCTTATAAAGTATAATATAGTTATTAAATACTATAGTAGGGGAGACTCGGTTAATTCCGCAATTTTAAGAAGTAAATCTATCATATTTTTATCAAGATGTTCATTGAAAAATATTGTCAAGGTATGTAAACATGGACGAAACCTTTCATTACCAAATAAGATAAAGAGGCCTATTAAAATGCAAATATATTTAGTTGTACATACATTACAGTTGAAAAAGAACTCTAGTAATTCCGCAACAGTGTGGACAAATCCGCAATAGGACTTGGCTAATTCCGCAGTAGTAAATAATTATGAAATACATTATCAAAGTAACATAAAAGGAACAATTTATATGTAACAATGCTCACTTTCTTTACAGCTGTGTAGCAAAACACGAAAAACGGCCAACTTTCGATGTTTCACTGTATTGCCGACAGAGGTGTCTACCAATATCCTTGATTTTTTTCTATAGCACTGCAGAGGACATGCCTCCTGTTGACAGCCTCTCAAAACTTACGTTCACGCTATTGTAAAGCCACAGTAAAATCATGTATGTATGTATGTATGTATGTATGTATGTATGTATGTATGTATGTATGTATGTATGTATGTATGTATGTATGTATGTATGTATGTATGTATGTATTTATGTTGATCATTCAATACAATTCTAAATTACTATCAGATAATCACTATTAGATAAATGTCACATATGGCTTCACTGTTCTTTGAGTCTGGTTCATAATTATCTAGTTCCTTTCCATTTATGTTTATACTTGATACACTGCTATATCGCTAGTATTACTAAGAGATGAGTATTATGTAGTTACACAATTTTCACTATGGCTACTGATTGCACTTGTAATATTGTTATTACACTACTATATACACTATTTACAACTCTGTTTCTTTCTTTGCTCTCTTCTTCTTCTTTCTGAGGTTATAGCTTTTCTAAATTTACAGATTGAACAAATTTTATGTATTGTTTCTTATATTTAAGTATTAGTTCACTCAATGTGTTAGTCCAGTGACCACCTAGTTTTAGGATGTTGTTTCTGAACACACTTCTTTCTTTATCAAGAATGGCACACTGGAAGATTAGATGCTCAGCTGTCTGATCGCCCTTCCCACAAGGGCATTCGGGGCTGTCCAATATGTGGAAACGGTGGAAGTAGGCCCTTAGTTTTCCGTGGCCGGTTAGGAATGTCGTAAGATTATTATTCAAGGGGATATTGACCCGGAGTCGGTCCTATACACTGGGAAAATATGATTTGGTGACTGGTCCTTTAGTTGTTGTCTGCCAATCCTTTTCCCATTGAGATATGCTTTCCTTTGAAGTACTCGTAGCCACTCGCTTTCAGGAATCCTCTCGTAGCAACTTCTAGGTCTTTATTCCTTGCTGCTCCCTTGGCTAATTTGTCTGCTAGTTCGTTGCCTGCAATACCGACATGCGCCTTGACCCATGTGTACATGTGTAGTGGATAGTCCATCTCTGCTCCTTCATTTTTCTGGCCTGTTTTCTGATTGTTTCAATGATATTTTTGTGGTTGTTGGGACTCATGTATGTATGTATGTATGTATGTATGTATGTATGTATGTATGTATGTATGTATGTATGTATGTATGTATGTATGTATGTATGTATGTATGTATGTATGTGTGTATATGTGTATGTGTGTGTATGTATGTATGTATGTATTTATTTATTTATTTATTTATTTATTTATTTATTTATTTATTTATTCACACTGCAATGAGTATATACCCGGTGGCAGTGGTAACTAATTACACTCAATAATGACAATAACAAACTTATTAATTAAAAATACAATTAATAATAATACTAATAATTAATACTAACAATAATTTATAATAATAATAATAATAATAATAATAATAATAACAGGAAATATCCTAAATTAAATGAAGCACGATCACTTAAAATAACATTTAAAATAAATCTAATTCTAATAAATGTAAATCTAATATATGCACTACTGCGGAATTAGCCGAGTTTCCCCTACATTTAAAAGATTAACGTTTTTGGCAATATTTGCCATCTTCAGATCTACAACAATAACCTAGCTAAAATGTCAATGGAGGCCAATGCAGCCGATAGGAACTGAATATACGTCGTCACTAATGTCGGCTGGGAGACACGCGACAACTAGTTAATGTATGTAACCAAAATGCATGAACCAAGGATGCTTATCCTGATACAGCTACTTTATCCGAACCTTACTTATAAAAGACTGATACAGGCTATTTTGATTACCTTCGAAAGGGATTTGAGACAAAAAAAAACCCCTTCGCGGAAATGCAATTTTAGAACAATATTAGCACTTAAAATTTATGTCATAAGACTTGATTTCCTCCAAAATAAGATGCCTAGTAATTTTTACTACGTGTAGGATACGAAAACAAATTGCACACGTTTCTCAGTTCAAACACTGCTGCTTTTGTAGACCTATCTGTGGCACATTATTAAATTTGATGTCAACGAACGCATATAAAAATACAAAGAGAACTGTCGTTGGTATAAAGTTCGCGTCAAATGCGGTAGTTTACATCATAAAGAGCAGGAAGGGATACCTTCCCACAGTCAACACAAAGATACATTTTATAACACTATACTTCGTTCCACAATGTTTGACAGGAGAAATACACATTCCCGGCAGAGGAGGAGAGAAGTATATTGTAATTGCTATCAAACCAATGGCAGAGGTCTCACTCCACGCTTGCCTTGAAGTTGGGAGGAGGTAGGACGCTTCAGACCGCCCAACTTCAAGATAAGCGTGGAATGAGACCTCTGCTATTGATTGAATAGTAAATTCTCTAGTAAACTCCATACAAATTTGTTCAAATGCGTCGCTTTATGCCAGTAAAACTATTGATAACAGTATTTTTAGCCTTAGTTCAGTTTATAATACAGTATGGAATTATAGGATGGGGTGGATTATCACAGAGTACCATTCGTCCATTAATACTACTACAGAAAATAATTATTAAAATATATTTAAGAAGAAAACTTGATCATCCAACTCATCTCATATATAAAGAATTTAATGTTTTAAATATCAAGCAAATTTATATGTATACTATTTTGAATCACTACCATAAATATCAAGCTAAATTCATATCTTCCGATCATGGCCACAACACAAGAAGATACAATATTTCGCTACCCCTCATTGAACCAAAATGTAAGACTGAAGCAGGTCTAAGGCACAGTTCTAATTACGGTCCAAATTACATAAAGATTTTATAAAGAGGAATCCTAAACTAAAATTATTAAACAATACATTATTCAAAAAACAAGTACTTGAACTGTTTTTAAATTATAATCATGTAAATTCTTATCCTTTATTTATTTTTTATCACTTTAACAATGTTGTATTCGTAACTTAGTAGCCTATGTTTATGTATAGGATATGGTTTTTTTAGTTGGTTATTTAATGACGCTGTATAAACTACGAGGTTATTTAGCGTCGATGAGACTGGTGACAGTTTAATCACAGTTGTGATTATTATTATTATTATTATTATTATTATTATTATTATTATTATTATTATTCTTTTATTTATTATTTGTTTCTTCTATCCAGTTTTCATTATTGGTCACACCCGACCTCAAGCATCTTGCTTTTTCGGGTGTGACCCAGTTACATTGTATTTATACAATAATTTGTAATATGTAGGCTATTTGACTATGAGATTGGTAATAAATTTCGAATTTTGAAGAATATTCGTATACGAGTATTACAATAGCATTGTAAAATCTTTGTTATTGTATGTAATTTTTGCTTGCAATAATAAAAAAAGTTATACTTCTCTCTCTCTCCCTGCCGGCAATGTTTACTTCTCCTGTCAGACATTGTGGAACGAAGTATAGTTCCATATCTCGACCGCCTATCAGTTATCGAAAACAATCGTATTTCTAGTCACTCTTTTAATAATAACTGAAAATTAAGAGTTAATGACGTCACACTACCGGCAGTCTCGTTGCAGAATATGTCCCCGAAGCGGCTGCTGCTGGCAGGGATTCTCATCGTAACGGTCGGCGCAGTCCTGGGTTGGTACGCGCTGCCCAAGATGATCTACGGGCAGATAGCTGCAGTGAGTTATGCAATGAACCACAACTTCAACTAGTGCCATTTTAGAATTAAACCAATGGTTTTCCCAGAACAAGCTATGAAATATTTCATATAAAACAATTTTTATCTCAAAAAGAAAGCAAAAAATAAGCAACCCTGTACTTTTTATTATTTTTGCTTGAAATATCCGAAAAAATAATTTCCTAAAATTAATTACATTACTTACGGCTCACTCTTTATATTGAGAAAATGTTTAAAATAGGGACACATTATTTGATATGGCAATGGAAAAGTAAATGAAATGCATTTGATCGCTAGAACATCAACTTGAAGCCGGGGACGGACTTGAGAGAAATGTGGTCCAACTTTCCTGACCCAGTGGGATTCAAAGTTTACTTCTTCAACGTGACCAACCCCGCGGAGATACAGAGAGGAGGCAAACCCGCCGTACAGGAGATCGGACCTTTTGTTTACGAGTAAGTACATACCATTCGCCAGGACACAGGTTTCGTTCAGGTAAATGTCGTCGGCCTTTTACTGTTACAGATCTAACGTGAATGCCGAGGAAACAGTGTTTACATTTCCCCTGGATCGAGGGTTAAATGGTTTTGCGTTGCGTAGTATGGACAGATAATGTAGGCTAAAGGGACGTCAAAGTTAGAACATAGCACAGTATTACTATACAGGGGATTCACGAGGATTTATCGTCACTTATGGAGCTTATTTCCGAAGACATTCTGAGCAAAAATTGTCATATAAATATGTGTCCTAATCTCAATATTTTCAGAGTTATACTAATTTGTAATATTTTGTAAAATACCATTACTCTTTATTTTTAAGAGTAAAAAAATATTACAGATAAAGAATGAAGTATTCAGGAGTATCATTTCTTACTACTAATTCCACAATTTGGGACATCTGACCGACATCTACGGCTGACCACTAGGATCCAGAATACAAAGCAGAGGTTAACTTAAAAATAAAGTACAATATGATTTGCTGAAAGAATACATTTTTATTTTAGTAGGTTATTTTACGACGCTTTATCAACAGTTTAGGTTATTTAGCGTCTGAATGAGATGGAGGTGATAATGCCGGTGAAATGAATCCGGGGTCCAGCACCGAAAGTTACCCAGCATTTGCTCATATTGGGTTGAGGGAAAACCCCGGAAAAAACCTCAAACAAGTAACTTGCCCCGATCGGGAATCGAACCCGGGCCACCTGGTTTCGCAGCCAGACGCGCTGACCGTTACTCCACAGGTGTGGACGAAAGAATACAGAACAATGATAAATTTAAAAATAAAGTGCAATTTTCTGAAGCTAAAAATTTGTTGTGAATTTCGTAGTTGTTTCGTACAGAATTGTTTTTAGATATTTAACAACAAAATTACATTTTTCTTATACATTTATCACAACAATTGTTACAAATCACGCCACTCTTGTAAATTCTTCAAGACTTCAAATGTATTAAGATGCATAATTAAACTGTAAATAATCAAATTCCTAAAGTTGTATGATTTGTAACAATTTTTGTGATAAGTGCGTAAGAATGATGTAATTTTTAGTTAAAAATTGGAGAAACAAAATATGTACAAAGCAATTAACAACACAGTTTTAGCTTTAGAACACTAACCAGTTAAAGAAATTAATCTACTGAATAGTTCATTCTCTATTTGTAATATTCTTTTACCCTTAAAACACAAGAAAATATATATTTTACTAACAACTTGAAATTAGTGTAACTCTGAGAGTATTGGGATTAGGACACATGTTTATATGACATTTTTGCTCAGAATGACTTCGAAATAAGCTCCGTAAGTGGCGGTAAATCCTCGTGAATCACCCTGTATAGTCGACTTCCTTTCAGTGTAGTTCATGACAATACAGTAGGCTTATATACGGTAGACTAATAGAACAGTCACTTTCCATTTACTATACGAATATTAGAAAGAAATCGTACAAAAATGTCGTGTTATATTTCTACTGCAATATCTCATTCTACCATGTAGAATTTAGTAAATAAAATGAGAGAGAAACCAACTCATTTTCAAGTAGAACACATGGCGCATAAATCGCGTTCAAACTGAAGAAAAATCGGGATAGGGTGCATCGGAGAGCCAGCTGTAAGTTTTATGCGCGAATACGTCGCTGATAGAATTGCTGTTAAACTATAGCAGTAACAACATCTCCCCTTTCTAGATATAATGATAACCAGTATCTTCGCTATACTGTATGAACTGAGAATAAACATGTCGGTTGTTATAGTAACCATCGTGGCTCTATCGTTTGCTACCCGATGCTTATACGCTCGCACTGCATATGCCTCGACACTGTGAATTTTATCTCTTCACTCAAATTAATTCGCGGATTTTTTCGGATTAACTTGTCGACTACTGATGTTGCTCATTAAGATTTTAGGTTGCTTTGACCCAACTACGAACGTTCTATCACTTTCCATTCTCGAGTTACACTGCCTCCGCTGCCGCGCGACCCGCCAATTCGTGCCTGAAATTCTCCCGTCTCGGGTATTACTGGATGACAACATCCGCTCCAACTCAAGGTCACGTTGGGTACAATGATCTTTCGTCTGTCAGTCTCGTTTACTTCATGCGAATATGTAGTGTAGTTTAGAAATTATAGACGCGACAAAACGTGCTTGAAAATATGTTGGTCGACTCATCATAGTGCTGGGCCTATCTTAAAAACGTAGGCTATACACGTCAAAACTCGATGGCATATTCAAAATCATTAAGAAAATTATCTCAACAGGATGTTGCATCTAAGTCTTAGCGATGAAATTGTTAAAACTAAAACCTGTAGTGCCCTATTCACAGACATTCTTAGCGCTGACTCCGGTGGATGATCAACGAACTAACGTTTTTCGTATTCATAAACCAGTGTTAGCGATATGAAATGATATGAATCCTGTACAAGTAACCAGTCGATAGCCGGGGCTAGTTTAGCACACTCGTAGCGCGGGTTAGCGAAAGTCTATGAATAGCACCCTTAAAGACTACACGTACCTGGGGTTCAACTCCTTCAATAGAAATGAAATTCAGCGTGCGTCAAATTATTTTTGAAATATGTGAAATTTTCATTAGAAAAGAGGTCACAATCTTTAATTTTGTAATTTGACTGGTCTCATTCAATTGTAAACTTATTTGTTCTATATCTAATCATTTCTCGACTATTTAACTAAAAACAAAAATGTAACAACACAAAATACTTTACACTCAGAATCAAATAAAAAATTATCATTTATGAGTAGTTATTTAATTTTTTACTGATCTTCGTAACACAAAATGTTGGAAATTCAGGATATTGACTACGGAGTTACATAATATTGGGGCTAGACCAAAGCTGTCTTTTAATCACGCCATTGTGAAAAGGCTTTTCTGCCTAAGTTGTAAACATAAATAAATGGTAGATCTATATAATTTTGTGATTTTTATGATAATATCATAGTTTAATAATATAATAATACATATTAGGGGAGAGTCGGGTAATATCGGGTAATGTCGGACAGTGAGTTTCTTTCATCTACCACACTATGATAGTACCTGATTGACATGGTTACGTTTCTGTGATGTCGCATAGAGAAACGTAACCATGTCATTCAGGTACTACCATATGGTGGTAGATGAAAGAAACGCACTGTCCGATATTACCCGATGTCCGATACTACCCGACTCTCCCCTATACATATTCAGTGAGAACTTATCGGACCCACACAACATGGTTATCAAATTTGCATAATTGAAGGGTTGATAGAAAAAACAACCCATGTCAAAAAAACACTTTTTTCAGGGGAGCGAAAAAACATTATATCTCGTTATGTAAAAGGATAAGAAACTTAAAGTATAGGTATAAATACCCCAATGCTTTATAAATATATTGCTTGTATTTTAAGCATACACAGACGCCACATGATTTTAGCTTTCCATTAGTACCAATATCTCATTTTCGGCTAAAACTGACATGGGTTGTTTTTCCTATCAACCCTTCAATTGTTCAATCTTGTTGCTGTTCAGTCAACTGTCCGAAGAAAGGTTTGAACCACTCAAGTGACATCCTAGATCATATATGTAACAGATAACTCATCGCTACGTTAAAATCAGCAGCACTTTGAAGAGAACAACCGCCAGGATCGCCACTCGTCCGTCGTAAACGAACACGAGATGGCAGCACAGTCGCTAATGCAATTCAAATGGGTATTATGACGTGACTCCTTAAGTAATAACTACTGTAGATGGCAGCGTAGTAAACCTGACAAGAGTTGTTAACCTCAAAACCTATAACCCCGACATATCTGTTACATATATGATCTAGGGTGACATCAATAACTCATCACTCATGACGCAACTAAGCCAGGAGAAAATGGGGTAGAGTGGCCAGTACCTTTCCCCCTCCATTGCATAGGCCTACATCACTGGCTAGTAACATATTGCACTAAATAGACTGTTCAATCTGATAGATTTTAAATTCTGAATAGAGTTTAGAAGGGTAATCAATAGGTTTTCAAGCAGATTTTCATTATCCACTTTTGTAAAAAAAAAGTTAGAGGGGTTAAAGAAATTTTTTAAGTTTCACCCCACGAAATAATGTCATTTGGATGGTGGACTGGAAAATAACTAAATAAACTGCATGTAAAATACTTCTGGGTAAAATATGTCTAAGAATGATAAAAATGTCTATGAACGGCTCATAGAAATAAATCAAATAAATAAGGAAATCGAAAATACGCGCTTGTATCATCACCTGTTAAAAACACTGGCGACAGCACTCCCGCGGATTAGGCCTACATTGTAATCCACCCTAAAAACATATATTCTATCCATTTTGAATCTTGCGTACACCACTTTTAACACTTGAATATAAATAATTGATGAACTAGTGGACTTACTCGTGTTAAATATGTAACATTTTTCCGGCTTACAGCTGTTTCAGTGCATCACGCACCATCATCAGAGCCTACTAGATCTCGGCGTCATCTCGAACTTCTCTGCCTGTTAGGAGGGTGTGTTTTATTGTTGGAATGTGTTGGATTGTGTAGTCGAATAGTGTGTGTGTACTAAAACTGATCTGTGTGTTGAGGATTTGATCGGGGTGTGTTTTAGTGTGTTTGTATATTTCGTATTGTTCTAGTGTGTTGAGTTTTTGGTTTTTGGTTCTTGGGTTGTGTGTGTAGGATTTCCATGTCCGTATTTATGTTATTGTATGTATGGTTGGCATTGGTTACGTGATCGGCATATGTAGATGTATTGTGTCCTCTGGTTATAGCTTTAATGTGTTCTTTGTAGCGAGTTTGGAATGATCTGCATTACATTAAAGCTATAACCAGAGGATACAATACATCTACATATGCCGATCACATAACCAATGCCAACCATACATACAATAACATAAATACGGACATGGAAATCCTACACACACAACCCAAGAACCAAAAACCAAAAACTCAACACACTAGAACAATATGAAATATACAAACACACTAAAACACACCCCGATCAAATCCTCAACACACAGATCAATTTCAGTACACACACACTATTCGACTACACAATCCAACACATTTCAACAATAAAACACACCCTCCTAACAGGCAGAGAAGTTCGAGATGACGCCGAGATCTAGTAGGCTCTGATGATGGTGCGTGATGCACTTAAACAGCTGTAAGCCGGAAAAATATTACATATTTAACACGAGTAAGTCCACTAGTTCATCAATTATATATATTACTAAACAGAAAAAAGTCAGAATTACATCGAAATATTCCAGACATCAGAGTTAAACTGTAACAGGAAAGCACTGAAAATTTCACGCAGATGTGATGACGTAATAACCAGTAGTGGATTACAAATGTATGTCACGCGAGTACTGGATGGTTAATACAATTTTAACTTTTGCATCTGTTGTCTAATAATTTAGTCAATATTTATCTACAATACATTAAGATCGGCGACATATTGCAACCTTGTCGAAGTCATAAGTTTACTTTACTATTTCATCTTCATTTGATCTGTATACCTTTATTTTCGATACACTTAATTCACATTTTTAATCTGGCATTGTATTGCAGTGAGTATAAGCACAAGGCGGATTTGTTGGACCACGAGGAGGACGACAGTATATCTTTCAGCAATCGCGACACGTGGTACTTCAACAAGGCCAAGTCAGGAGCGTTGACGGGGGACGAAATGATCACCATCCCGCATATGCTCGTCCTGGTGAGTGGGCTCATTTCTCTTCCGTTAGCTTTTGTTTCTGATCCTATAACTTCATCTCATCCCCATGCTACAGGGAATGGTGCTCTCCACCGAGAAGGACATGAAGGCCATGTTACCACTCATCACGCGTTCCATCCCTCACATCTTCGGAAATCCGAAGTCAGTCTTCCTTACAGCCCGTGCAAAGGACCTCATGTTCGAAGGGGTGCTCATCAACTGCACGATTAAGGATTTCACTGCGCGCATGCTATGTACCTTGATGCGCGTGCAAGGCAAGGACCTCATCAAAGTTGGCAAGCATGCCTTCAAGTTCTCGTTCTTTGGTGGGGTAAGTGATCAAACTCATGTTTTACATGACAATCCTGGACTAATAAGTCTGAATTCCAGCAGAAATTTTAGAATTATACAGGGACATCAATTTATTTTTACTTGCATTTTTATTGTACCTCAATTTCTGAATGTACTTCACTCCCACCCCTTCACTAATGTCCTTGCTCCCGTCAGACACACAAACTTACGGCCGCTGTTGCATTCGAAGTCTTCAAGCAGTGAAGTAAACACTGCAGTGTATAGTGTGTTTCATAAATATGATTGCGTTTTCTATAGAAGAAAGAACCTATATTAATAATAATAATAATAATAATAATAATAATAATAATAATAATACGTGGCGCTACAGCCCGTGAAGGGCCTAGACCGACCAGCCGGCTGCTGGCCTCACGCCCACATGTCGAAGCAGAGGTGGACGATCATCCAACCAGAATGGAGGTATCGTGTGGTTAGCACAATGATCCCCCCAGCCGTTATAGCTGGCATTCGCAACCGGATTTCGCTACCTATCGTAGCTCCCCAAGTGCATCACGATGCTGGGTGGGCACCGGTCCCATACACTGACCGAAATTTCATGAGAAAATTTCTTCCCCCATGAGGACTCGAACCATAACGCGAGTCCTAGGCAGGATGCCTTACACCGCGACGCCACGGCGCGGGACATATTAATAATATCGTACTAAAAAATTATATTCAAGAAACGATAAATTCAATTTCAGAGAATATGCTTCAAAATGTTTTTAATAATATGCGTAAAGAATTGAAGCCTGCATTTGTAATGAACGGCAACCATTTTCAGCAACTTGTTTAAAAATTCAGATTAGCTTTTTTTGAATTGAGGTGGCTAGAAGCAAAGGAATGCTAGTGACATTTGTAATAACATGAGTTAAGTGCATCAAGTGTAAGCAAAAGTATCTAAAATTTTAGTGGCAAAGGGATATTTTAATCGCATCACACATTAAAATTTAAATAAAAATTTCACCGATTTTACGAAAGCTATAATTAAACCCCATTTTCTCAAAAGTAACTTAAGTGCACTTACAGCCCTTTACTTATGGCCCCCCAATTTAAATGCACTCTCTTTATATTGTATGTTAACATCAATAATTAATATGCTAAATAAAGTAGACATTACATAACGAACATAGCCGCCTAATAAGTTGAGTTTTTGAAAAAAAATGTTACTACTCTACTATATTTTGATAAATTCCGTAAAAGTGATGATCAAACTGAAAATCGTAATATCGTATTTCCCTACAACATAAATGGATACACTACTTTTCTCTCCTCCTATACCTAGTAAAATGATTTGTTTACATATTGCACTAGTAACATCAAACTCCTGTAATGGAAGGGGGCAACAGTGTTTCCGAGTATAGCCAGGTTAATGTTAAAAATGTTGGTAAAAATAAAGTGATGTCCCTGTACAAATAATGAACAATATTGTTGTTAGGGCAACTTTCTTAATCCAGTTATCATTATCATCACCATTCATGTACAGGGACATCATTTTATTTTTACTTCAATTTTTATTGTACCTGAGTTTTTAAATGTACTTCACGCCCACCCCATCTACTAATGAAGTTCCAACTCTCTTCCATACAGAACCAAGGCCGCATATATTAAACAGTAAGTACTGAGTTAGTGAGTATAGTACGTTCCAAAAATATGTTCGCGTTTTCCAGTGATGAAAGAGCTTTCAATATTGAAACATATTTTCGCACAGGTACTGACGTCCGTTTGCCTACGTCGCATCCCGATTTCCCCCACCAGCTTCTGTTCTCCCCACTGTAAAGTCTAGTGGCTGGGCTGTCTTGGCTCTTTTCTGAAAACATTAATTTCTTTTAGGAATTGGACGTCTACGTAATATTATACAACTGTTTAAAATAACTTAAATGAAAGGACTTTGTTAAGTAATTAACTGTTACGTGATTTCCTCCCTTTCTACGACCCTGCAAAAAAACACTTGGACGGACATTAGGTAGCATGTCTAAGTAATTTTATCTTTTCAGATCGGGCAGAAGTGAAGATTGAATTAACAGTACGTAAGATACTCTTTTATAGAGTAGGTACAGAATTATTTCAACATGAGTTACTAGTACGAAGGACGAAACTGGTAATTGGAATTAGATGCAATAGTCTATAGTGCGATAATATGAACAAAAAAAACTGAAGCCTGTATCAAAATGAACGGCCACCATTTTCAAAAATGTGTTTAATATCCATAGTATGATTATTTTTCAATTTAATTTCATTCTCTGTATTGTACGCTAATGTGCTGTAGATAATATAATATACACTGCATAATGAATACGTTCGCAGGGATAACTCAGTTCGTGAGTAAAAACACTTATTGTTAATACTGTACTGCATTTTGATTAAACAAAAACGTAATGAAAATTATCAAACTCAAAATCGCGATATTTCCTAGTTTACGTAAATGAACTACTTTTCTTCCGTCCTGTACCTAGTAGAATAATTTGTTTGTATTTACACCAGTATCATCGAACTACAGTCGTGAAAGGGGGTAGCAAACGGTGTTTCCGGTTTTCAACTGTTAATTCAAAGGTATAGCCAGGTTAATATTAAAAATGTTAGTAAAAATAAAATGATGTCCCTGTATAAGTAACATGAAACTATTGCACTTCATTTCCTCTAGAGATATCGTATTCAAGAGGTTTCCTAATGAGACAAGTGTCCGATTTTGGCTCCTTTACTTTAATTAACGTCTGATGTAAGAGGCGTGGTGAGAAGTAATTTCACCGTTTAAGAATAAAATTCACTATAAATATAGGCCTATAAATTATTAATTGCAGAGCGACATATATCACAATCATACTGAATGACAGTAGCACTAGTTTCATTACATAACAACTCATCATACAATACTTGGTATTGTACAGCGTTTCTTTGGCTGCTACTATTGCAGAAGAGAAATGTACAAGTTTGCTGACTCAAAAATACATTTAACTTTAAGAGGACACTGAAAATTCCGATTAAAGTATAACTGCAGCTCGCTACGTTACACAAACTTTACCTACTGGCGTAACTAAGTCAGTAGAGACGGTTTGTCTTCTGACAAACAAAGCTGCGCTTGAGCGTCGGTTCGATTCCCGATTAGCCGATTACCTGATTGAGTTTTTTCCAAGGTTTTCCTCAACCGTAAGGCGAAAGTCAGATAATCTACGGCGAATCGTCGGTCTCATCTCGCCAAATACCATCTCGCAATCACCAATTTCATTGACGTTAAATAAACCAATATTTGATAAGCGTCGTTAAATAACCAACTGAAAAACTACATAAATTTTCCGTTCGAGAGATTTGTATACCACAGCTTCACGAAGAGCCCTTGGAAATTAAGAAACTATTTCGAAAAAGACCATTCACTCATAAGAAATAATTCATGTAAGGGATATAAATGTACTTACTTACTTCCTTACTTACTCGCTTTTAAGAAACCAGGAGGTTCATTGCCGCCCTCACATAAGCTCGCCATTGGTCCCTATCCTGAGCAAGATTAATCCACTCTCTACCATCATATCCCACCTCCCTCAAATCCATTTTAATATTATCTTCCCATCTAAGTCTCGGCCTCCCCAAAGGTCTTTTTTCCTCCGGCCTCCCAACTAATATTCTATATGCATTTCTGGATTCCCCATACGTGCTATATACCCTGTCCATCTCAAACATCTGGATTTAATGTTCCTAATTATGTCAGGTGAAGAATACAATGCTTGCAGTTCTGCGTTGTGTAACTTTCTCCATTCTCCTGTAACTTCATCCCTCTTAGCCCCAAATATTTTCCTATGCACTTTATTCTCAAACACCCTTACCCTATGTTCCTCTCTCGAAGTCAGAGTCCAAGTCCATAAAGAACAACCGGTAATATTACTGTCTTATAAATTCTAACTTTCAGATTTTTTGACAGCAGACTGGATGATAAAAGCTTCTCAATCGAATAATAAAAGTCATTCCCCATATTTATTCTGTGTTTAATTTCCTACCGAATATCATTTATATTTGTTACTGTTGCTCCAAGGTATTTGAATTTTTCCATCTCTTGAAAGGATAAATTTCCAATTTTTATATTTCCATTTCGTACAATATTCTCGTCACGAGACATAATCATACACTCTGTCTTTTTGGGATTTACTTCCAAACCTATCTCTTTACTTGCTTCAAGTGAAATTCCCGTATATAAAGGGATATAAAGGTATGAAAATAAATAATGTACCTATCTACAAAATCATATCCTTAATCTATCGACCCATTGGACTTATCATACAGGAGGTGAAATTATATTACAAATACTCAGATGCAAACTAGAGATTAGTTTGGAGCGATTAGAACAGAAATGGAAGTGTTTTAATGCGTTTTGATGAAATAAATTACAGAAGCTAATCCTCAACTCAAATGTTGAAATTACACAGCCTATTAGAAGTCAGTTCATTCGATGACATATTTTCTTTTATTTGTAAAATAAGAATTAAGCTTATTTTATGAAATAAAAAATTTATATGATATTAGACAAGAATATGATTACATACAGAGAGGTCACAAAGTGGACGTACCCCCCATGCATTACGACACTACGATGGGTATGACTGATTGATATTAACATGTACCTGATTTAACGATCCAAGATGAAATTTGTAACTTACACATCTATTCATTGCAGAAGAATGGGACCTTGCAGGAACGCCTACGCTTGAAGCGGGGCATACAGAATGTCATGGAAGTGGGGCGGGTGGTTTCGTACAAGAATGAGCCTCAGATGTCTGCGTGGACAACTCCCCAGTGCAACCAATACAAGGGCACCGACGGTAGCATCTTCCCGCCATTCCTAAAGGAAGGGGCGCCCATACAGGCCTATGCACCCGATCTGTGCAGGTAATCTTACAATGAAAATCGTCTCCAATTATGTGTGTATGTGTGTATCTAATGCCTACCCACTTCACTTGCGTGATTCGGGTTCCGCATATTGTGGGTAGATGCCAGGACTGTGGCTCATTTTCAAGTTGCATATCACTTCGGCGGGCCACGATATGTATAATAATAATAATAATAATAATAATAATAATAATAATAATAATAGTAATAATAATTTATTTGTGTTTTCGTTTATTTATTTATTCATTTATTTATTCATTTATTTATTTATTTATTTATTTATTTATTTATTTATTTATTTACTAGCCGTACCTGTGCGCTCCGCTGCACCCGTTAGAAATAAATATAAAGTAATTACATAATTAAAATAGGACATTTGATCCAGGGAACATTCGTGTTTGATATCAGGATAAATCGTTTATTATGTTACTTAATTTAAATTGTATTTGCATAATTAAAATGCGATCATTTTGATCCAGAGACCACTCATTTGGTCATAAAAATTATTTTAGGAAATATAGGAAACGAATGTACAGAATATCCTATCAAGTTTTCTGTGCATAAGAATCTATTTTAATCTTACCTGTCCTCGATTCACTCAGAAGTTACTGTAATAACATTATAGCATTATGTCCATCTAGAGAAACTACACTTTCCAATGGTAAATTAATAATTAATTATACAAATCGGTTAATTTAGCTTCCGATATTACTTCACACAAACACAGAAACATTATCTGTAGGCTATCTTTCATAGCTTTCGATTGTTGCTGTCCAAGGCCCCTTATAGACGAAGTCATTTGTTTTTTAATTCATTACACGACCTTAGATGGCAGTTATTTTAATTTTAAAACTCATTTATCTCATTAAATATCAGTCCTATCAAAATTTTTCAAGGAATAAAACTTATCGAAAATTATTTTTAAAGAAACTTTTGTTATGTAACATTTTTCACAAAAATCAATAATAAGCGAGATATTTCGATTTATTTAATTCAGATCCCTTTTAAATAATGCATTTTGAATGCCATATAGCCTAAAATCGAAGTTACAACGAACTTAATTTATATTCCAATTTTCATCGAAATCCGTTCCGCCATTATCGCGTGAAAAGGTAACAAACATACATACAGACAGACAGACAGACATACATACAAAAATTTCAAAAAAGCGATTTTCGGTTTCAGGGTGGTTAATTATATATGTTAGGACCAATTATTTTTGGAAAATCGAAAATTACCAGAAAAATTTCGGCTACAGATTTATTATTAGTATAGATTTATACTGGCAGAGTTAAGGCCATAGGGCCTTCTCTTACTATCTACCAGGTCACAAAGTATACAAGCAGTGAAATTTAACAAAAAGTTAAAGAACGGAATACTAACATATTACAAAAAATAATAGCATAACAAAATTGACACTAAACAATATGAAAATAATACCACAATAGAAAAAAGAAAGTAAAATACAGATCTAAAGATTGGAATATAATAAAAGCAGCTCAGTTAGTACAATGTATGATGTGTTTCTGTGGAGAGTTATATCTTGTACTAGGTAAGTGTAAGTGTAATGTAGGGAATAGGTGAGGTTGATGATGAAGATAAGGGGCAACTGTCAAAGCTTCTAACATGCATATTACGTCACATGTATGTTATTTTGTTTCTGTTTCTCTGAGCAGGTATGGCATTTATCCATTTTTTTACTTTGTGCACGTTTTTGGCCACATGTCGTTTGTTTTCGTTTTTTAAGTTTTCTGAGTGTCATGGCAGGTGTTCTAAGAAAATATTTTGCATGGATTGATTCCTAAATAAGATGGTGAGATTTTTGTGATTTTTCAATTTCTTAATTACCTATATTAATGTTTATTATAATCGCATCATTTGGATAAGAGATCAGAAATTGTGTCTATATTACCTAGGATATTTAGTTACCTAAGATATTGAATGCATAATTATTTTGCAGGTTAAAACAAAACAAAATAAATTAAATTTCTTAATTACCTATATTAATGTTTATTACAATCGCATCATTTGGATAAGAGATCAGAAATTGTGGCTATATTACCTAGGATGTTTAGTTACCTAGGATATTGAATGCATAATTATTTTGCAGGCTAAAACAAAACAAAATAAAGAAAACATTCCACGCAATTGATATATTTGGCCACGAAGTATTATATAATAATAACCAATTTGGCAAAAATCCTGATGTGATACAAGAAAACCGACTGCAGATTTGGATTCAGGATAGGCTACCGTCGGTTTCTTGGTAAAAGTGGCAAAGTCCAAAATGCAAAATTGTTGGGAAAAACCATTTAAGGGTTTAATGATCCATCCAGAAATCACTGTACCTACTTGTTTAGATGTTAGTAATTAGGGGAGAGTCGGGTAGTATCGGACATCGGGTAATATCGGACAGTGAGTTTCTTTGATCTACCACACGATGATAGTACCTGATTAACATGGTTACGTTTCTATGATGTCGCATAGAGAAACGTAACCATGTCATTCAGGTACTACCATATGGTGGTAGATGAAAGAAACGCACTGTCCGATATTACCCGATGTCCGATACTACCCGTCTCTCCCCTAGTTATTTTGAAGGCAAATGTGATATGTTATTAGTTTTGATATAAAATTATGTATTAAATTGTCATAATGCTTGGAAGCCTTGAATGTGACTTGGTCACTTTTGCCAAGAAACCGATGAACCTGAAATATTTTATATCACATCTCAAACTTCGTGCAATGATCGGAAAGTCAAAATTTATTGTCCAGTGATAATTTTTGCAGGAATTAATGACTAAATTCGATATTAACGGTACAAGCGGATAGGTCCGGATATTCGTTTATCAGGTAGAATGCCACGTTTATGTAATAATGCTTTCAAAATTCACATTTATTTGTGAAAGTAAATCTGATTCCAGAGCGTTGGATACACAGTACGCGGGTCCTACCGTCTTCAAGGGAATCAAGGGAAGCATTTACAGGGCGGATTTTGGTGACATGTCCTCTGACCCTGATCTCAAGTGCTACTGCGCTACCCCAAAAACCTGTGTGAAGAGGGGCGTGCACGACTTGACTCGCTGTGTGGGAGCCCCTCTGACGGTGTCCCTGCCTCACTTCTACTTGTCACACGAAGACTACGTCACAGGAGTGACAGGGATGAACCCTCAACAGGCTCTGCATGAGACCACGCTCCATTTCGAACCGGTGAGCAAAGTGAGATTTGGAATTTCGTACGTACATACATACATACATACATACATACATACATACATACATACATGCATGCATGCATACATACATACGATACGTACATACATACATACATACATACGTTACATACATACATACATACATGCATGCATACATACATACATACGTTACATACATACAAACATGCATACATACATACGTTACATGCATACATACATGCATGCATGCATACATACATACGTTACATACATACGTACATACATACGTTACATACATACATACATACATACATACATACATACATACATACATACATACATACATACATACATACATACATACATAGTAGTAGTAGTAGTAGTAGTAGTAGGTTTATTTTGCCTGGCAGAGTTAAGGCCATGAGGCCTTCTCTTCCACTCAACCAGGTTTCAATAATATACATGAAATACAAAATTAGATTACAAAACAACACAAAAGAAAATACCTTAGAAATTACATAAAATATAGTAGAAAATTACAAATAGTCAAGATCAGTTACATAATATAAAATTACAAATAGTCAAGATCGGTTACATAATATATAAAAATAAAGTAGAAAATTACACATATCAAAATCAGTTACATAACATAAGGGGAATATACACTCACACACACACACACATACACACACACACACACACACATACAAACGCACAATTTATAAGACCTAAAATGCTCGAGATAAATTGGACGATTAATTCACTTGAGATATATTATACAGTTAATATACTAATAGGAGAATACATATGGGTTACAAGACATAAAATGTTGATTAGCAAAGTAGTAATAAATGGTATACAAATACAAATGATTAAGTAATATATCAAGATAAAAAAAGAAAAGGAAAAAAAAAGAAGAGAGAGGAGAAAAAAATAACAACTTGGTCATTTAAGACTATTTAGAAACTTCCGCAAGAGTCTAGTTCTGTTCATTAAAGACATACATACATACATACATACATACATACATACATACATACATACATACATACATTACATGCACTCATACATGCATATATATACACATACATACACGTGCATAACATAACATAAAAATAAATGCATACAAATTCGTAGGAAAAGGAAAGAGGAAAAACTTGATAACTCACAAATTATCGATTTTCTGTCTTAGATGTCATATAATAACTTAGGTAGTGTAGATTTGTGAACTTCAACTGTACACAATAAGAACCTCATTAGTACGAAGAAATTTTAAGAATGATAACGCAAAGACAAGAGGATATAATGGGTCTTGAAACTTTTAATTTGCTCTCCTGTAAAAACAAAAAAAAAAAAAAGTGACTTATCAGGTTTTTCCCCTGCACTCTTTATATGCATTACACACGTACATAACGTACGCATTCGGGGATACATAATAAGAAAACACGTACAAAACACTTCATCCTTAGACAAATATTTCAGATCGTCTAGCACAGCGGTCATCAGCACAGTGCACCCTCGGGCTAGCAAATAAGAGACTGCACTATGGTGCATCCGTGGCTGTTGAAGGGTATGCTCTCTCCCTTTTCCTGCTGCACGACGGGGCATATTATGTTGCACTGCTTACCCTTTACCCATTTCAGCGAGTGGACTCTAGCATAACGAACACAAAAGCGTAGACGAATCATTAAGGTCTTGAATGAGGATGGAACGTTAGAGAAATTAGATCCCCTTATGTTGTGGTTTTGTCCATACGCAACATTTTCGTTGAACGTTGCTATTATAGTCACAAATTGTGAAAATGCGGAAATTAGGACAATAGGGGAGTAGTGGGTACAGTGAGACACAAAATATTAAGACATATGTATGCAAGTGAAATTTCAAGTATTTTTAAAATCAAGTGCACCAGGAATATACATTAAAACATGGAGTACAATAATACATAAACAGAAATGTTAATAGATAAAGGACATAATATACAATGCGTGTTTGTCAAAATAAATGCAAATGTCTCATTGTTCCCATTCAGGAGGGTACAGTGAGACACCAGTGTCTATTAACGGACATTGAAATGATTTACATTTATTTCAAAAGAAAAGAAAGCTTGCTGTCTCTTTATCTTGCCATGTTCTGTAGACTGATTTAGAATAATTTTGATGTCTGACTTCGAAACCATTGAAACATCTGGAACATTTGGAAAAGTGAATTTTCCATGACCTTTCAAACTTTTGCAAAAAAAAAAAATCAAATGAATTTTTGGTCACAACAAAGCTTATAATTATAAGAATTTAATTTAATTCTTTATTATTTTTTAATATTATTTTTAAATTTTGTGAATAATTTTTTTATTTAAGAAACCATAAAAATGTAATGTATCCATTATTTTAAGCTATAGTTCCTAAATTGGTTACTAGTATGTTCATTTTTAATTTTAGTTACCGGTAAATGTAATATAATTACAGTTTATTTTTGCAAGTCATTGGTAAATGGGAACAGTGAGACGTCTCAGTGTACCCTTCAATGGCATGTCTCACTGTTCCCTTTACGCATAGTTCGTTTAAAAATGGAACTTCAAAATCAAAACAAGAAAGACGAAACTTTGCAAAACATAACGTCAAATACCATAGTATTAGGTAACAAAACATTCATATTTCTATTTAATTTGTATAATATCCAATATAACCTTCATTAAACACAAGCCAAAATTTTACTTCTAGAGTGAGAAATTACGAATTATTTTTTTATCACTCACCTTTATAACTAGAATCAAATCGAGTATGAAAATACTGTTACTTTACTAATGCAACATACAACTCCACTGTTACAAACATTTCAACATCAAAATTTACCATCTAATAAAAAAATGTCTCACTGTTCTCCCTGTCTCACTGTACCCACTTCTCCCCTACTATAACGTAATCTTTCATTTGCAGCTCACCGGAACGCCGATGTTGGGTTACAAGAGACTTCAATTCAACATAAAAATCCACAGTGTGAAGCAGTACTCCTTAATGAGGGATCTACGCACAGTCATGTTTCCAATCATGTGGGTCGACGAGGTTAGTACTGTTACAGAACCTACCGCAATTGTTTTATATTTTTCGGAAAGCTTCCGGTCAACAACCAGTAAGGAAATTAATTATCGGAGGTCAGCACCAAATACAGAGATTACAACGTACACATTCTCTGTCAGTAGAAACTCACAGATTCTATTAGGATTGACTCCAATTACTCAAACCACAATACGAGTGAGTGAGTGAGTGAGTGAGTGAGTGAGTGAGTGAGTGAGTGAGTGAGTGAGTGAGTGAGTGAGTGAGTGAGTGAGTGAGTGAAGTGCATTTATTGATACATAATATTATGTATACATGATGCTTCTCGCGAGCCTGAAAGACCATTCCTGCTATAATTATGCAATTATTACTTACTTAGTTACTTATGTACTGGCTTTTAAGGAACCCGGAAGTTCATTGCCGCCCTCACATAAGCCCCTCATTGGTCCCTATCCTGAGCAATATTAATCCATTCTTTATCATCATATCCCACCTCCCCCAAATCCACTTTAATATTATCCTCCCACCTACGTCTCGGTCTCCCTCAAGATCTTTTTCCCTCCGGCCTCCCAACTAACACTCTATATGCATTTCTGGATTCGCCCATACGTGCTACATGCCCTGCCCATATCAAACGTCTGCATTTAATGTTCCTAATTATGTCAGGTGAAGAATACAATGCGTGCAGTTCTGTGTTGTGTAACTTTCTCCATTCTCCTGTAACTTCATCCCTCTTAGCCCTAAATTTTTCCTAAGCACCTTATTCTAAAACACCCTATGTTCCTCTCTCAAAGTGAGAGTCCAAGTTTCACAACCATAGAGTCCAACCGGTAATATAACTGTTTTTTATTCTAACTTTCAAATTTTTTGACAGCAGACTGGATGATAAAAGTTTCTCAACCTAATAATAACAGGCATTTCCCATATTTATTCTGTGTTTAATTTCCTCCCGAGTATTATTTATATTTGTTACTGTTGCTCAATAATATTTGAACTTCTCCACCTCTTCAAAAGATAAATTTCCAATTTTTATATTTCCATTTCGTACAATATTCTCGCCACGAGACATAATGGGTATGTATTGTGGGTCCCTATCACCACGGCATGGCGCGTCCTCAGGTTGCGGATCGAGGAGACGGCCTCCAGATATGGAGGGTAGCTGTGAATATATTGAATAAGCAGTCGCAGACAGCCGATGAGGGGTGGTCCTCCAGCTTGGGGGTAGGGTGAAGGACTAACAACCCATCACCATAAAAAAACAGCTTGTTACGAATCCTTCAAATAAGCCTCGGAATGGGACTGATTCTCTGGCACGACCACAGCAAAGGAATTATGCAATTATTATAGTAAAAAGTTAATAACAAAATAGCAATAATAATAATAATAATAATTATTATCATTACCATTATCAACATAAATATCACTAATATCAATATCATTACCACTACCATCATCACCATTATCACAATTACAACTAATGCAATTTCATACTAAATTTGAATAAACAATCCAAATAATAAATATAAATGTAAGATATGAAAAAAAAAACAGTTAAACAAAAGAACATACGACTATGTACTTTAAAATATGTATAAAAATAAAATAAGATACAATAAAATTCAATTTCCTAGCTTCTCAACCTAATAATGGCAGGAAATTAAATGTAGAATAAGTATGGAAAATGCCTGCTATTATTCAGTTGAGAATATTTTGTCATCCAGTCTGCTTTCAAAAAACTTAAAATTAAAATTTATAAGACAATTGTATTACCTGTTGTTCTTTATGGCTGTGAAACTTGGGGTCTCAGTTTGAGAAAGGAACAGAGGTTGAGTGTTCGAGAATAAGGTGCTTAGGAAAATATTTGGGGCGAAGAGGGATGAAGTTACAGGAGAATGGAGAAACAGAACGCAGAACTCCACACATTCTATTCTTTGCCTGACATAATTAGAAACATTAAATCCAAACGTTGGAATTGGGCAGGGCATATAGCATGTATGAGCGAATCCAGAAATGTATAGAGAGTGTTAGTTGGAAGACCGAAAAAAAAAAGGATCTTTGGGTAGCCGAGACGTAGTTGGAGGATAATATTAAAATGGATTTGTGGGAGGTGTGATATGATGGTAGGGACTGGATTAATCTTGCTCAGGATAGGAACCGATGGCGGGCTTATGTGAGGGCGGCAATGAATGTCCGGGTTCTCTAAAATGTATTTGTAGGTAAGTAAATGTATTTATGTATATATGTATATATAACATTACGAAAACTTAAACGGGTCTCCTGAAAACGCAAGCCCTACGTATAAACAGGCATGTAGGGGAGAGTTGGGTAGTATCGGACATCGGGTAATATCGGACAGTCCGTTTCTTTCATCTACCACCATATGGTAGTACCTGAATGGCATGGTTACGTTTCTGTATGAGACATCGCAGAAATGTAATCATGTCATTCAGGTACTATCATCTGGTGGAAGATGAAAGAAACTCACTGTTCGATATTACCCGATGTCCGATACTACCCTACTCTCCCCTATATACACGTCAAATTTCATTGTAGAAATAGGGTTAAAATTTACCTCAAAATGACCAATGATTATAAAAGAAATACCTGTAAAAATATCTGGTTGATACGCTAAAAAAATTTTATTATGTACTTTCGCCATCTTTTATCTTATCAGAGTAAACAGTATTTTCACTTTTTCTTTATAATGTTCTGCTTACGTTGATTTTTTCATTTTCTTCCACAGGGTCTAGAGTTAGAAGATAAGTACGTCAATCAGCTGAAAAGTATTTTCACGATCTTCATGATAATAGATGGTGTCAAGTGGATTATGGTCCTAGTGGGGATAGTCCTGACTGGCATTGGCTTCTTCCTTTTGGTTCAGAAGATGACCGGCAAGGCAATAGTTGCATTGGGACGAAACTCGCCAGAAGTTGCACCACTGGAAAATGAGACGCCTACACTAGAGCACCGTCAGAGATATTGACGAAAGCGAGTGCATATCGGACAAACAGCGCTACAACATAGAAGAGTACCTTCATAATAAAGCTTTACATAGTGGTGTATTGCTGTGATTATCATCATCTCGCCCACGGACAAATTCTTATACTGCAAATATTATGCTACAATGGGACCAGAGTTGATCTCTGACATTTGTTCACCACGTGGTTGGCAATCATATGCAGGTCATAAATAGCGAACCCTTGCTTCTGATTTTCTATGAGTTTCTATAGCAACCTTACTCTTCTGTTAAATTTAATTCCCTATATAGGGGAGAGGAAGATATTTTTTATGAAAAATGAGTAAATTAAAAAAAAGTCTTTAGAATACTCTGTGGTATGTGTGGAATGCATTGCATAACATTTTGTGGGTATTTGTGCCCTTAGCGGATGTTGAGTCGCCATTTTTAAACTTCCTGCTTCATGGATTTTTAAATCACACGCTACCTTTGATCGTTGTTTCCGATAAATTAAATTAAAAAAAAAAAAGGTGAAATGTGTGGAGTACATTGTATAATATTTTGTGGGTATTTGTACCCTTATCGTATGTTGAGACGCCATTTTTAAACTTCCTGCGCTATGGATTTTTAAATCACACGCCCCCTTTTATCGTTAACTTCATTTTTTTGCTACATTGCCAGACAAAAATGGATATAATTTCTGAACTACTAAAGATACATGCATGAAATTTCGAAAACACATTCTTTAGATTATTAAAAAACTTTTCTCTGTAACAGAATTTTGTTAATTGATTTCATTTTAAAAATATGTCCGTTTGTTTGCAAAAAAAGAAATAAAAAATGTGTTATTAAATTTAATTGTTTATTTTACAAATGTAGGGATTAATATCAAAATTCTGTTGCAGACAGTTTGTAGAGCATGCTTTTCCAAATACATTGCAAAAAACTGTTTGAATCTATCTTTAAAAATGGTTGAGATATATCGGTTTTAGTAAAATTCTGCATTGGGTATATTTTTTTTTTCAAATCTGGGCCCCCAAATTTTTTTTTTTTTTTTTCAAAATTTATATTTGGTTGAGTTGCTACAGCTATGAGCTCTCCACATACAAAAATTAATATTTTACACCAAATAGAAAAAAAAGTTTTAAAAAATACCATCCTCTCCCCTTATATCATGTTTACACTGAAGGATTTATCGTTTAGAGTAGTGCGTCGGTATACGTACCGAAGTATATCAGCACAAACGGCAGATGCTTGGAATTTATCTCTAGTATCTGGCCAAAAAATATTTCCTCGAAAAATTATCGCGGGATGTGCATATGCCAGCAAAGCAATATGCAAGACATGCCTTGGAACTCCGAATGAGTGCGCATGTGCGTTTTAATTGCTTTGAGGAAGTAGTGATTATTTTGTTTATTGCCAGTGTTTACCGCGTTTCCAACTGCACAAGAATTGAAATGGTCGAAAGCCAATGCAATAAAACTGATTGGAAAATTTTGTACTAGATTTTTGTGAGATTGTACTGGCAACAGAAAGCTGAAAAGCAGCAATTCTATACAGAACTGGAGGCGCTATTCAATGCCAATGAAGAGAAAATGGAAAAGTAAAGTCCACAATTTGAAATCCCAGTATTTTATGGAATTTATCTAAGTTAAACAACCAAATATTAGTTCATCAATTTGTGATGTGCGAATAAAAATGTTCTACCTGCATTCTCTGCAATTTTTCAGGAGAGAGGTTTGAGGTCTGAATTAAAAAATAATTGCCATTTAAATTCAATTAATTGTTATAGAATTTTGTCATTTGCTTTCATTAAGGAATGCCAATCTTTGGTACATATATATATTATTTTAATGTACCGAAGTACATATGATATTTCCATGCAGATATTCTGCATCATCGTACGATGAAATAGTAGTGGAACGGAGAAAAATTCTCTCCGGCACAGGGAATTGAACCCGGGTTTTCAGCTCTACGTGCTGATGCTTTAAATTAAAATAATATATATGATATGCGTAAATCACCTGCGATTTAAGACGGCGCTTATTCCGTTGGATCCCGGTCAATCAGTCACTCATAACGAGTGTACCTCCGCACATATGTGGACATTTGTCCTACGTTCATAGACATCTATGACGTAGTGCAAAGGATGGCCACCAGAGGGAACCCAAGAGGTGGAACTTAAACCGAGAGGATTCGATCCGACACCGGGATGGGAATTCGGTGTGGCTTAGTGGATAAAGCATCAGCACGTAGAGCTGAAAACCCGGGTTCAAGTCCCGGTCCGGAGAGAATTTTTCTCCGTTCCACTACTCTTTCATCGTATAATCTTTGGTAGGATTTTCATACTCGTTTATCTAACATATACCCATTGCTCAAATGATAATTTTTCAAATGGAACCTTTTTACGCTGAAGCATATTTTTCAAGTGTGGAGTTGTCAGAACCTAAAATGTTTATAACTTAAGAAGAGAAAATCAGGACAAGAGTGGAAGTCAGCAACAATTATGATATTAGAATACTGAAATAATATTGTTAACAATATTTTAGGGATTAATTAAAAATTATTACTTGTCAGATGAATTAAAGCATAACGCTGTAAGCGGTAAATTTATGAAAAGTAAGCTCTAAATGTAAAAATGCATTGACTTAACCTTCTATTTACTTTTTCATTGTTTTTATAAACCACATAAAAATTTTACTTACAATGTTATTACGGCCCATTCTTCAGTTATTATTAACAAAACTTTAGAACTGAATTCAGAAAGTGAATAAAAACTAGGTACCGGCATTTTTATTATGACATAGGAAGTCTTAATTGCTAACAATACTTCAAAAATATATTTAAAAATAGTTAATGAATTTAGGTATACATGACATGACTGCCTTTACTAACAGAATTTTACAAAATAAATTAAAGAATAACAATAAAAATTGAGTGCTTTTTACTAATAAGAAAAGCTTTGTGCAGTACTCTTTTTAATCAAACTTTCATAGTCCTTTCTGTGTTCCTTAGGCATCCATTTTAACTCAAAATGTATACCTGCAGCCTTCTCTTTACTGATCTTATATTTCAAAGAATCGAAATGTTTGCTGGTATTGTGAAAATCTTTCAAATCTTCAGACACAAAGTCAACCGGCAAAGAGATGAACCAGCGCGATGTTTAGAGTAGAAAACTCTTTTGTCATGTTTCTTTTATTTGAAATTGTTTTGCAAATATAATATATCAGATATTTAATATTTAATTAAGATGGCTTACTTGCTTATGACCACAATAACATTAGTAATAATAATTTCCTCAGTATCTTTTATTGGACGAAATGCCACGGCCTCACTTCGCATATTACGTAACAAGATAGCAATTCAAGGAAAAAGGCAACTAATAATAATAATAATAATAATAATAATAATAATAATAATAATAATCCGTGGCGCTACAGCCCGTGAAGGGCCTAGACGACCAGCCGGCTGCTGGCTTCACGCCCACATGCCGAAGCAGAGGTGGACGATCATCCAACCAGAATGGAGATATCGTGTGGTTAGCACGATGATTTCCCCAGCCGTTATAGCTGGTATTCGCAACCGGATTTCGCTACCTATCGTAGCTCCCCAAGTGCATCACGATGCTGGGTGGGCACCGGTCCCATACACTGGCCGAAATTTCATGAGAAAATTTCTTCGCCCATGAGGACTCGGACCAGCGCGCATTCCGTAACGCGAGTCCTAGGCGGGATGCCTTAGATCACGACGCCACGGCGCGGGACTGAAAAAGACAACTACTCTCTCCCAAAGTACGCGTTCTTTTTTAACACATTTAACATGAACAACTATTTTTATATTTGTCCAACTGTAGTAGAGATTTGCGCAGTTTGACAGTAGTTTTCAAAATGAGCTAATATGTATCGGTTTGAAATAGTACGTAAATGATTTGGAGAAGACATCGGGAAAGAAATTTTGCAGGGAGACAATTGAAACTGGATTAATTTCTCAAGTGATTCATGGGATGATTGTGAAATTTCCTTATGTTTTACACGTGCTACACAATTTCACTTCACATTAATGTCAATTAGAGATAGCGGTATTGGTATTATGTTATTTTTACTTTATTATTATTATTATTATTATTATTATTATTATTATTACCATTACTAATATAACCATCATTTTCGTTATCATTATTATCAAATTATTCATCCAAGGTAAAGTAGTTAAACTGATTTGCCTGATGTAATGATTTATTATTAATTATATATATATATATATATATATATTCTTAGATAAATTCATTCATAGTTTTCTACCCAATAGCAGGTCTTTGACTGCAAGCCCAGCATTCTCCAAGCTTTCCTATTTTCTGCCTTCCTCTTAGTCTCTGCATAAGATTCACATATCTTAATGTCATCTATAATCTGATATCTTCTTCTGCCCCGAATATTTCTTCGTTCATCATTCCTTCCAGTGCATCCTTCAGTAGGCAGTTTCTTCTCAGCCAGTGATCCAACCAATTTCTTTTTTTCTTCCTGATCAGTTTCAACATCATTCTTTGTTTATCCACTCTTTCCAACACAGCTTCATTTCTTATTCTGTCTGACCATTTCACACGCTCCATTCTTCTCCATATCCACATTTCAAATGCTTCTAGTCGCTTTTCTTCACCTCATCGTAATGTCCATATTTCTGTCGCATATAATGCCACACTCTATACAAAACACTTCACTAGTCTCTTCCTTGGTTCTTTTTTCCATAGGTCCGCAGAAGATGCTCCTTTTTCTAGTAAAAGCTTCCTTGACCTTGCAGTTTGAAATGTTGGAAAACAAAAAAAAAAAAATGCTAGGGTAGTGATAAAAACAAACAAATGCTAGGGATAAGCAGCCGTGATGGTTGAAAGACGTCCTTTCGTACCGTTTTATTTGTCAAAAGTAGTATGACGTAGTAGAAGTGTAATAGTCATCATACTTTTCTATGTGTTTTTCGAAATAGTTTTAATTATTGCATAGATTTCGTTACATGAAAATTTAATTGCCTCCTCAAAATTTATTCTTCATTGGAACTTTTTAGCTTAAAGTTTTTTTTTTTTTTTTTTTTTTTTTTCAATAGGTTCAAATGAGTCTCCATATCTTTAACTATTAGAAAAGTAGCACAAGACTCAGGTCATTCACCAGGTTTCTTCTTGTGTAATTCATTTGTGAATATCGACACGTTCAATACATAATGACCCCCAACAGAAACCATCGAACGAAGCAGGAGCATTAATAAATCACAAGCTTATAATTGTACACTAGAATTCTCCATGCGACAGAATTTCGTCGGCATCAAAGCGACTTCGAAATCTCGGACCTCCATTTATAAGCCACAAAGAATTAGTCAGTGTCATTAATTGCTTTGTAGATGGCTTCATTTAGATCTTTGCCATAAATTTTCCCCGGAATTACAATTTTTCTACAGTTACTTGTAATACAATACTACACAAGCTATTCACAATTAAATGCACATTTCATCTATATCAGTGATTTCCAAACTGTACAGTTCAACTTCAGGGATGTCGCTATCTACGGCTGGGGACGTTAACAAAATTCTTTGGTAGGAATACAATCGCAAGCCATAGTAATTAGATCCATAGTAATGATTCTAATTAATGTCTTCATACTTGAATTCGGTTTCCCCGCTCTCGTCGTTTTCATACCTTCTCGGTTCAATTAATTCAAAGTATTTCTATTAAAGACAGGGAAATCTGGAGAATTTCGTTTCATTGTAAAACACTTTTTCATACCCATTAGAGTTCTACGTAATGTTTATTTATCACCTTTTTCAGATTATTATTTAATATGGCATTACTGTTTGGCGCGGAAGTATAAAAATTAATCCATTAAATTTACTACAAAACGAATAATTAAAATTTGTTTAAAGAAACGTTTCGATTTTTAAACTAAATTAATTATCCTGAATTTAATGTACCTATTCAATATTGAACAAATGTATAAATATAGCTACTCTGTTAAAATGTTATCATAAAAATCGTAATGAGTTTATATTACAGGGACATAATCATGACACAAGACGAAATAATAATTCAACATTAGTAGGACCTAAATGTTTCATATCTGCTGATTTGAAGCATAACATTAATTTTGGCCCTCGGTTGCATAATTCTGTTCCTAAAATACACCCAGAAGTTCTGATAAGTAACCCACTAAAATATAACAAGAAAATTAAAAACGTGTTAATGTCTTGAATTTGATTAAATAAATTTATAGCCTTTGTGTATGAATCAATTAGCCTATATTATATTTATATTCTCTAATTTCAGTACATATATATATATACACATGTCCCGCGCCGTGGCGTCGCGGTCTAAGGCATCCTGCCTAGGACTCGGGTTACGGAATGCGCGCTGGTTCGAATCCTCATGGGGGAAGAAATTTTCTCATGAAATTTCGGCCAGTGTATGGGACCGGTGCCCACCCAGCATCGTGATGCACTTGGGGAGCTACGATGGGTAGCGAAATCCGGTTACGCAAACCAGCTATAACGGCTGGGGGGATCATCGTGCTAACCACACGATACCTCCATTCTGGTTGGATGATCGTCCACCTCTACTTCGGCATGTGGCCGTGAGGCCAGCAGCCGGCTGGTAGGTCTTGGCCCTTCATGGGCTGTAGCGCCACGGATTATTATTATTATTATTATTATTATTATTATTATTATTATTATTATATATATACATATGTGTATATATATAATGTATATCTTATTTCCTTTTTTTCCATAAATCGTCCTACTTGATTGACGTACGATATTATTCTCCTCTGTGTAAATATTATATTCTGCAATTTCATTGTACCGGTAACTTTAGTTTTAGTTTCTATTTTAATTTATTTCTTTATTCCTCTTATATTAATAATATACCTGATCTGTGATCGAACACGAACGCTGCTCATTCGGTCCTAAAATTTATTAATATTATTGTATCCTCTTCTTTATTCTTATATATTATTTTTATTCTATTTCTATTGTTACAATTAAATTCTGTATTTATGTGTATCTTTGTATTATATTTACAATATATAATTTTAGTTTAACAAAATGTAAATTAGTAATAAAATCAGCAGTTAAACTAAAAAGAAAAAATATAAACAACTGAAAAAATTTATGTAGAATTTGAGGGAGTCACGTACTCTAACTAGTTTGGAAAACACTGGTTTGTGTTAAATGCGAAGAATATGAAAGAGAATGGTCTATGTTTACATCATTTCAAACTTATTTTCCACTTCTTTAATTTCAGGATTTGTCGTCCCGCTACGCTCAAAGGAATTAAACATTTTCATGAGGAAAAAACAGAAAAGAGACTTTAACCTTCTAGAACATGTAAGAGGAGAAAACTCCAAAAAGTTCATGTGACCAAGATCAAGATATCGATTTCAAATAATTTAAATTTAGAATATAAGGAACGAGATTTATACAAATCACTTCTGAGCTGTTCAGAAATAGTACTTAGTATAGAAATAGAAATTTATACTTTGGGAAGAAATCTATCTGGAATACTTGCATTAGAGGCCTATGTACAGACGTGGACAAATTATTAACAAAATTGACGATTTTTATGATAATTCTATTTACAAAATTTGACTTTTCAATTTAGACTACAGTTGACAATTTTGCATATTTCTATCATTACAGTAGATCGAAATATGCAAAAATGTCAAATGTAGGCTGTTCTAAATTGAAGAGTCAAATTTTATAAAAATAATATATATAATAAAATCTTCAATTTTGCTAATAATTTGTAAATATGCAAAAATGTCAAATTCAGACTAAAGTGAAGAGTCAAATTTTGTAAAAATATATAATAAAAATCTTCAGTTTTGCTAATAATTTGGAAATATCCAAAATGTCACCTGTAGTCTAAATTGAAGAGTCGAATTTTGTAAAAATATACAAAAAATCTTCACTTTTGCTAATAATTTGTAAATATGCAAAAATATCAATTGTAGTGTAAATTGAAGAGTGAAATTTTGTAAAATATGCAATACAAATCTTCGATTTTTCTAATAATTTGGAAATACGCAAAGATGTCAACTGTAGTCTAAATTGAAGAATCATACTTTGTAAAAATATATAATAAAAATATCCAATTTTGCTAATAATTTGTCCACGTCTGTACTTACCGGTAACTGAACTTTCTGCAAGATCGGTTAGTGAACCTGAAATTAGAAAGGATGGAATTTCAATGTATGTAAATAAAAATATATATAATTAGTTAGTTTCTACTCAATACCACAACGAATGTGACATATTACGTTAAGGATCATAAAAAATTCATTGCGAACCAAATCTGAAGGTGGCGGACACGAGGTCGAAACGCCGCCGACACATTTGAGGATGTCGCTACGTAGGTTTGTTGACCCTCAGCAAAGAACACGGAAGCTTATGAAAGCTTAAAATAAGGGAGGTGAGACTATGCAACATATAAGACGCTGGAAGGGTCCTGCTGTTCAGTAATGAAACCTGGAGCCTAGGTGAAGCTGCTCGCATAACTACGGGGGGTTGTCTTCTCCTCGTATACTCATCATCGAGATGGGTGAGTTATATACAATTTCCCATGTCATTCGCATATCATTTGTTAGTCATTATCACTCGGCTTATTAATTTTTTTAAGAATACGTTAAGTTACTACGACAATTTTTACATTAGCATTATCATTATCATCACCATCATCATCATCATCATCATCATCATCTCCTTCAAGATTTAGCCCTTCCGACCTGTTATGCCTCCATCAAAATTGGTCTCACCATCTTTTAACTGTCCTTCCTAGTTACCTCCTTCCTCTTGGATTATAATTCATGGATGCTCTAGCAATAGGCTTTGTTGGCATTCTATGCATGTGTTCTTTCCAGTTCTGTTGTTTTGTTCTAATTATTTCTATTATACTTAGTATATTTAGTTCTTTTCTTTTATTTCTTTACATTGTTATCTTAATGCAAAACTGTCTCTTCGTCGACCGAGAGAAAGTTTTACTTTTTGTGCCGTTTCATAAACGTAAAACATCCGATTGAATATTTTGCTTGTGTGGTAGGTAGTTATATATAGGGTGATGGTAAGTAATGTCATTAATTTCATGGGGTTATTTTTTTAGATATTTCAACCAAAAAAAGTTTAATACAATTTTGCTCGGTTTTTTTGCTTCCTTTCCGAAATAAAAATTGTTTTATAGGAAACATTTCATAGCATGTTTCGAGAAAGCCATTGATTTTAATTCCCAATATGCTCAGTCGATTTAAGACAGCAGAGTATTATGATAATAAATGATTGAAAGAGTTTTAATTTCTCTTTCAAATGTGCTGAAATTCGATCCGAACTATTGTAACTTTTCATTCTGGGAAGGAATTTTTAAAAGTTATAATTTTTCGGATCAAATTTCTGCATTTTTAAAGAAGAAACTAAAACTCTTTCAATAACTTATTATCATAATACATTGCTCTCTTAAATTGACTGAGCATATTGGGAATAAAATCAATGGCTTTCCCAAAACACGCTATGAAAGTTTTCATATAAAACAATTTTTATCTCGGATAGGAATAAAAGGGAAAAAATTGTATTAAATTTTTTGTCTGAAATTAATTATGTTACTTACGGTTCAACCTATATAGGATGAACAATTTATCTCCCTACCGGAAATCGGCAACTTCAGCTATCGGGTAGACAGCTCACACACGCTGGTTATGAAGACAGCACAATATCCATTATTCGATAAGCCACAAACAATTAGGTATTGTAAAATATTTTTAAATACAATCAGTAACAACTTCATCAACTTAACCGATTTAAGAAAGAATACTGTTAAACTCTCAGCTGGTGATCCTATAATCAAGCGTAGATTTTAAGGCGTAAATAAATTGAATGACGGAAAAATTAACTCCAATCTTTTTTTTCCAAATTGCCTTAATTTCAATTTAATGTCCTACCTAAAACAACAGGCTAACAAAATGTTAATGCCCAAGAGTATATGGAAATGATTTTGGTTCCCTCTGTCGGTGATTTAACTGAGAGGGATTTTGCGGCAGCACATATAGCCTACCATTCCATGTACGAACTTCATACAGTGTTCGGCGATAGAATTATCAGTATGAATATATGACTTCCTCAACCCTCTGACAAAAATCTGACTGATAATTCTATCAGTTAAAGTTCCACAAAATGAAGATCGCTGGGATCAGTATTTATTATTATCATAGTGATAATTATCTGTAAATGAAACTATTTATCGCATTTGAGGAATAAAAACTTCTCTAAACCTACTGCACGGTAGTATGCGCAAATATAGGATAATATTTATTTACTTTATTTTATAAGGCAAAGAGATTATTCATAAATGTTATATTGATGTGGTGTTAAGGGGGCACCTCTGGGAATGGAATAGTCAAGAAAACAAAATTTGTGTAAGAAAACGTACAGTATAGGTACCTTATCAACCACAAATCTCTCATGATCTGAAAGGAACCAGCCTCATCTCTCTGGTAAAAAGCCATCGCTTTATTGAGATGATGATAATAATAATAATAATAATAATAATAATAATAATAATAATAATAATAATAATAATAACAAAATAGTGAAGTACAAAGTATACAATGAACACAATTTTTAGTAGGTACACACACCAAACAAAAATTATGATAAGTTGCTCAAGTTATCACTCATGATAGGCGTAACACTGTCGGGAAATATCATGAAACATAAATAGATAAAATAAAGTAAATATTATTAAAATATCAAAATTTTTTGTTATAAGGAAAACGGTAAAAGTAGGAAAAATAGTGAAAGTTTATTTCGCTTATTTTATTTGTAAATGTCTTTCTTTTATTTGCTCTTTTGATAATTTTATTTGCTCATTTACAAATTTTATTTCTTCGTTTTGCTTATTTTACTTTTTCAGTTTGCTTATTTTATTTGCTCAATTGCTTCTTTGTTTTCTCTTTTGCTTCTTTATTTATTTGCTTTATACTTGCTAATTTATTTCCTTGCTCATTTATTTACTTACTTATTTCCTAATATATATATTTATTTATTTCCTTGCTCATATAGGCCATTTACTTATTTGCTTGGTCCTGTATTTACTTATTTATTTCCTTGCTCATATAGGCTATTTACTTATTTATTTGGTCCTATATTTACTTATTTATTTCCTTGCGCATATAGGCCATTTACTTATTTATTTGGTCCTATATTTACTTATTTATTTCCTTGCTCATATAGGCTATTTACTTAGTTATTTGGTCCTATATTTACTTATTTATTTCCTTGCTCATATAGGTTATTTACTTATTTATTTGGTCCCATATTTACTTACTTATTTCCTTGCTCATATAAGCTATTTACTTATTTATTTGGTCCTATATTTACTTATTTATTTCCTTGCTCATATAGGCTATTTACTTATTTATTTGGTCCTATATTTACTTATTTATTTCCTTGCTCATATAGGCTATTTACTTATTTATTTGGTCCTATATTTACTTACTTATTTCCTTGCTCATATAAGCTATTTACTTATTTATTTGGTTCTATATTTACTTATTTATTTCCTTGCTCATATAGGCTATTTACTTATTTATTTGGTCCTATATTTACTTATTTATTTCCTTGCTCATATAGGCCATTTACTTATTTATTTGGTCCTATATTTACTTATTTATTTCCTTGCTCATATAGCCCATTTACTTATTTATTTGGTCCTATATTTACTTACTTGTTTCCTTGCTCATATAGGTTATTTACTTATTTATTTGGTCCTATATTTACTTATTTATTTCCTTGCTCTTATAGGCCATTTACTTATTTATTTGGTCCTATATTTACTTACTTGTTTCCTTGCTCATATAGGCTATTTACATATTTATTTGGTCCTATATTTACTTATTTATTTCCTTGCTCATATAGGCTATTTACTTATTTATTTGGTCCTACATTTACTTATTTATTTCCTTGCTCATATAGGTTATTTACTTATTTATTTGGTCCTATATTTACTTATTTATTTCCTTGCTCATATAGGCTATTTACTTTTTTATTTGGTCCTATATTTACTTATTTATTTCCTTGATCATATAGGTTATTTACTAATTTACTTGGTCCTATATTTACTTATTTCCTTGCTCATATAGGTTATTTACTAATTTACTTGGTCCTATATTTGCTTATTTATTTCCTTGCTCATAGAAGCTATTTACTTATTTATTTGGTCCTATATTTACTTATTTATTTCCTTGCTCATATAGGCTATTTACTTATTTATTTGGTCCTATATTTACTTATTTATTTCCTTGCTCATATAGGCTATTTACTTATTTATTTGGTCCTATATTTACTTATTTATTTCCTTGCTCATATAGGATATTTACTTATTTATTTGGTCCTATATTTACTTATTTATTTCCTTGCTCATATAGGCTATTTACTTTTTTATTTGGTCCTATATTTACTTATTTATTTCCTTGCTCATATAGGTTATTTACTAATTTACTTGGTCCTATATTTACTTATTTATTTCCTTGCTCATATAGGTTATTTACTAATTTACTTGGTCCTATATTTGCTTATTTATTTCCTTGCCCATATAGGCTATTTACTTATTTACTTGGTCCTATATTTACTTATTTATTTCCTTGCTCATATAGGCTATTTACTTATTTATTTGGTCCTATATTTACTTATTTATTTCCTTGCTCATATAGGCCATTTACTTATTTATTTGGTCCTATATTTACTTATTTATTTCCTTGCTCATATAGGTTATTTACTAATTTACTTGGTCCTATATTTACTTATTTATTTCCTTGCTCATATAGGTTATTTACTTATTTATTTGGTCCTATATTTATTTATTTATTTCCTTGCTCATATAGGCTATTTACTTATTTATTTGGTCCTATATTGACTTATTTATTTCCTTGCTCATATAGGCTATTTACTTATTTATTTGGTCCTATATTTACTTATTTATTTCCTTGCTCATATAGGCTATTTACTTATTTATTTGGTCCTATATTTACTTATTTATTTCCTTGCTCATATAGGATATTTACTTATTTATTTGGTTCTATATTTACTTATTTATTTCCTTGCTCATATAGGCTATTTACTTATTTATTTGGTCCTATATTTACTTATTTATTTCCTTGCTCATATAGGTTATTTACTTATTTATTTGGTCCTATATTTACTTATTTATTTCCTTGCTCATATAGGCTATTTACTTATTTATTTGGTCCTATATTTACTTATTTATTTCCGTGCTCATATAGGCTATTTACTTATTTATTTGGTCCTATATTTACTTATTTATTTCCTTGCTCATATAGGCTATTTACTTATTTATTTGGTCCTATATTTACTTATTTATTTCCTTGCTCATATAGGCTATTTATTAATTTACTTGGTACTATATTTACTTATTTATTTACTTGCTCATGTGTTCGTATTAAACGTTTTTTGTTTGAATTTCCTCAAAGAATAACCCTCCATTACTGAAAGTTCACTCTGTATATATGTGTGCATTACTTAAAACAATAGCAACGGCCACGGAGACTCGAGCCCCCGGGGAATAAGACGTGTCCTTTGCTCCGGAGCTCTCTGTTACTGAAACTGCACATAGACCTTCCATCTGCGCATCACGTCTAACCCCATCACGAAGGTCCGAGTCCAAAATACAACGAACGCAATCGTGTAACTGACGCTATGAAAGCAGCTCCAAGAATCGGTCCAAAACTTTTTTTTCTAGAACTGTACATTCTTGCCCGAAACTCCTATAGTGAAAATCTTTGTTAACGTTTTGGGAGTTTTTACTCATACAAGATTGTTGTATGCGTATAGTACAAAGAATTTATATCTTCGATACAATATTTTCTACTATAATATAAGAAAAATATTGCGACATAACCAGTTGTGCCTTTAGTTGAGCGTTTCTGAGATAAATGAATGAATGAATGAATGAATGAATGAATGAATGAATGAATGAATGAATGAATGAATGAATGAATGAATGAATGACATGAAATGAAATGAAATGGAATGGATGGATGGATGGAAGGATGGATGGATGAATGAATGAATGAATGAATGAATGAATGAATGAATGAATGAATGAATGAATGAATGAATGAATAAATTAATGAAATGCATTTATTTATGCACAATTAGAACAGAGATTCAAATTCTGTCAACGCTTACAGAAACAAATAATAGAGTAGACCTATTATGTTCTTTTTATGCTTTAGTTTTCCTTCGATATTATCGATATAATATAGTCTCGTCATTGGCCATGTAATTTAAAAGGCTTGTTAAGAATGTAATGACATTTGTAAAACCTTTTATAAAATTTCCAAGGTAAGTAGGTTCAAGATTGCTTTCTCTACCTTCCTTATTACGTCATTGAAATTGTTTCTGTAAATAAATAGGGAGTGTTTGAAAAATTAAACAAGTAAGAGACCCAAGAAAAACTTCAGAAATTGATTACGGTCCCCGTAGAACGGATGCTTGGATAATAACGGAAACAATAAAAAAAAATGAATGCCATATCCTTAAGATGTTAGCTGGAAAAGCATTGCGTGATCGAAGCTGAAGTTAAAATATATGACAAATTTAGAATGTTAGATATAAATGTAGAAATAAGTAATATAAATAAATGGCTCCGACATTAAGAATGGTGTGAGATGAATACATTTCCAATTACACCTTGCATTATAAACTGGATGTAGAGAAGAATGTAGGAGACAAAGAAAGAAATAATAGGCAGCCTATACAAATAAATAGGACAGGAAATATAAAAAAATGAAACAAGCGAAACTTTCAAGACTAGAACCTGATGATGATGATGATGATGATGATGATGATGATGATGATGATGATGATAATGATGATGATGATTAGGAGGAGGAGGAGGAGGACGACGACGACGACGACGACGATGGCGACATGCAGACTAGAATTATAAGAGCACTGTTCCTCTTATAGTCCTACATTGGAGTGCATTGATGGTCGGACGGTATAACAAATGTTATCTACCACATCTTCTTCTCAATGCACGAGTGGCAGTTGTAAACTATAGGTCTCATATACATTGACAATCAAAACATGTAAACAACAAATTCTTTTCCTTCCCCGAGCAGAGGAACAACCAGTAGGATGTTTGACAGTGAGCTTTGCGTGCAATTTGGAAGTCAATGGTGGAATTACCCGCTGTATGTTTACGAATAATGAATAAATATTTATATGAAGTAACAAAAAAATACAACATAAATTATATAAAAGTGTATATTTTAATCTAATTTTAAGTCACTCTTAAAATTGAAACATAATGTCTGTAACTCTTAAACTGAGGAGGAGTGTAGTAGGTAGCATTTGTTTATACAAGTGGTAGGCAAAGATTACGTCATATAAAATACAGCCCACAAACACAAGAGGGTAAGATGGAGGGGAGATGTATAAGAAGAGAAGGCTGAGAATATCTTGACTAATTACAAGTTTCCAGTGCTCAGAGACGGACAATGAACATACCAGAGAGCTACAGAATAGGGCTTACAACGGTCTAGATTCGACCGGCCAGAGAACATCCGTCAAGGTCGACTGAGTGAACTAATGACTGAATGAGCCAATCAGTGAATCAATGAATCATCCATGAACCGATGGATGAATGAATCAATGAGCCGATGGATGGATGATTGATTCATTGATTGATTGATTGATTGACTGAATGTACTGAGAGAAAAAGAATGATCAATCAAATAGTATGCCTTGCAAGGGCTTTTGGAACTCCTACATGGCTCAATGTGGTCTGCCTTTGCCGTCCATCCACAAAGAGTGAGAAACAGCTCGAATATTTGTTAAACCAGACACTCCGCGAGACGGAAGAGCTTTGCATACTGGCTACAGCGCCAGACGTTCAATAGCAATATATAGTAACTCTTTTTCGTAACCGGTTGTGCACCACTTTAGAACATACCCAAAGTGCTTAACTTTGAAGGAACAAGTGATGGCTGAGGAGAGAGAGGTCATGCTTTACCTCTCCACCCTGCTTCCGTATTTTTTTAGTTGGTTATTTTAACGACGCTGTATAAATTACTAGATTATTTAGCGTCAATGGGATTGGTGATAGCGAGATGGTATTTGGCGAATTGAGGCAGATGATTCGCCATAGGTTATCTAAAATTCCCCTTGTTGGGGAAAACCTCGGAAAAAACCCTACCAGGTAATCAGCCCAAGCAGGAATCGAACCCGCGTCCGAGCGCAACTGTGGCTCGGCAGACAAGCGCCTCAGCCGATTGAGGTACGCCGGTGGCGTATTAAGAGATTGACTCACGAGCCAAGAAATGCCGACCACTGCTTTACATCGTCCGACCATCAATGCAGTCGAGTGTAATATCGAGTTCAGACCGAACTAAATTTGTTACATCTATATCAAAATAACTTCTGCAAACAACTGAAATAAAAATATTGACAAAAAATACCGAGTAAGACATGGAAGTGTAGAATGAGGAGCAGACAGACAAGGTAAGAATGTAAACTGCAAAAAATATATTGGTAACTGCCATCAATAATTAAATATTGGAAAAACGTATGAAATAAAACAAATGGTTGAAAAGTATTTACCAGAAAGAGCTAGAAAAAAAATGAAAGAGCTCTTATAACTGGAAGAATACGGACTACTTATTGTCTACTAAAATAGTATTTAGTATTTATTTCTTTAACCTGGTAGAGATAAGGCCGTCAGGCCTTCTCTGTCCCTCTACCAGGAGATTCAAACTATAATATGAAGAATAAAATTACAATTAGTATTAAATTTACAATTACAATTACAATAAAGTACGAAAAGATTACCTGAGTAATGAACGCTAGATAATTTATCATAGAAAAACAAAGAATATTTTATATTTACTGAGCGTACTAAGCGTACTTAGCGTACTAAGACAATAATAAGACGACATAATGCGTCGTTTTCCGTCAGAATATAGTTTTATTTTTTCTAACTTAAATATATACAACACAATTTCCAGTACTTGACTGATGACTTTCTTAACATCGTGCAATTCGGTGGCAATGTCTTCCCTTATTGAAAAAAGTAGTCCATACACGATCAATATTGCGTCCTTTTTTTTTTTTTTTTTTTTTGTAATTATGCAACCTGAAAGTCCCAGAGACGTCGCGTGTGATCATCAAGTATGAAAATTATCACCGGTAAAAAGCTGGACCTGAAATTGACATCGATCTCACGTTGGACGGCGACAAGACATGTGTTACGTCACCATCTTGATCCATTATTGCCATAGAAACATAAATAAAAATAAATATTTGCAGGTTTTTTTAAGCTTAGATTCCAATGGTAAACACACATGAGCCTATTGGAATATTTTTTACAAGTAATGAAGAGTCTATAGGTACAGAAATGAATAAACTAATAGTTTTGTGAAATGTCAAGAAACTGTCTGGTCTAGTCAGTTTTTCAATTTCTTGCCAAAAATATACCCTCATGAGCAAGGAACAGGTTTTTAGATTCTAAAATGTATAAATATGTAAATATACGTAAATACATGTGTTCCACTGTGGTGGGGTTTCAGAGGGTTATATTCTTTTAATGAATAGAGGTACAAATGTAATATTGGTGCCAGATGAAAATAAAACTCTCAAAGTTTTTCGTCTGTAATTTTGAGGTACTGAAGGAAACAAAAGACTGTAACAATCGAACAAATGCAATAATTATCATTGTTACAATTAATTATACAAGATGGATGTCTAAATAAAAGTGCAATGTATTTTTTAACTAGCAAAATTGAATCTCATAGCAAACTCATACATTTTGTGATCTGATAAATATCTGGAAGAAATGCATGTAACAATTGAAGTTTACAAGGAGTCAGAAGAAGACGTTCTTTAAAGATCTATGAATTGTTATTTTCGGTAATCCTAATTGTCGGGCACATTTACGAACTGATTTCTTTGGACTCTGAACAAACGTTCTTCGGATGGCTTCTACCGTTTCATCATTTTGTCGATGGTCTCCCAGTACACTTTTCTCCAATAGGCTTCCTGTCTCTTTTAACTATCTCCATGACGAAATTCAAGTCGCATACGAGTTACAGATTCTTGTTTTCCGTTAAGCATAAACAGTACACTTCTTGAACATTATAGCATAAGTTAGAATTTATAAAACGGTTATATTACCGGTTGTTGTGTATGGTTGTGAAACTTGGACTCCCAGTTTGAGAGAGGAACAGAGATTAAGGGTGTTGGAGAATAAAATTCTTAGGAAAATATATGGAGCTAAGAGGGATGAATTTACAGGAGAATGGAGAAAGTTACACAACGCAGACCTGCAGGCATTGTATTCTATACCTGACATAATTAGGAACATTAAATCCAGACGTTTGAGATGGGCAGGGCATGTAGCACGTATGGGCGAGTCCAGAAATGCATATAGAGTGTTAGTTGAGAGGCCGGAGGGAAAAAGACCTTTGGGAAGATCGAGACATAGATGGGAGGATAATATTAAAATGGATTTGAGGGAGGTGGAATATGATGGTAGAGACTAGATTAATCTTGCTCAGGATAGGGACCGATGGCAGGCTTATGTGAGGGCGACAAAGAACCTCTGGGTTCCTTAAAAGTCCTTTGTAAGTAAGGATGTAAGTAAGTGATTTTGTTAAGACAATATTCCTATGGGTTCGTCATAGCTCTCTAAGTGCTGCAAAAGTCACACTGCGTTGAAATGTAGACATTCACATAATTGAACACAATTTGATTCTATCTAACAATGACCAGGGTGTGAATTAAGATTTCTGATGAAGGGGGGATAGAATCCTAGATAGAGAATACGATACATAAAATAATTATTACCTATCCTCATTCGAGTCGGCTCAACGATTCGTCGCACTGAGTTGCTTGTCTTGCATCTTGATCACAATAATACTTTTATCCATAAGCAGGCTTAAGATAAGATGTGTAATTCCTAAGTTATTGATTGTTGTCAGCTTGCCGGTGATGATAATACATCAATATTATTGTTTTCTTTGCTTACTTTATACAGTACATATATTCGTATTAAAACAATTACATTTTGTGAGGGGCTGATAGACGTTATCCCTGGCAGGGATGTTAATATGAATTTATGAGAGGGGGAAAACTTTCCAACAGGGGGAGAAATCCCCCCATCCCCCCGTTAATTCGCACCCTGACAATGACAAGCGAAATAGCGGAAACAATGTATTTTCTATTTTTTCTTATGATACCATTTATTGTTTTCCGACAACAAATACAAATTACACGTCCTCTAAAACTGTTTGAGCCTTTCTAATGGTACCGGTATGAATTTCGTAATACGCATAGTTACAAAATTATAGCAGTTTATAATCACGGAATGTTTCTATGGACACATTGTATTTTGACCCACTATTCAACATAACCGAAAGAAAAGAGTTAATGACGTCACACTATTGACAGTCTCGTTGCAGAATATGTCCCCGAAGCGGCTACTGCTGGCAGGGATTCTCATCGTAACGGTCGGCGCAGTCTTGGGTTGGTACGCGCTGCCCAAGCTGATCTACGGGCAGATAGCTGCAGTGAGTTACGCAATGAACCACAACTTCTACAACTTCCAGAAGATTACTAGTTTTAAATTTGATTTTTCTACAGTAAAGTATTAATCCACATTTTAGAGATAAAATGAAAAATTGACATTCTAATATATATATAGGGACATCATTTTGTTTTTACTAACATTTTTAATATTAACCTGGCTATACCTTTAGAGAACCGGAAACACAGATTGCTACCCCCTTCCACGACTGTAGTTCGATGATACTGGCGTAAAACACAAACAAATCACTCTACTAGATATAGGAGGGAAGAAAAGTAGTTCATCCATTTACGTAAACTAGGAAATATCGCGATTTTTAGTTCGATAATTTTCATTAGGTTTTTGTTTAATCTTAATACAGTACTGTATTAAGAATAAGTGTTTTTACTTACGAACTGAGTTAGCCATGCGAACGTAGGGTAAACTAGGGTCTGTTGGACAGTCGGGCATGTTGGACACTCTGTACTTTAACGTGTTACCACGCCATTTGTGGGCACCACATTCTGCTAGAAGTCAATGACGGAAGTAGCCCCACTCGTGGCTACTTCCGTCATTGACTTCTAGCTGAATGTTGTGGTAACACTTTAAAGTACGGAGTGTCCAACATGCCCGATTGTCCAACAGACCCTAGTTTACCCTATTCATTATGCAGTGTATATTATACTGTCTACAGCACATTAGCGTACAATATAGAGAATGAAGTTAAATTGAAAAATAATCATAATATTGATATTTAAACACATTTTTTAAAATGGTGGCCGTTCATTTCGATACAGGCTTCAGTTCTTTTGTGCATATTATCGCACTATAGACTATTGCATCTAATTCCAATTGCCAGTTTCGTCCTTCGTACTAGTAACTCATGTTGAAATAATTTTGTACCTAGTCTATAAAAGAGTACCTTACGTACTGTAAATTCAATTTTCACTTCTGCCCGACCCGCACAGATAAAATTACTCAGACATGCTATCTATTGTCCGTCCAAGTGGTTATGCCGCAGGATCGTAGAAAGGGGGGAAATCACGTGACAGTTAGTTACTTAACGAGGCCCTTTTATTTAAGTTATTTTAAACAGTTGTATAATATTACGTAAACGTCCAATTCCTAACAGAAATTAATGTTTTCAGAAAAGAGCTAAGACAGCCCTGCTTTTACAGAGGGGCGAACAGAAGCAGGTGGAGGAAATAGGGATCCGACGTAGGCAAACGGACAGTACCTGTGCGAAAATATGATTCAATATTGAAATCTCTTTCGTCACTGGAAAACGCGAACATATTTCTGGAACGTACTATACTCACTAACTCAGTGCTGTTTACTATATGCGGTCTTGGATCTGTGTGTAGAGGACAGTTGGAACTTCATTAGTAGAAGGGGTGAGCGTGAAGTACATTCAAAAACTCAGGTACAATAAAAATTGAAGTAAAAATAAAATGATGTCCCTGTAGTTATTGTTTAATAAACTTTTCGAAGGCGGGTATGAACCTCACAAGTGATACCAACAAGGCACCACTTATGAGACAACTAGACCAGGAGGTAATGGGGTAGGACGGTCAGTTCCTTTCCCCCTCCATTGCATAGGCCTACATCGCCGATCACCAACTAGTCACATATTACACTAGTCAGACTTCAATATAAAAATAAAACAAATAGATAAAATGAATCTAATAACACGTAAATAAACAAATACGGATAAATTACGACCTAACTTGGATGAAACTGAAATATCAATTTTTTTTCGAATTTAAAGAAGTCGGAAAAAATATGACCAATTTTTTTAAATCTTGAAGATGAAACATGACGATATAGGGCTAAATCGTAAAATTACTCATATTTATTATTTTTATTAGACATGTTATTACTCGTATTTTAATTATCATTTACAACGGGAAATATTTCGAAAATACTCTCTCTGTATACACTGTTCAATCACTTATTGCTTCGTAAAATCTGTTTGTGAAGAACCATTCTTCAATCTATTTTTTCCTTCAAAAAGGTACTTCATAGCATTGCCCCAAAACTAAACGGTTATGATTTTAATTTTCACTAGAATTTTAATGTGAATAAGCTGGTTGAAGTAGACTGTCTCATACATATTAATAAAAAATATATCATGTCATTTGTAAATCTTAAGTGTATTTTATAAAATTTTACATAATTTGAATTCAGTGGAGAATATATGAAATCAGGGTCGCGCGTCGTGGCGTCATGGTCTGAGTCATCCTGCCTAGGACTCGCGTTACGGAATGCGCGTTGGTTCGAGTCCTCATGGAAGAAGAAATTTTGTCATGAAATTTCTACCAGTGTATGTGACCGGTGTCCACCCAGCATCGTGATGTACGTGGGTAGCTACGATAGGTAGCGAAATCCGGTTGCGAAAGCCAGCTATAACGGCTGGGGGATCATCGTGCTAACCACACGACACCTCCATTCTGGTTGGATGATCGTCCACCTCTGCTTCGGCATGTGAACGTGAGGCCAGCAGCCGGTTGTTCTGTCTGTTTTAGAACTCTATCATATTTCAAGCTTTTTTCTTCCAAAAAACGCCAATCCTTGTCTAAAAGTTTGTGTTATTGTGCATGTCACTTTTTTTTATTTTTACCGGCGAAACGTCATTTTCCGAAGTTATTAATGTTTCCTTTTCTTTGTTTCATTTTACTTAAACTAATACAAGCACAACACCCTTCCCAAGGCGGGACTCGAACCCACAACCTTTTGGATCAAGCGGTAGAGACATTCCGTGCCTCTACAGCGTACGCCACTCAGGCCGGCATACTTGAAAACACGCTCCGTAGACCGGTGAATAAAAAAACTAGCTCAATCCTTTCATAAAAATGGACTTAACGCGTTTTAGATACACACACTTCAATCGTGCTGATATTAGTGAAAGTGAAAGAGAATTCAGAACTATTTGTCTCAATCTTAGTCCCTGTAAACATGCAATTTATTCATTTGTACTATGCGTTCAATGTTGTATGACCGCTGCGCACTGTATACAAGACGTCGTAGGCGATTAGGGAGCGCGGGGCATTGAGGGTATCGAAGCATTCGTGCAGGTGTACAACGCACTCTGTTAGTTCGTGGAATCAACACCGGTCAATTTACAACGGACGGGTAGTAATGAGCTAATATACTCAGAAAGTGTAGAAAATAGGGACAGATTATTTGATATGGCAATGGAAAAGTAAATAAAATGCATTTGATCACTAGAACATCAACTTGAAGCCGGGGACGGACTTGAGAGAAATGTGGTCCAACTTTCCTGACCCAGCGTGGTTCAAGGTTTACTTCTTCAACGTGACCAACCCCGCGGAGATACAGCAAGGAGGCAAACCCGCCCTACAGGAGATCGGGCCTTATGTCTACGAGTAAGTACTGTAGTTGTATTGTGTCGTCTTTAAAATTTTAAGAACAACTGCATTTCAGCGCCAGCGAGGAACAATAAAGCCAGGTTCACTGTTCAAGGTTACTGCTAAGTTATTTTCCTAACTGCATGTCAAAAGATACAGTAAGACCCGATTGTATAAACCATTTAATCTTAGATCAGAGGTTAAATTGATCCTTGTTTCAGCTGAACTTGGAATTTTGTGTTGTATAAAGTCTAATCTGAGATTAATTTGTCTCAAACTAAAGTCAACTTTGACTGAAGAAATTTCTCCGATTAAGTTAGATGATCCAAGTTCAGTTATTTCTTTTCCGTTCGAAATATACGAGTGACAGATTGTGCAAATAAAATATCCATTATTATTAATATTAATAGATATGATAGGTACATTTATATATATATTTCTTTCAATTTCTTGCCTTAATACATAAACATTCTTATATTTTATTAGGCTCTATCGTGTTCAGCAGTATCAAATAACATAACCTATAATTATATTATGTTTATAACAACCATTAATTATTAATGGATATGATAGGTACATTCATAAATTTTCAGTTAACTGTATTACTAAACGAAAATTGTCGTTTTATAAAGCTTTATTATGTTTAGCAGTATCAAACACCATAACATGATAACAACTCGGAGAACAGTCAACCTTCTTCTTATTGTCCGCCATTATTTACATTGCACAAAAACCAGTGTCTCCAACAGAGTGTACGGAAAGTCGCCAAAAAGTAGTTGTAAAGTCGCTAGATTTCTCATTATCAACAAAGAAAGATTAAATTTTGTCACTATGGGGTGCTAAAAAGGTCACTAAATCCCTATTTAAGCAATATAAAAGTTAAAAGAAATTGTTGTTGAAAAAGAGAGAGTCGCTAGATTGGCAACACTGAACAAACCTGTCCGCGCATCACGTATTTCACCTGTTTATGCGATGTTGCCAAATCCTTTTCACGTGAACTTAGATTGCATTTGAACCAAGGTAATTTGATCGCAGAAACGTTTTATACAATAGAAGAAGTGTCTGAACTCGGTTCACTTTTCGATATTCGATCAAAGTTGATCTTTAGTCAGGGAGTTTTATACAATTGGGCCTAAGTCTGTCTGATCATTTACAATATCACTTCTGACAAAAAGTTTAGGAAAGATGGGTTTGTATGAGTTTTGACAATACAGTACCCTAACAAGTTCTTGGCCTACCTGACAAACTGGATTTAAAACGGCAATAAAAGATGGTCTTGAATTAGGAAATAATAGTACATTATGCAACGAGCCTATAATGGTAGTAATTAAGACGCGAGTATGTTTGTTTATGAAATGAGCGCAAGCTCGTTTCATAATTTTCATACGAGCGTCTTAATTACCATTATAGGCAAGTTTCATACGACTTTTTATGCTCGACCATATTTCTAACTTGAAATTATTCATAAGTATTCATGTTATGGTTATGTAAGTGAGGAGCGGAACTGACCTGAATTGTGAGATGTGCGCAGACGAGAAAGTATTGATTTTTTCCGAGGCACGAATGTCATTGACCTTGATATAATCTAGAGAATAACATGAAGATTAGTCTTGATATAACCTGGAAATTGATTTAGAATTGAAAAACGAGATGACAAATTGAATTTATTTGAATATTATTTACAATTAACGCTAATTATTATAGTAACAGAACATAACCTTCTGCGGCAGTATTGGATTTCCAGCCTCCGTGACTTTTCGCTAATTGTCTTTCGATTGCATATCCGAGAATAATCGATACTTGCGGTTTTATAATGGTACAATGGTGATTTCGCATTGGCTGAACAACTGAATTATAATGAATAGGTGTACTTTAATGAGGTGCATTAAAGGGCTACTACCAGGTGTATAATTACTACATTTCGGCATGGTCGAGCATAAATATCTTTATGATTTAATCATTGAAGTGGAAAAAGAATATTAAAACATTATCATCGATAAACGTTTGAAAAATTTAGTACAAACTTGCATTTTGAAATATACCACGAAAAATGATTAACTGATATGCAAAGTAATTTTTATTTCTAATTTTACTGTAGTACTGCAGCCTACTTTTTGTTTCATTGTACAGTATTGAGAATATCACTATTAAATTTACGATTCATTGTGTATGATAAGTTACACTTGAATTTTAGTCTCTTATGAATCCTAAGAAATCTGAAAAGGTTGAGTTTTAAATTCGTCATTAGGCTATATGCTAAATTTAAATACTGTATAAATCTAAATTGTTGATACCTCCTTATGAAGACCACCCCTCTAGACGACCACTTTTTATGTTCAATTTTTGGTAGTCGGCTTAAAGAGGTTTCACTGTACACGCCGCGGCGCATTGAAGGAAACAGGTTTCACTCAGATAAAGACCGTCGTTCTTTTATTGTCATAGATCGAACGCGACTGCCTGGGATAAGGTGTATATATTTCCCTTGAAAGGGTTTGTGTTGCGTAGTATGCACAGATGACACAGGCTGAAGTGACGTCAAGATTAGATTAGCGTACAACTGACTTTCATTCAGTGGAGTTCGTGGCAATGCAGTACACATTACAACAGAGAATCTTCATTTATGGTACTGTGGTATTACGAAGAAATCGTATTGTACAAAACGTGTCGTGCTCTTATTTCTATGGAAATATTCTGGAGTTCAACAATAACTTGATTCAAAATCGTCATCATCATCATCATCATCATCATCATCATCATCTTTATGGATTAGCTTTACCTGTAGCAGTCAAGAACTGTTCTGTCCATCATTTCTCTCCTGCCAATCGGTCTGTAATTCATAAACCGATGTGATAGCCTATACTCCGTATCTGGAATATGTGACGTATAGGAGATGAAACAAGACCTCTGCGCAAGTCGTGAGTGGAGGGGGCCGGTCCAATGACCGCTCTGGGGGAAAGCACTGCTTGAAGGGAACGAGCGACTGAGAGAAGGGATCATTTCTATCTGAACTGAACTGCAGTGAAGATCCCACACTATCACCACAATCTAGTATATACAGACACGAAGCTCAATGCTTACTAAATATGCAAACATAGGCAGTTGAAATATGCATCCATAGATAGTTGCTAACCACCAGGATCGCTACTATCGCTCATCACAGACCCTTTCCCCAGCAGACGATAAAATGTATTGTACTCCTACTTTCGATATCGTATTCTTTTGAAAAAATTAACACCTTCCTTCCACTATTGAAATATGAAATACATAAGGTTTATATATTATTTTCATAAAGTATATATTATATTATATTTTATAAACTCACCTTCCTGGATCTTTCGGGAGAAGAATAACTATGACCTCTTTTTCTTACAATATTTATAGTACCACAAACGTCTCCTTGTCCCATATTATTATTCAAATTATTGCATTTTAGCCATTTGCAGTTATTAGAACAGATAACGAACATTTCACAGTTTGCAAAACTTTACACAACAAAGCGAATTACGGCACAGTCAATGCTTTTTCGATCTAGACCAGGCCGTAATGTTTGTTCGGGTTTTCTATTTCAGTGTATGTAGCTCAGTGAAATATTATAACTTTATTGCGTATCATTGCTAAGTTTTATTTAGTGTAATGTGTCCATAAGTTCCGTTTACTTCGTGTTGCATAATATGTTGCAGAAATAAGTACAAAACTGTGTTATTTTAATGTGAAGAGAATTTTACGTGTTAACATAATCTGTTCGCATCAACATTTTAAGTTTAGAATGGAAGCAATTTTGAGGTTCAATAAAAACGAATTTATATTGTGATTTTAATTTAGCACATCTACCTTCCTTAATTGTAGACAGAAAATTTACCATACCACTCCTATGAAATTAGTGTACGTACGATTGTTACTTCGTCTCTTAGATAGTAGATAAATACAATAATTCAGAACTCAATTGTAGTATTAAAATACAGACAAATAGAATGTGACGGGTGTCATACATGACATTATGTTTAATTATAATGTATAATTGCGAATATAGGAATATAAGTTAAATATAGTAAACATAACCTATAATTTCCATATGACATAACCTACATATGTAGTGGCAGGGCATTGGAGACCACTAAAATTAGACAGAAAGGGCCAAATGGTACAGTAAACATAACCTACAATTTCAACATATCTAAATATTCGTGCGATGCAACTGATAAATTATTGAATCGTGCATAAACGAATGTACAAGAATTTCGCAATATTTAATCGAAATAAAGGCAAGTATTACACATAAGAACAACGTAATTTTCACAGCAAAAATAATATTACACCTTAACTCGCAAGGAATTATGTCTGAATTGTCTCCTAATCATTGTTTTAAATTTTATTAATGCAATTACACTACATGTTAGAGAAATATATGTTACTCTTCATGCATTCCAATTAATTTATATGGTTGAAACGCCGCCCTTCGTGATCGGGTTAAACGAGTCACATGGCCTGTATTAGATCACGATGGCAGTGACACAGTCTATTGTTCCTAGTACTCACAGCGCTCCAAGCGGCTAGCAACTATCGCGTGAAATGCAAAAAATCATCCCAAACTTCGTGACTATATAGGTTATAGTAGACTGTGCTATCACCTTCTGCCACGCACATCTTACCCCTTAGCGTCCGCGAGCCGATGCTGTCTGCAACACACTCCCGCACTGTTAGGCTCCGCCAATTCGCTTCACTCCGTCTCCATTCAAATGCGCCAACTAACTCTACAGATTCCAGACACATTATTTATAGAATACTACATTCTTTTTATGTGGGATAACCAATTATTTCCGTACTGATCTATTCTGTCGTTTATCTCAACTATTTCAAATTTTTCTTGGATATCTGCGTTTCTTTTATGATCTATTCTTTTGTATTCTGCAGTAACTCTTAGAAATATCATTTCTTTTGACTCAAGTCTAGTTTTGTCTTTTCCATTTAAAATCCAAATTTCGCTGCCATACGAAAAGATTGTCATGATCATAATACTAGACAATTAAGTATGTTTCATTAACCAAAATATCGATTAACAAAAACCAGCAAACATTTTGAAATAATGGCAATAAAAGTGTCTAACAAAAGTTCACATATTAATTTACTTTAAGCAATGGTGAATTTAGAAACGGTATCTCTAGTTGACTCATTGATAAGTCTTTCTATGATGGACAAGAATTTTTAAACTCTAACTTTTAATTGTATTTTACAAGATCTATTAACTATTTCAGTGTCTAAAGACTGTTATGCAAATAAACAATAATACATCGCAAATATTGAAGTTTAACTTGTTTACTGGATCTACAGTAGCGTTCTATATTACAATCTTAGATCCTACTTTGTATTTACCTCAAAATTCCATTAACTTTACTTACGTTTGTAGATATGAACGTATTTTATTCTTTTGCTTTCGCTTCAACTCATATATTGATTTTTATAATTTGTTTTCAGAGTTCGAAATAATTACGTGATCATCAGCGAAAATTAGGGTCATTACATATTCCTTTTCATTAAAATTATATAAATAAAATGTTAAACTTTTTCATCTTTGTCCAGTAATTCGCCAATATACAGGGTGATTACGAGGATTTACCGTCATTTACAGAGCTTATTTCCGAAGACATTCTAAGCAAAAAAAATATTCATATAAACATTTGTATTAATCTCAATATTTCCAAAGTTACACTAATTTGAAGTTGCTTGTAAAGTACCTTTTTTCTTTAGTTTTCAGGGTAAAAGAATATTGCAAATAGAGAATGAACTATCAGAAGTATCATTTCTTTAATTGACTAGTGCTCTGAAGCCAAAAATGTGTTGTCAGTTGCTTTGTACAGATTTTCTTTTTCAATTTTTAACTACAAATGACATCATTCTTACGCACTTATCACAAAAATTGTTGCAAACCATATGACTTTAGGAACTTGATTCTTTACAGTTTAATTATGCATCGTAATGAACAGTCTTGAAGAATTACAAGAGTGGCGTGATTTGTAACAATTGTTGTGATTAAAGCGTAAGAAAATGTAATTTTGTAGTTAAAAATCGAAAAGAAATTCTGTACGAAGCAACTATGGAATTCACAACACATTTTTAGCTTCAAAATATTAGCTAATTAAAGAAATGATATTCCTGAATACTCCATTATTTATCTGTAATATTCTTTTATCCTTAAAACTCAAGAATAGTGGTATTTTACAAAAAATTTCAAATTAGTGTAACTCTGAAAATATTGAGATTGGGACAAATGTTTATATGACATTTTTTTGCTCAGAATCTCTTCGGAAATAAGCTCCTTAAGGGACGGAAAATCCTCGTGAATCATCCTGTATAACAGTGGCGACATGACTGCAGCCATTTCGAATTCCTAAGTCAGTTTTTTTACTGCTTTATCTGAATTTTTCACATGTACAATTTTAAACAAACAATAAAGAAAGAAATGACAGGCTGCCGTACGATAAATCCATTTCGGAAAACTTCGCTTAATTCCGTGAGAGCTTAGGTTTACTTGTGAGCGAATTTCTTAGCACGACTCCGCTCAGTTTTTTCTTTGTTTTGCTTATTGTTACTTTTTGTGCGAGATCGTGCGTATTTGCTTGTTTTCCGCACAGAACCAATACGCGGTAAATATGAAATACCACATTCAGTATTCCCAACGGAACACACATAACAATTTCCCTCTTCTTACCGCTTAAGCGCGACATTCATTTTACTGCTTTAGGCTTTTAACATATTATTTTAGAGACGTTTAACATAGTAATAATTATAAATTGGAAACTTACCACTGCAATTTCACCTAAATTGCAATGTTAATTATTGTTTTTCAATATTTGCAAAAATTAAGTAAACTCTACTACTCCACGAAACTTATTGCATTCCTGATACAAGTAACATTAAGGAAGCCGTGAAAAAATCAACGAGATTCCAGATGCCGATGTTATTACTGCAATACGTTATATAAATAATATTGTTAAAATATTAACATGAAAAATAAATCATTACATAACCTTACCGTTTGTTTTAAGTTCGCATTTATAGACTGAGGGAAAAAAATACAGACGTATATCACGGCCTGCTGCAGTATAGTAAACACAGAAAACATTTTACAGCAACAATGTTGAAGAAAGATATTTTGGTGTTCCGAAGTTGGAGTCATTAAACAGAAACCAACATGGATATTTCATTGCAACTAATTAGAAATTCGTCTTTCAGGTATGTAATAAACGATCTTCGCACAAAATAATGTACGATACACGAGCGGTATGTTTGTTTTCACGTTCTCGGAAATTAAAAAAGCTCAACTACGTTTCGCTTTTTCAATCTTTTCCTCGACCATGAAAACGTCAACATACCGCTCTTGTAACGTATATTACTATTCTGTCTGTTTATAGATCAAATGTTACAAATAAGCCATAAGAAAGTTAAGGGTTAAATTGGGTGTAAAATGGACATCCTTTCCTTAGTCGAGTGAATAGGCGCTGCCCTAAATGGATTTAGACAAATTCACGCCACGGGAAATCGGTCATATTGTATGTCTTATGTATATCCAAAATAAAGGTACAGCCTAATTAATTTTTAAAGTGGCATTGTATTGCAGCGAATATAAGCACAAGGCGGATTTGCTGGACCACGAGGAGGACGACAGTATATCTTTCAGCAATCGTGACACGTGGTACTTCAACAAGGCCAAGTCAGGAGAGTTGACGGGGGACGAAATGATCACCATTCCGCATATGCTCGTCTTGGTGAGTGATCTCATTTCTCTTTCTTCAGTTGTTGCTCCTGTTCCTTTAACTACATCTCATCTCCATGCTGCAGGGCATGGTGCTCACCACAGAGAAGGACATGAAGGCCATGTTACCACTCATCACGCGTTCCATCCCTCACATCTTCGGAAACCTCGAGTCAGTCTTCCTCACCGCCCGCGCGAAGGACCTCATGTTCGAAGGTGTGCTCATCAACTGCACAATTAAGGACTTCACTGCCCGCATGCTGTGCACCTTGATGCGCGTGAAAGGCAAGGACCTTGTCAAAGTTGGCAAGCATGCCTTCAAGTTTTCTTTCTTTGGTGGGGTAAGTGATCAAATTTTTTGCATGGTTCATATGATGCTATTTATTTATTTATTTATTATTATTTATTTATTTATTTATTTATTTATTTATTTATTTATTTATTTATTTATTTATTTATTTGTTTGTTTATTCATTTGTTCGTTCATTCATTTATTTATTTATTTATTTTGCTAATAATTGTAACATAAAATATAATATATACAGAAAAACTTTAGCTCGCCCCTGAAATAGTAGAACTCGTGCTCAGGGGCGGATTCCTGAATTGAAATTAATAATTATACAATACAATTTGTCTTATGTCTACTATGCAATTATAGTATATAAATTTAAATTTAAAATTTTTCAATATTTATAAAATTCATACATCACTTTTTAAATTTAATACTAGAACTATTAGAATTGACAAGATTAGGTATTTAAATATAAATTTTTTATATCTTGGGCCTAAATTACTACTATGATTAAATACTGTAACAGTGTTGCATTTTGGTTCAAACAATCTTAAAGAATTCATACCTTTTGTTTCATGAGAATATAATTCAAAATTATTTCTATTTTTATGTATGAATTTTATTAATACAATATAATAAATGTGTCTTACGTTATAGTACATTATGCAACGAGCCTATAATGAAGGTAATTAAGAAGTGAGTAGGGATATTTATGAAACGAGCGCAAGCGAGTTTCATAATTTTCATACGAGCTTCTTAATTACCATTATAGGCGAGTTTCATGCGACTTTTTATGCTCGACCATATTTCTAACTTGAAATTATTAATTTTATTGTATCTGACCTGGAGCAATGTCCCGTATGTTGTGAAATGTGCGCAGACGCGAAAGTATTGATTTCTTCCGAGGAACAGATTTGCACATTGACCTTGCTAGGCCATAAGAACCTACAGAGATAACATTGAAATAAAATTAGACATTGAAAAAGGAGATGACAAATTGAATTTATTTGAATATTATTTACAATTAACGCTAATTATTATAGTAACAGAACATAACCTTCTGCGACAGTATTGGATTTCCAGCCTCCGTGACTTTTCGCTAATTCTCTTTCGATTGCATATCCGAGAATAATCGATACTTGCGGTTTTATAACGGTAGAAAGCTGACCTGTCATTGGCTGAACAGTTGTAACCTGAGTCGTCATTGGCTGAAAGACCTGACCTTTAATGAGTAGGTGTACTTTAATGACATGTATTAAAGGTCTGCTACCAGGTGTATAATTACTACATTTCGGCATGGTCGAGCATAAAATATAATATATACAGAAAAACTTTAGATCGCCCCTGAAAGAGTAGAACTCGTGCTCAGGGGTGGATTCCTGAATTTAAATTAATAATTATACAATACAATTTGTCTTATGCCTACTATGCAATTATAGTATATAAATTTAAATTTACAATTTTTCAATTTTTATAAAATCCATACATAACTTTTTAAATTTAATACTAAAACTATTAGAATTGACAAAATGAGGATATTTAAATATAAACTTGTTATATATTCTTGGGCCTAAATTACTACTATGATTAAATACTGTAACAGTGTTGCATTTTGGTTCAAACAATCTTAAAGAATTCATACCTTTTGTTTCATAACTATGAGAATACAATTCAAAATTATTTCGATTTTTATGTATGAATTTTATTAATACAATATAATAAATTTGTCTTACGTTAAGTACATTAAAGTCTAAAAACAAATTTTGAGATGGAAAATCAAAAGGTTTATGAAGACATATTTTAATTATTTTCTTCTATAATAAATAAAGTGGATTAAAATTGGATTTAAATGAGCTACCCCATCCTATAATTCCATACATAATTACCGATTGAAATAAAGTTAAATATATTGTGCGTAATAAACTTATTGACAAGTAATGCCTCAATAAAACAATATTAATATACGTTACAAGAGCGGTATGTTGACGTTTTCATGTTCGAGGAAAAGATTGAAAAAGCGAAATGTAGTTGAGCTTTTTTAATTTCCGAGAACATGAAAACAAACATACCGCTCGTGTATCGTACATTATTTTGTGCGAAGATCGTTTATTACATACCTGAAAGACGAATTTCTAATTAGTTGCAATGAAATCTCCATGTTGGTTACTGTTTAATGACAGCAACTTCGGAAAACCAAAATATCTTTCTTCAACATTGTTGCTATAAAATGTTTTCTGTGTTTACTATACTCCAGCAGGCCGTGATATACGTCTGTCGTTTTTTTCCCCAGTCTATAAATGCGAACTTAAAACAAACGGTAAGGTTATGTAATGATTTATTTTTCATTTTAATATTTTAACAATATTATTTATATAACATATTGCAGTAATAACATCGGCATCTGGAATCTTGTTGATTTTTTCACGGCTTCCTTAATGTTACTTGTATCAGGAATGCAATAAGTTTTGTGGAGTAGTAGAATTTACTTAATTTTTGCAAATATTTAAAAACAATAATTAACATTGCAATTTAGGTGAAATTGCAGTGGTAAGTTTCCAATTTATAATTATTACTATGTTAAACGTCTCTAAAAATAATATGATAAAAGCCTAAAGCAGTAAAATGAATGTCGCGCTTAAGCGGTAAGAAGAGGAAAATTGTTATGTGTGTTGCGTTGGGAATACTGAATGTGGTATTTCACACTTACCGCGTATTGGTTCTGTGAGGAAAACAAGCAAATACGCACGATCTCGCACAAAATAATATACTATTTTACGTAATTTATTACAAAGGTAATTAATGTATAGAGGAATGTAGGCCTCTCAAGAGCAACAACGGTCCTTAAGTAGATCGTATATCAGAAGAAAGCATTTCCTGACAGGATTCCTATTTCAAATCCTTCTCACAGATTTCAAAAGCATCTGTATCAATTTGTGAAAATTAATTCTAAATAGTTCGAATTGTTACACATTATTCTTTGTGACAAATTTTTATCACAGACATCTGTGCATTGCAGAGAAATGGGACCTTGCAGGAACGTCTTCGCTTAAAGCGTGGTATACAGAATGTCATGGATTTGGGGCGGGTGGTGTCGTACAAGAATGAGCCCCAAATGACTGCGTGGACCAACCCCAAGTGCAACCAATACAAGGGCACGGACGGTAGCATCTTCCCACCATTCCTCAAAGAGGGACAAACCATACAGGGCTACGCACCCGAACTGTGCAGGTAATCCTACAGTGGAAGTTGCCCCGAATAATTGAATGGTGAATTTGCAAAACGACTTAAGTCCACATTTTGGGGGTTTTGAGTTCGTAGCATGATTATGTTACTGTGTGCAAGGGACATCGTTTAGTAGCAGAATGACTTTAATCCACGACTTTTGTATAGTTTTTCTTAGCAGCAGAATATTTGTTTAAGAGGTAAATCGACTGTAGTCCTGGATTTAAGTTGTTTTCCTCTCAAGTACTGAAGAAACTTACATAGTATGTAATTTTAATCATACACTCAGCTGACAAATTGTTTTTTGTCTGCTGTCATTGGTAATCCTTTCCGAACTTATCTCACGTTTACCATTCCTTCCAGTACATCCTTCAGTAGGTAGTTCTATTCAGCCAGTGACACAACCAATTCTCTTTCTACTTCTTGATCATTTTCAGCATCATTCTTTCTCCACACTTTCCAACACAGTGGTTTATCCCCGATCAATGAAACCAAAATTCAATATATTCATAAAATGCTTAAGTACATTCGTGATAAAGAAGACGTGCATAGATTTTACGAAAACATTATAGCATGGGAGACAACAAAGAATTCAAAGATGAAATTAATCTCTGCTCTTGTGATCAACAAATTGTTCAAAATAATGTTGTTCAACAGTTTCAATAAGGTTATTTTATGATTTCGATATAACTTAAATACATTTAGTTAAACATGTTTATGTGTCAGTGACCTAATAATTATGATGCAGGATTGAAGTTAATTTGCAGAACAACTTAAGTCCTGAAATAATTAAATTTTTTACGACCTGAAGAAGAATACAAAAGTATGAATTTTTATAATAAAACTATTTCTCTTGCATATAAAAAATTATATTATAACAATATATGATCCAGCGAGGCTAAAAACAGTTTTCTTTAATTTTCTCAAAACTACTTCTAGGGACTTAAGTCGTTTTGCAAATTCACCATTCAATTATAACAATACTCTTGCTTGCTTGCATCATGTCATAATTCGAAATAAACTCAACAGATTTTCATGATTATTGCTTAGTTAAACTGTCGTCACAGAAATTCCACAGAATTTATCTCCTTCAGGAGATAATACATATAACACTGAGCATCAGTTTCTGTTGGAGCGTATTATATATAATTGCGAATAATGAGAAATTTTAAAAAATCATATCAGAAAAATGGGATCAGGCCTGGATAAGCCCGGATTTGATTTCCATGTGGAATTCGTGGTGCGCAATTGCGAATTGCATGTTCTTCCGAAGCACTCTCATTTCTCTTGTTTAATTTTGAATTTCTCCTTAATTTATGTGTTATTAATCTCAATACTCGCGCAGAAAACAAAGGAAGATTTTTTTTTTCTTTTGTATTGTCTAACATTTTTATCGGATCAACTCTCTCAAATTTCTAGAAACACAAAGCAAATAACAGCAGCAATCAGTTCAGCTATAGCCAAGCCCTGAGTTTTCAGACATGACAACATGACGATGACGATGACGATGACGATGACGATGACAAACGACAGGTTGTACTGAGAGAGGTTTTTAATTAGAGAGCTTCTGATTTCTGTGCCATCATTTACGCCGTGAATCTGTGATTGTTGCTCATATCATATCATTAAGCTAAGAAACTGCCTAATTTACTAATATGTTGTTGTTCTTTTCTAATGCCAGTCGTTTGACAATAAAGTCATTTGACCTCTTGCACGCCAATATTTTTTCAAAGCTATTATCATGGTCAGCCACTGAAGCACAGATTTTGAGGTGTTCCGAATCCATTTCTTGGTTTGAGTTTCACAATGGGCAGTTAGGGGACTGATATATTCCAATTCTATGAAGGTGTTTGGCCAAACAGTCATGGCCTGTTGCCAATCTAAATGCAGCTACAGACGATTTTCGTGGTAAATCGGGAATTAACTGTGGATTATGATGCAGAGAGTTCCATTTTTTCCCTTGAGATTGTGTTATCATATTTTGTTTGTTGAAGTCTAAGTATGTAGATTTAATAAATCTTTTCACAGAGCAATACGTAGATTTAGTAACAGGTCTGTAAGTAGCAGTGCTGCCCTTCTTTGCTAAAGCATCCGCATTCTCGTTTCCCAGGATTCCACAAAGGGATGGTATCCATTGGAATACAATTCTTTTATTGAGTGATATTAATTGAGAGAGTATTTTACTAATTTACTTAATTTACTAATATACTCTGTCGGCTGAGGCCTTTGCCTACCGATCCGGAGTTGCGCTCGGGCGTGGGTTCAATTCTCACTTGGACTGATTGATTACCTGGTTGGAATTTTTCCTAGGTTTTTCCCAACCGTAAGCCAAATGTCACGTAATCTATGGCGAATCCTCGACCTCATCTCGCCAAATTTCATTTCGATATCACTAATTCCATCGACGTTAAATAATCGACCAGTTGATACAGTGGCCTTAAATAACAATCTAAATAAAAAATATGAATGGCCGAATAATCAAATACGACTTCAATATTGGGAATGCTTCTAAATGTTGAAGTATTGAATTTTACGCATTAAATTCTTACTCACATACTCGTTATTTCTTTAGAAGGCTTAATGTAAGGTAAGCCATAAAGAGTAGCAAAAAGGATTCCTATAAGCATATTTTATTACTGTATGTCGAATTGGAATTTGTACGGAAAAAATATTTACCACCCTCGTTGCTAAGTCAGACTAGGAGTTCGCTTGCATGTCTTGGCCTCATGGGGAATAGAGAATGGGAACAAAAGACTGGATTGTTCCTCTTGAAGGCGAGAAAGATTAGAACTGCAGCTGTTGAAGTTTGCTATGCGAACTGAGGAAGGGATAATAGTATCCACCCAACTGTACACTTTTATGCCTTTTAGGTTAGGATATATTATATAATGTGTTTTATTGTGCCATTTTCATTTTAATATGTGTGTTCTTGTAGAGAGTAGTTGGATGTAATCATAGGTGGGGGGGGAACCTACAAAGGAGGACTTGTTTCGGGTACTAAGCACGTACGGTCAGAAGACCCGTGCATTGGATTTTAGACAAAATTATGATAATATAACATTTGTATGTATAATATTACTCAATAAATCTGTCTGTCTGTCTGTCTGTCTGTCTGTCTGTCTGTCTGTCTGTCTGTCTGTCTATCCATCCATCCATCCATCCATCCATCCATCCATCCATCCACCCACCCACCCACCCACCCACCCACCCACCCACCCACCCACCCACCCATCCACCCATCCATCCATCCATCCATCCATCCATCCATCCATCCATCCATCCATCCATCCATCCATCCATCCATCCATCCATCCATCCATCCATCTATCTATCTATCTATCTATCTATCTATCTATCTATCTATCTATCTATCTATCTATCTATCTATCCATCTACCTATCTATCTATCTATCTATCTACCTATCTATCTATCTACGTATCTATCTATCTATTTAAAGAGTAGCAAAAGGTGGTGTTGAAATTTGCAAATATAAATGTTTCATTTATTCTGAGTGTAATGAAAGTCAATTTATAAAATATTAATATCGGAATTTTGACAAAAAAATACATTTTGTCAATTTCTTACTGAAGATGTCATGTCTTGTAAACAGTATACAGGCAAGCCTGTTCGTTTTCTGTCGAACAGTGCGAACTCTTTTCTCTTAAAAGGTAGATGGGATTTTTTTTTATTTATAATAATGTTAGAGTCAAATTATACAGTCGATATATACGAATATAGGCTATTTAAATTTTTTAATATTCTAATTTGGGAAATAAGAGTACATTATTTTTTTAAGTTCTTGTTAAAATTTACTTCACACTCCAAATGAAATCCTAAAATTAGTCCTCTAACTTAATATAAAATCTCAATAAACTTTCAAAATTATTTATAAAATTGTTTCCTATATTAAAATATTGAAGATAATTATTTTTATGGAATTCACACTATATGACGATACATCCGTTCAAAGCCAGAGACTATTAATAATTCGTGTATTTATAAAATAATTATCAACTTTCTACATAAGTTTGGTTTTAAAAGTAGCCTTGCTGATTATAAATTTAATGAAACCGGGATCGATTCCCTGCAGAGAAGTTGAAGTTCATCTTCTATACGAAGTGGGTGTAGGTCCCTTGACTTCTGCTTAATAATTGATGATTTTACGTCATTCGTACCACATATCCAAGGAGTATCGCTGTTTGTATAGATGTCTGATCTTCAGAAAGTCCTGCGCCGTAGCGTCGTGGCCTAAAGCATCATTTCTGGACTCACGTATGGAATGAGCGCTGATTCGAGTCCTCGTGGAAAGGAATTTTCTCGTGAAATTTCAGTCAGTGTATGCGACCGCTGTCACCTACTACTATGATAAAATTGGGAAGCTACGTTACGTAGCGAAATCCGATTTTAAATACCAGCTGTAACGGCTGAGTATATCTTTATGTAATAATTGTATTATTGGTTTCAAAATTTACATTTATTTGAAAAATTAGTAATATCTGATTTCAGAGCGATGGATGCAATTTACGTGGGTCCCATCGTCTTCAAGGGAATTAGAGCACGCATTTTTTCCGTGGATTTTGGTGACATGTCCTCTGACCCCGAGCTCAAGTGCTACTGCGCTACCCCGAAAACCTGTGTGAAGAGGGGCGTGCACGACTTGACTCGCTGTGTGGGAGCCCCCCTGACGGTGTCCCTGCCTCACTTCTACTTGTCACACGAAGACTACGTCACAGGGGTGACAGGTCTGAACCCTCAACAGGTTCTGCATGAAACCACGCTCTACTTCGAACCGGTACGCGGCATGCTCAATAAATAAAGTAAAATCTGAAATTGCACGCGATCACGATGGTTATATGCGTTTTTAGGCTTTCACGGTGAATGTTACCAAAAATAAACTTTTTAATATTCCATAGTATCCCGAAACTTACCATTTCCAATTCTTCGGAACTATACAGGGTGTAACAAAAAAGTATGTCATAACTTTAGGGAAATATTTCTCATATATAGAGGATGAAAATATGTTATATAAACATGGGTCCGAAAACGCATTATTTCGGTGTTACGGCTCATTTTCTACAATTCTGTGTACATATCACAAGAAACACATAGGAACATATCACACGAAACTCTGCGTAGTGTTCAAAATATTCTCCATCAGCAAAGATACATGCATTAACCCGCCGTCGCATTGCATCCCGGAGATGCTGATATATTTCTACAGAATGTCGTATCGTTTCGCAGCCTTCCAAAAAACGGGCGCGAAGACCCTCTACATCTTGCACCGGCGTTTCATAAGCAAGAGCTTTCAAATGCCCCCATAAGTAAAAGTCTAGTGGGTCCGGAGAGCGTGGAGGCCAAGGAATTGGTTCACCTCTCCCTATCCATCTGTCACGGAACCTTTCATTTAGCAGCTGACGTAGTTAAGCAATAAAGTGAGTCGCACGACCTTTGTACATAGTTGCTAAAAAAGACTAGTGGTGAACCTAAAAATTACGTCATGACCTCACTACCACTAGTATTCGATTCCTAAAAGTGAGTTTCCTTTTCAGAACCAAAAAATACATTTCTTCGGATCATATTTCTGCACATTTAAAGGACAAAACTAAAATTATGTCAATACTTTATTATCACAACACACGGTTCTCTTAAATTTACTGAGTATATTGGGAATTAAATCAATTACTTTTCCAAAACACGGTACGAAATGTTTCATGTAAAACAATTTTTATCTGGAAAAGGAAGCAAAAACGAGTAAAATTATATTAGTTTTGTTTGAAATATCTCAAAGAATAACCCTCTGAAATTATACATGCATACATCCATACATACATAAACGCGTGCGTAAAAAAATGCACGCATACAGTGTGTTCCTATGAGGACAGGTCCCAGGTAGTAATGTTCCGGCTTAATGATAGTAATGCGGAGCGCCCATCCTGAGAAAGCTAAGCAGTAAAGAATGAAGTGGCACCGGGTCTACGTAGGGAAGCGTGCATGGACTTCTTCGTACGCAGGAGTACACTATTCGCCGCCCGCCAACAGAAATGTTGTTAGGTAGAAGTTTGAGTGGAACCCCTACATAGGAACTCTATGTATTTAACATAAATACTGCATAGGCCCTACATATATAAAAAAACATTGAATACCGGTACAACATACCATAAATATAACATTCATAGTCTACATGCATTATATGTGTACATAACATACTGTATGGTTATGATGACACACAAAACCCTTTTTCCTTATCCAAATATTTCAGATCGTCAAGCATAACGAACGCAAAACTGCAGATGAATCTTTAAGACAAAGATGGAGTGAAGATAAAAAGTTGGAGAAATTATATCTGCATATATTGTGCCCATACGAAAGATTTTCGTTGAGCATTTATATCTTAGTCGCAAATTGTGAAAATGCGTAAATTACGACAATACTTTACGTAATCTTTCATTTGCAGCTCACCGGGGCGCCGATGTTGGGTTACAGGAGAGTACAGTTCAACATAAAAATTCACAGTGTGAAGCAGTATTCTTTAATGAAGGATCTACGTACAGTCATGTTTCCAATCTTGTGGGTCGACGAGGTCAGTACTGTTACAGAATCTACCGCAATTGTTTTATATTTTTCGGAAAGCTCCCAGTCTACAACCGATAAGAAAATGAATTATCGGATGTCAGCCCCAATTTCCGAGATTCCAACTGTCACTTTCTGTCGATAGAAAGCTATGGATTTTATATGGAGATGGACAGAACTGTTATTCGGCTAGAATAACTATCACATGTCAGCTTATCAAAAAGTTTTCCATGTAGTCACAGAACTTCCTAACATAAGGTTATAAAAAAATTATTTTATGTGAAACATTTCATAGCGTGTTTTGGGAAAGGCATTGATTTAATTCCCAATATCCTCGGTCAATTTAAGAGAGCAGTGTATTATAGTAATAAATGATTGAAAGAATTTTAGTTTTGTCCTTTAAAGATGCAGAAATTTTATCCGAACAAATTCCTTTACAGAACGAAAAGTTACATTTGTTCAGATAAAATTTCTGCACATTTAAAAGACAAAAGTAAAAGTATTTCAGTAATTTATTATCAAAAATAATACACTGCTTTCTTAAATTGACTGAGCATATTGGGGATTCTATTAATGGCTTTCCAAAAACAACGCTATGAAATGTCTAATATAAAACAATTATTATCTCGGAGAGAAAGCAAAAACGATCAAAACTGTATTAAACTTTTTTGTTTGAAATATATCAAAGAATAACCTCCTGAAATTAATGGCATTAATTACGATTCACCCTGTATATATAGGCCTCTTTGATATGAAGGACTCAAACGAGTTTTCTGAAAACATAAGTCTTACATATAAATAGATATTGTAACACTTCAACTTTCCCTGTAGAAATAGGGTTAAAATTTACCGGAGACTGACTAGCAGCATTAAAAGAGAGTGCCAAAAAATTTATGGTTAATACGCTAAAATATAATTTGGTGCAAGTGTAAGTGGAAATCTAGTATGTGAAAGTGAAAGCGCGGGGGAAATAAAAGAGGAATAGAAGAAGAAATAAATAGAAGGAAAGACAGCGATAGAAATAAGGCAGATACGAACAGTAAAGAAAGGTCAGAACCTGCGACAGCTAAGGATATAGCAGAGGCATTAGATATGATTAAAAATGTGGGGATGTGATCAAAAAGTGCAAGTAAAGTGAAACTGGAAAAGATCGAGAAGTATAGGGAAGAGAGGAAGTGTATAAGCAGATGTGTAGAATAAAATATAAGTATTTATAGGAAGTGAGAATAGTGACAAAGGAATAGGTGTAAGCAGAATAGTGAGAAAGTGAAAGTGAGCGCTAATAGGAATGAGTGAAAATAGTGAGAAAGGGTTAAGAGAAGTGAACAAGTGACAGCATAAAATTAGTACTAACATTTGAACGTTGGAACAGTAAATGAATAAAAGGTCAAAAAACAATTAGGTCAAATAATTCAATATGATAATTTATAGAGAAAAATTGAAATTGATATTTTAGTGAATAGTAGTTAGAGGAAAAAGGGGGTTTAAAAGGAGTATATAATATTAGATATATTAGGATTAATGAACAAAGAGAGACTAGCAAATGAAATGTAGGAGAAATACTGAAGGGGAGATTGACAAAATAACAAAAAAGGTACCGTAAACTGGGGTTACTTTGAACACAGAGGAAACTTTGACCATTTTTTTTTTCAGAAAATCATATTTAGGTTTCTACATGCTGCATTTGTTATAGATGGAGGTAAATTATTATAAAATCATTCTCATACCAAATTTACCTCCTTCTATAACAAGTGCAGCATGTAGAAACCTAAATATGATTTTCTGAAAAAATGGTCAAAGTTTCCTCTGTGTTCAAAGTAACCCCAGTTTACGGTACATAGTGTAATTGGGAGTATTTGTTGTAGACGAGTACTGCAAATAATGTGTTACTGTAATAATATGTTAATGGTGGCACCGGATACAGAAATGTGAGGTACACCATTACATGTAAAGAATTGCTGTGACGAAATATATCATATATCATATTATATCACGCTAAAATATAATTTCATGATATATTACCGTCTTTTATCTTATCGAAGTAAGCAATATTTTCACAATTCCTTCATAATTTTGTGCTTATGTACACTTTTTCATTTTCTTCCACAGGGTATAGAGTTAGATGATAAGTACATCAATAAACTGAAACTCATCTTTACGATCTTCATGATAATAGATGGCATCAAGTGGATTATGGTCTTGGTGGGGATAGTCCTGACTGGCATTGGCTTCTTCCTTTTGGTTCAGAAGATGACCGGCAAGGCAATAGTTGCACTGGGACGAAACTCGCCAGAAGTTGCACCACTTGAATCCGAGACGCCTACACTAGAGCACCGACAGAGATATTGAACAAACTCGAGTGCTTATCGGACAAACAGCGCTACAACATAGAAGAGTACCGTGATAATAAAGTTTTACATAGTGGTGTACTGATGAGGTCAAATATAATCCCTTATGCCAGCGTTTCTCAAACTATGGTCCGCGGACCACTGTGGTCCTCGAGGTCTGCCCTTGTGGTCCTTCAAAAAGGACAGAAGAAAAAATAAAATTTAACGAAGTCCGTATCACACTATAGCTGAAAATATCAGAGTTTGGAAATGACACATGGCAATCACCTTTCACTTTTTCTCCCAATACTGATAGCTTATGAAATTTATTACCCTACCTGTTTACCGACTTCCCACACTACTCTCAGCAACAAAAAAAGGGATTTAAAGCACTATGAACGTGGTGTTTCTCGCCATCTTTTCCCTGTACATCAGCTGAAGACATGTGACTAAGTACATTGGCATATCTTTCAGATGTATTCTCAAAACTAAACGAACTAAATCTCTCTCTACAAGGTAATTCTTTGACTGTTCTCAATACGCATGAGAAAATAAAGGTGTTCGAGAGGAAACTTGGTTTGTGAGTCAGATCCGTAAAACAGATGATTTTTTCACAATTTCCAACCCTAGAGTCTTTTTTGGTTGAAAATGATCTCGTTATTGGAAAAGAATTATGCAATGACATATGTTCGCATTTCTAAGCAAATATGACGAATTTTCATGGGTTCGTGATCCCTTTCATTGCGACACTGAAAATAACAAACTTTCATTGAGTGAAAGAGAACAGTTAATTCAACTCTCGAATGACACCGGACTTAAAATGAAATTCCAAGCGGAAAGTGTGGTTAATTTCTGGACCTCATCATAAGTGAAAAGAGAATATAGTGAATTGTACAATGGTGCTTTACAGATTATAATTCAGTTCGCTTTCATGCATCTGTGTGAGAAAGGTTTTTCATCACTAACTCTAATAAAAACAAAGTAAAGGTATCCCCGTAACATACCATGAAGGCACTTGGGGGGGCATGGAGGTAGAGCCCCATGCTTTCCATGACCTCGGCACTAGAATGAGGTGGTGTGGTCGGCACCACGCTCTGACCGCCTTTTACCCCCAGGAAAGACCCCGTACTCAATTTTATAGGAGGTTGAGTGAACCTCGGGGCCGTTCTGAAAGTTTGGCAACGAAAAAAAAAATTCCTGTCATCACCTGGGATCGAACCCCAAATAAAAAAAAAACAAAGTAGGCTACCGAAATCGACTCGATGTATGTGACGATCTCCGACTTAAGCTTACCAGCATACGTCCAAATATAGAACAACTGTGCAAGAATCGGCAGACTTATCCATCCCGTTAATGTGAGCACCCACATTTTTTTTATTTTATTAATAAGTTAAAAATTATCCAAACTCTAACAGCCTTGATTTATTAAAAAACGAAAATGAATTTTTTTCTATGAGCTTTAACTTAATTAGTTAATACTAATTTAAAATTAAATGAATTAAATCAATTTTAAATAATTAATTCTGTTTAAAAATATAAATAGGCTATACCTACTGGTATTAAAATATGCTACAAAAATGATAAATTTTCTTTCGAAGGGAACAAGAGTAAGGTGGTTCGTGGAACTGTTATTACTTAAAAAAGTGGTCCCCACTTCAAAAAAGTTTAAGAAACGCTGCCTTATGCTATGGTCACTCAGAGGGATTTATCGCTGAGACTTGTACACCTGGATATATGTAATCAAAACCTAAGGACACAAGTCGCAAGTGCTTGGAATTTATGGTCCGTCCCAGAAATCTGTGGAGTAGAAACACGAAACAAGATCTCTGCGCAAGTAGTATGTGGGAGGGCTAAGGTCAAAAACTTCTCTGGGGGAGGTAGCTATTGCTAGAACGAAGAGAGCAATCGCTTGGAGGAGGGGATAATTTCTATCTGAACTCTACTCTACCTTCTACTGTCGGTGATTCAGGAGAAGACGTTCGTGGAGTGAGGAAAAAGGGTAGTTGATAGAGAATGTTACGACAATAGTACTGTACAAGTATTGCACGTGTTGTCGTAACGTTATCTATTAACCACCCTTTTCCTCACTCCGCGCTCGTCTTCTCCTGTGTCACCGACTATACTATGAGCATCTTATCCCTTCGCGGACTCTAACTAATACTGCCCGCAATACACATCGGCACAAATAGACTCTGCCCCCATATGCGCGAAGTTACTCCACAGAATCCGGGGACGGACCATAGTAACGAGGGAAAAATATTTTCTTGAATTATAGCGGGACGTGTAACACGTAGGCTATATGTTCGAAAAATAATATGCACGATACATGCTTCCGAGTTCCGAGAGAGAGCTGATGTGCGTTTTCATTGCTTCACGAAAATGGTGATTATTTTGTTTAATGCCAGTATTTACCGCGTTTCCAACTGCACGGAAAGAGAAGTGATCAAAAGCCAGTGTAGTAAAACTGATTGAAGAATTTCGCGCTAAATCAGACATGGACACTATTGGCGCGAAGCTATTAAAATGACTGCACACGTGTCTTCCGTACGTTCCCTTCCGGGCAGGACTCGGGACAACATCCTCTGTCGGCGATGCCACAGACAGCCTGAAACACTTGCACATGTCCTGGGCTCTTGTCCGCACGGTGAAGTACTCCGTAACTCACGACACCATAGAATTCGTTCGATGATCGCCGAACAGTTTAGATCAATTAATTTTCAAGTGTTCGAAGAAGTACACGGACTGGCAGACAATGTCAGTACAAGAAGAATAGACATTATTGCCATCCCACCAAATAACAACAATGGCTACATCATCGATCCCACCGTTAGATTTGAAAAACAAAAGAGCCAACCTGAAGATGTAAATAGGGAAAAAAACGTACCGTTCCATATTTCATGAACAAATACGGTCTACAACAAATTGAAGTAATAGGCCTTATGGTTGGAGCGCGCGAAACTATTCCCGGTTTCTTCTTCCAGACCTGGCAACGTTTCGGCCTACAGAGGAAGGCAATTGATGACATCGTTCTTGCAGCTCTGAGAGGATCAATATTTATACTCCGCAACCATCTCTACGGTCAACAGTGCTCTTCAAATAATTAATTAGTACCTAATTATTTATTCAATCATTTCTTGTCATTGTTGTAAGACTCCATTAACCTTAAACATATGTATGTTATTTATACTTCCAACTGCCTATTGCACAATATGCTCTGTCTTTGTGGCAGCCTGTTAATACAGGGAGCAGTTATCGTTTAGATAAATGAATAAAAAAATAAATAAATAAATAATATATTAAGTGCCAATTGCTAGGAGTTTCATACGTATAACGATTTTACAATTATTGTAATAACTACTGAATACAAAATTTGATTCACAATTCCTGTTTCGCTTTTTCTGAGAATAAGTTATTTTATTTTGAAGTTGGACTATAAAGAAAAAGTAGCATACAATAGGCTTAAAAATGTCCTCTCGCTAAAACTCTGATTTATGGTCTATATAATGGTACTTCTATACAATACAGTCTCCAGCTAATAATTTATCTGAATACTGCTTCTCCAAACAAATAGGTTTACGTCACGGAAGACAAATTAGTTGTTCAAACAGATCACTAGACTTGAACCTTCTGGACTTCTATCTGAAGGGTCGCCTGAATCGTTAGTGAACGTCACGGAATTCCATACGCAGCAGACTAACTGCGAGAAACTGAAATGTACTCAACTAAAGCTGAACGGATTCAACAGTTTTAAAAATGACTGAGTTACTATTACATCTCTCTATGTGTTCGAGGAAGTAATTTTAAAGTTCTGTTATGGCTATTGTTTTAAGCTTATTTTAATATGTTAAGAAGAGATTAATTTTTTGTCAGTGACGTAACGGGGAGGATTAATGAAAAAGGAAGAGAAAAGAAAGAAAGAAAACGGAAGAAATAATGATTAAAAACAGTGATTTTCATCACAGGTAAGTGATATTTTAAACTACTACTGTTATTTTAGTCTAGTTTTTGTAGTATTTTATATTTTATATTCAATTATTACTCTATGATTAATGAAAATGTTTTCATATACGGTTTCATATTAATAACAACAACATCCAAACAAGTATAAGGCCCAAGGTCCGCTACGATCTCAGCTAGTCATTTTCGGTCCACTTTTTTTTTTTTGACGATATTAATAATAAAATGCCATTTTAATGCTAAAACTGAGAATATGACTGTTGGAATTATTGCATTGTAAATGGCGGACACTTTTAGTTCCTTTTCAAATTAAGTTATTGGTTATTTTTATAAACTTCAAAACGTGCCACTTATGAAACCTCTACGTGCCACTGCGGTTACAAGTACACTAATGTTCAAAGATATCTGACTTACAATTTTATGATCGTGTAAGCGAACTCCCCAACCACAGGATGTCAGAACCAAAGATATAAAAAATTGACAAACTTTGAAAGGCTTCCGCTAGTTTTCAATAGTTTATTTTATTTATTTTAGCTAGTAGGCAAAGTGAGTACAAATTAAATTATACAACAAAAATATTTCTAGTCACTACCGTAAGAGCCAGGCTGGTGTACAGTGTGGTCCTAGCAAATAATATAACATAACATTTACGAAGACAGTTTACTAAATAGCTACAGTAATTAACTTAATTCAAACCGATAAATAACACACAAGAGCAAAAAAAAAAAAAGAGAACAAATCGGAAAAGAGAGAAAAAACACATCTAATATAAATTGATAAACAGAAACCAGTGACATTCAATCAAAACATGAATATAACTTATTTACTTACTTACTTACTTATAAATGGCTTTTAAGAAACCCGCAGGTTCATTGCCGCCCTCACATAAGCTCGCTATCGGCCCCTATCCTGTGCAAGATTAATCCAGTCTCTATCATCATATCCTACACCCCTCAAATCCATTTTAATATTATCCTCCCATCTACGTCTCGGCCTCCCCAAAGGTCTTTTTCCCTCCGGTCTCCCAACTAACACTCTCTATGCATTCTGGATTCGCCCATACGTGCTACATGCCCTGCCCATCCCAAACGTCTGGATTTAATGTTCCTAATTATGTCAGGTGAAGAATACAATGCGTGCAGTTCTGCACTGTGTAACTTTCTCCATTCTCCTGTAACTTCATCCCTCAATATAGTCGGCAGAAATAAAAAGGTAAAGAATACACACATCTGTTAATATTAGATATCATGAAAAATGTTATAAATTTATTTTTTAAAAGCTTCAATTTTAAAGTATTTCAAATTTGGAAAATGGTTTGTAATTTTATTATAAAGCCATGGGCCGAAACTAGCAACATGTTTAAGAGCTGCACTTGTATCACATTTAGGCTCAATTGATGGGAAAATAGACTTTTGTCTTCGAGTACGATATTCATGTCATTTAGATTAATGTTTTATTTGATTTCTGTAGTAGTAAGTTAGTAAACTATATTTATAAACTTCTTCAATAGTTAATACTTTAAAATCTGTACCTATAAATTAAATTTCTTGGGTAATCCATAATTTTGTTACACAAATTTTTATTAATCTTCTGTGTAATAAAATTAATGGATTAAGTACAGATGATGCTACTCCACCCCAATTTATTATACCGTATTGTATTAATGTACTAAAGCTAAAAATAGTATTCTCAATGCCTCTTTAGTGATAAAATTTCGCATCATTATTGGAAGTGGTCAAAAAGTGTCAGGGAAAATGATGTAGATTAAGCGTAAATTATTCTCAATACTGACAATATCAGCGGTTTCTAGCTACACCCAGTGTTGTTCTACAATGCAGTAAGTACAGTGGGATGAAAAACTGAATTCTATGATGCGGGTATATTTATGTACGATTGGCAACATTGACTATTATCTTCGCCATCTATTCATAAAAGTAATAATTAAAGAAGCCACATTTACACCAACAAATTGTCGATCACTATCGATTAGTAGGGTCAGATAGTTTTTAACGTCAGTGTGCGACAGTTTGAGAACCCCTTATCTAGATAATGCAGCTCCTCAAAAAGAATATAGCCTCAGTATATTGACATTCTTTAAGATACAATTATTTCATAGCTTGCACTGGGGAACTAAATACAATTAATTGATGATTAAAGTTTGGCATTAATATTTCATAGAAAAATAAAGTAAAGTAAAGTCAGTAAGTGCAGTCATTACGTTCGTAATTTAATAATTACTGGCGTGATCTGTTGCAGCGCTCTTCCGCATCGTGTCGCCACAGACAGGTGAACGACCTGGCTCATTAATACTGCAAGGCCAACAGCTGGAATATTCTTATTCAAAGTTTTACAGCAGATTTATTTAAAGTTATTGCATTGTCAGTTCAGTTCCGACCGTATTAGGATGCAAGCCGACTCCACAGAGAAACAACCACAGTGAAATGTGTGAGTAAGGAGCTTTTATTTTGTGCGACGTCAACGAAGTGAAGTTCTGTAAATATCTTACAATTAAGTAGAGAATATTCTTTGCAGTACAGATGCTATATTATAGAGTATATAAGATAATCTAAGGGCTACTTTAGAGGATATGAATATATTGGATTCATTCACTCATAGTGTTCAGCCTAAGGACAGATCTTTCACTGCAAACCCAGCATTCTCCAATCTTTCATATTTTCTGTCTTCCTCTTAGTCTCCGCATATGGATCACATGTTGTTTCCGATCTCTGGAATCGACCTTGAACGACGTCATGTGTATATATTTATTCACACTGCAAATGGTTATATACCCGGTGGCAGTGGTAACTAATTACACTCAATAATGACAATTAATAATAAACACAACTAATAAGAAAACAATAATTAATAATAATGATAAATAATAATAATAATAATAATAATAATAATAATAATAATAATAATAATAATAATAACAAGGAGCATCCTAAATTAAATGAAGCATGATCACTTAAAATAACATTTAAAGTAAATCTAATTTGTATCTTAACCCTAAGTTCGAAATAAGACCCACGAGTGTGACAGGTTCATACCTGCACAAGTACCTTTCGGCACTACACTTATTTCGCTGTCAACTCACTCACTGCACTGATTCTATCCTGATTTCACTAACACTTCAAAACCATTTCACTGTTCAAATACTTTGCACAGCCACTTCACTGACACAAACACACTTCACTTACACAATAGACTACACTGACACTACACACTTCACTGACACAACACACTTCCTCACTGATAGAACACTTCAAATAACAGGATATCAATTACACCCTTTAAATAGTGTTTATAATATACTACCGTCTATTAACAAAGTCCTTAAGCCTATTTTTAAATATGTTTTTGGTTATTTATAAAGCCTTTAGTAAGTCTGCAGGTAAAGCATTCCAGTCTCTGATAGTACGATTGAGAAAAGAAAACTTTCCAGTGTCCGTCCTGTCTTCTTTCTCTCAATTTATATGAGTGGTCGTTCCTTGAAGAGTAATTTGGCGCCTGCAACCTATTTTTTATTTCTCTCCAGGCAGGCTCACCTCTGTATGTTTTGAACATTGCACATAATCGAATTCGCGTTCTCCGGTCCGTGTGTCAGGAGTCACACAACTGCTGAACTGTGGCGAGAGGTGACAGACCGGCAGTGAATGATGTCTCACAGCCACAGCAGTAATGCCCAAGAAAATAGAGCCTTTTTGGAAGGGGTACATTACTGTCCTTTCCGATGCCAAGTACAGTTAAGTGAAAATCGTAAAACCCTGCAAAAAATCGTGGTTTCTTTATTTTCAAGAAAGGCATCTTCTGTGTACTTAATAAGCAGGCTTCGGTCCTGGGCACAGAAACGCATGAAGTTCAGAACGCACGGACGATAGTGTTGTGTTGGTCGAGTGGAGTGAGAGATGAAGCGCGCCTTTACTTCGTGTCTCAACATGTAAACAGTCCGTCACAGTAAGGCACAAAATATATATCACTCTGTATAGATGCAGTATATACAGTACATTCCTAGTTTAGACAATATATGTCTACCATTAAAGAATTAACGTGAGCTGTAACCTTCAATCAAGTGTCCCTACACCGAAGCCTGTTGCATGTACCGCAGCCAAGCAGCAATAGGCCTACACACAACGGTAATGAACATTACGGACCCATCTGTGCCGTTGCAGTCGGGTGACTGCACACGGGTCATGACGTCATTTATACTCCGTGTATCCTAACCTCATACTGGTTACTCTGTGTCCCTAGGCTGAAGCCTGTTAATAAGACTGGTAAAGCTCGGATGAGATTAATTCTAGAGGGGAAAAAGCAAGCAAATCCACGTCACGGCACTAGCCGAACTCCCCCTCCCCCCCGAGATGATACAGTAACGTATGCCCACTCGAAGTATGTGGATATAAAGGGAAAAACGAGACGGTGTCGGGTGAAGTTCCTGGGTAGCTCAGTCGGTAGAGCGTTGGTGCGCTCAGCCAAAGGTCCGAGGATCGATACCCGGCCCCGGAACAATTTTTTCCTTGAAATTATTCAAGTTTGCTTCACAAGGAGCTTCATCTGAAAGCTAGATTTTTCATAATATATACGTTACTGTAGGTACGTTAACAGAAAACCACAACTTCAAGTCACACAGAATTTGTGTGCACTCGATGTGGATTTCTGGCGTCTTGCTAGCCCACTCGAGATATATGTGGATATAAAAGGAAAAATTGAGACGGTGTCGGGTGAAGTTCCTGGGTAGCTCAGTCGGCAGAGCATTGGTGCGCTCAGCCAAAGGACCTGGGATCGATACCCCTCTCGAAACAATTTTTCTCTTGAAATTATTCAAGTCTGTTTCACTGGGAGCTTTACCTGAAAGCTCGATTCGCATTATACCACTCTATTTTGATATTAAATCCTGATCAAGGTTATTTTTGAGTTTAATATATTTAAGAAAAAATTAAGCAAATTATTCAGTATTCATGTCCCTTTCTCCTTTCTTCTTTTTCTTAATTCCAATATACTATATTTATTCATTTCAACTTGCAGTCTGTTCTTGACTTGATTTTATACTTCTATTTTCATAATTATCCCTGTTTGTTAAAAAATGTACTGGTTTTGTAATTTTAGTGCATTTCGGTATAAAATAGTTATTTATAGGAATTGTCCCGAACACGAGCTTCCCCAAACGGGTCTACGCTACGTCCAAAATACAGTGAAACTTGTGTAATTCGAATCTGAAGGGCATAAGAAAAAATTCGAATTATGGAAAAATTCGAATTAAAAAAATGGTACTGCAGAAGGCAAACTACAGGTGTAATGTATGTACTATGTATTACTATAACATTTCAAGGCAACAGGGTATTATAATACAAGAAAATATAGTGCTGTATAATGATAGGCCTATTACATAAATACAGTACGGTACAGTAATTAGTAAACATTTATGCACAACACATACAGTAGTTAAAAAAACATACCTTACTAGGCCTTTGTTAAGTAGGATGTGATTTTAGTCTGCTTCTTTTATTGATTTGCTGGGTTACTGTAAAGTCCTCCAGTTTATTTAATGCATCAAACTGAGAACCATGCACATTTTAGTGTCCCCCAATGAATCTTCTTAGCTCTCGGAAGTGAAAGATCGGGATTTCGGAGTTTATGAAAAGCAATGCATAGTGACCGTTTTAACTGAGTACGGTAACTGTACTTCCGAGGTGAATGACACTCCAAGGGTTGTCAACCCGCACTGGGACCACTTTCTCCGAAAAGGAGATACAATGCATTCCCGGTTCCAGCCTCCAACCCCTATGGTCAGGTCAATTTGTTACAGTACTGGCTCGTTCCGCCTTTGCCACATTTCACTGTAAAACTCATGTCCATTCTGGATGTTTTTTCTTCGAATTAAACAAAATTATGTTCGAATAAAAGACGATATTTATGCACTGTTTCCATAGGAAATTCAAGGGGACAAAGGAAAACTTTGAAATAAAGAATAATTGGAATTTAAAACGTTCGAATTACACAGGTTTCACCGTATGTATTTATTTTGTATTGTAGCTTATGTAGCAATAAATACTAAATACATAGAATAGCATCCTTCACTTCAATTATTCATAAAATTGGTAACGAAGACCTTTATGCTATACTATAGTACAAGATGACTCGTGCTGATTATTATGCACTCACAACAGAAATATGTGAATAGCAGGAGAGATTTTCCTACATATCTTCACTAAATTGCTAACAGATTAATTATATACTTTCAGTCTCTCTACAGAATGTATCCAGGTGGCACGTCTTGATATCTGGCATTGTTACAATCATCTTCGGCGTGGTATGGGGCTGGTGGGCTTTTCCCATGATTGTGCGGCTACAGATCGCTGCGGTAAGTCATCTTGCAATGAGTGGAAGGAAAACTATCGAGGGATGATTCCTTGAGAGGAGAGGAGAGGAGAGGAGAGGAGAGGAGAGGAGAGGAGAGGAGAGGAGAGGAGAGGAGAGGAGAGGAGAGGAGAGGGAGAGGAGAGGAGAGGAGAGGAGAGGAGAGGAGAGGAGAGGAGAGGAGAGGAGAGGAGAGGAGAGGAGAGGAGAGGAGAGGAGAGTTTAAATCGCAATGAATTAAGGTTAAAAGGGAGGCTGTAATAAAGAAATAAGAATTGGAAGGAAAAGAAAGGGAGCAGAAGGAAAGTAAAAAGTAGTGAAATAACTAAGATAAAAACAAAAGAAAGAAAGACCAGACAAAATTAATAGAATGGATGGGAAGACAGGAAAAGTAATGACTCAAAATGATCGTAGTAGATTACTAGCAACTCAAGAAGGCGAAACATGACGCTGAAACGGTACCGTACAGTTACTCAAAGTACTGCACATTATTTTTGAAAAACACTTTTAACATTCTTAAAAGTTTTAAGTTTTAAAGTTTTTATATTTCAAACACATGAGTTCTACTATGTGTTTGTCCAACGTAATGTGAAAATATAAAAACAAAATTAAACTTACGTAAAAACCAGCCCAAGCCGATGTAATGAAAATCCAATATTACTTGAAAAGATTAATTTTTACAACAATTCTACTTTCTATTTTTAACATTTCTAATATGTCACGAAATATCTATATACTCACAAGGGTATTCATGATGCTGTTTGAAGTGTCTGTTGAGATTAGAATTTCCTGTTGACTTACTTTTTAGTTGTTTGTCCGTTACCAATCTGGTATCCTCTACAGTATTTGTCCGTTGGCAATGTAGCACTCTATATTTCTCCAATCAAAATATGGTGTCATTGATAATGTGCTACTCTTTATTTATTTTGTTCATTCACAATGTGGTGTCACGTATTTATCCATTGACAATGTTAAGTCCTGTATTTTTCCGTTACTAAAATGCTGTCCTTTATTTTTCCGTTGACAATGTGACGTTCTGTATTTTTTCGTTACTAAAATGCTGTCCTTTATTTTTCCGTTGACAATGTGACGTTCTGTATTTTTTCGTTACTAAAATGCTGTCCTTTATTTTTCCGTTGACAATGTGACGTTCTGTATTTTTTCGTTACTAAAACACTGTCCTTTATTTTTCCGTTGACAATGTGAAGTCCTGTATTTTTCCGTTACTAAAATCCTGTCCTTTATTTTTCCGTTGACAATGTGACGTTCTGTATTTTTGCGTTACTAAAATGCTGTCTTTTATTTTTCCGTTGACAATGTGACATTCTGTATTTTTCCGTTACTAAAATGCTGTCCTTTATTTTTCCGTTGACAATGTGACGTTCTGTATTTTTTCGTTACTAAAATGCTATCCTATATTTTTCCGTTGACAATGTGAAGTCCTGTATTTTTCCGTTACTAAAATCCTGTCCTTTATTTTTCCGTTGACAATGTGACGTTCTGTATTTTTTCGTTAGTAAAACGCTGTCCTTTATTTTTCCGTTGACAATGTGACGTTCTGTATTTTTCCGTTACTAAAACGCTGTCCTTTATTTTTCCGTTGACAATGTGAAGTCCTGTATTTTTTCGTTACTAAAATGCTGTCCTTTATTTTTCCGTTGACAATGTGACGTCCTGTATTTTTTCGTTACTAAAATGCTGTCCTTTATTTTTCCGTTGACAATGTGACGTTCTGCATTTTTTCGTTACTAAAACGCTGTCCTTTATTTTTCCGTTGAATATGTATGTGCCTTATTTGCCCGTTACCAATGTAAGCCGATATTTGTCCATTGACAATGTGAATATCCTGTATTTTTTCGTTACTAAAATGTTGTCCTTTATTTTTCCGTTGACAATGTGACGTTCTGTATTTGTTCCTTACCAATGTGGTTCCCTGTATTTTTCCGTTGACTATGTATGTGCCTTATTTGCCCATTACCAATGTAAGCCGATATTTGTCCGTTGACAATGTAGTGTCCTCTATTTGTCCGTTGCCAGTGTGGTGCCCTGTAGAGTATTTTTCTGTTAACAATATGATGTTCTGCATTTGTCCGTTCCCATTGCGGTGCACTGTACTTGTCCGTTGATAATATGGAGGTCAGTATTTGTCCGTTGACTATGTGTAGTCCTGTATTTGTCTGCTGCCAATATTGTTTTCAGTATTTGTCCGTTGACAATCTGAGTCCTATATTTGTCCGTAGCCAATGTGGTGTCCTGTAATCGTCCGATGCCTTATGGTGGTGTTCTGTATTTGTCTGTTGTCAGTGTGGTGCATTGTGTATGTCCGATGCCCATTTGATGTCAGATATGTTTATATGATATGTGTCCGTTCAGTGTATGATTGAAAGAACTCAAATTTAAACTGATAGTACGAGCAATTTAGATGCTAAATATAAATCTTTTACTGTATATGCCACATTTTCAGTTCCATCTACTTGACCATTTCCGCTAGACCATCAATTTTCCATGGTCTTCTATTTCAAAAGAGCATGAGAGTGGGATAATGAAACTCTAATCACCCACGAAGCATAACAAAACAATCATTTTTAACGCATTACAAGAGATTTTCGCTGTCCCTGAAACAGGACATTGAGAAACATTTTCTGGTCAGTTCTCGCCATAGGCCTATTATAACACATTCTTCTTTCACGGCTCAAACTGCATTATCTCTAGCTCCAAATCCAGTTAACTTAATTCCTAGTAGGAAATGTAAATTCATTCCCGTCTTCTCGGAACTGGACATGTGTCACTTAAGGTATGCTTCTCCTGCGTTGTCTTATAGGAAATACGTTGTTTCAGTCTATCTGACCAAGGATACGCTACATTTAGTATCGAATAAACAGCTCACAATAGCCAAATGATCCAATATTTGAGCCGTTCAGAGCAGAAGTGGTGTAAGTCAAAATTGGGTAATGAGGTTTAAAGTAAACGTTATGTAAAATACAGCGCAAAGTAGCAATTAATATGTCCTTCGTGCTATCCACTGACTACTAATAGTTCAAATAAATTGAATATTAATTGCTACTTTGCGCTCAATTTTACAGAATGTTTACTTTAACCTTCATTACCCATTTTTGACTTACACCACTTCTGCTCTCAACGGCTCATTTTAAGATATAGCCTACTGCATTTTGATGACGATATTATTATTATTGTTATTATTATTATTATTATTATTATTATTATTATTATTATTATTATTATTATTATTATTATTATTATTATTATTATTATTATTATTAAATTTTGATGCAGAAAATAAGTTTGAGGAAAGGATCAGAGTTCAGAGAATTGTGGTCCGCATACCCTTATCCTGCAGAAGTCAGGGTGTACTTCTTCAACGTCACCAACCCCAATGAAGTGCAGAACGGAGGACGACCAGCTTTGGAAGAAGTCGGTCCATATGTATATAGGTAAGTGACGTCACGATTTAAAAGTGCTTATATAACAGCTGATAATCGCATCTGTATTAATCAATGACTGTGATAGGAACGATTGACTGAAGTAAACATTTCAATAAAAAGATATGCCCTGTGAAGTAGCAATAATAATAATAATAATAATAATAATAATAATAATAATAATAATAATAATGAATAATAATAAATATGTATTGTTATTAATTTCTTAATAATAGTAATAATAATAAATAATAATAAATATGTATTATTATTAATTTCTTAATAATAATAATAATAATAATAATAATAATAATATGTTAGAACAGTCGTTGCTGCAAATGACGTCAAGAATACGCAGTTGAAAGTTTACATTTACATTACTCTCCAAAAATTGTTTTAAAATATAGAACGGTCAGATGAACAACCAATAATTATATAATAACAGTTTTAAACTTCTTTTAGAGGTACAAATCATGCAGTTACTGGAAGTTAACCAGCATTTATAAAATATGTACTTACGTCGAACTAAGTCTCTACTTTGGCTGGCCTATAGTTTTCTTATATCTCGTGTTTACTGACTCGTATTTCGGAACTCAGAAATTAACTTTAATATACAACAGTAGTGAGCAAATATATGCATTATATATTGCAAGTAATTTTCTTCTTCCTCCCTCTGCAGTTCTGGGTAACCAATGCCCGTTCTGCGACTACAAAAATTTATCTGTCCATCGGCGAATTGGTCTTCCTATGTTTCGGGTTCCTTTCCATTTATAATTTAATAATTTCCTAGGTAGGCTGCTAACTAACACCCTATGAATGTGATGACTCCATTTGAATTGGAATTTTTTTTTATTTCAATTAACATTTTTCTCTAATTCCCTCACTTCTAATTCTATTAATTCGCTCACTTCTAATTCTATTAATTCCCTCACTTCTAATTCTATTAATTCCCTCACTTCTAATTCTATTAATTCCCTCACTTCTAATTCTATCTCGTAAAGTCACTCCACTCAACGAACGCATAAATCTCATCTGTGAACAGTTAATTCTGTGTTTGTCATTTTTTCGGAGAATCCATATTCGCTTCCATACAGAAGAGTTGGTTTAGAAATAACGTTGTGGTATCTAATTTGAATTTCTTTCCTCATATAGTTTCCAAAATTATTCAACACTCCATTTAACCTGTTATATTTTACTAAATCCTTCTGAACGCTTTTTGGTTTTCAAATTTAGATATACTGTATATATGACTTCCCAAGTACACAAAATCTGTTACCTGTTCAATAATTTTGTTATTTATCAGTATTTTAACTCTAGAAAGTTATTTTCCGGTTATTTCCGTTGACTTAATTTTATCTCCTGAAAATTATATGTTGTAATTTCTAAGAATGAATTGCAATTTAAAAGCAGATCGTTGCACATCATCTTCACTTTCTGTCATCAATATTTCGTCATCTGCAAAACTGATTGTTAATAATACTGTGTTTCTGTCAATGTAATGATTTTCAATCTTTAATTATTTTGTTCAAGTATAAAAAAATAATGGAGAGAGACCACAACTTTGTCTGACCCCCTGTTTTACTTAGAAAACGTCTGTTATATTTCCGTGATCTAATTTAATTTTATTAAAATTGTTTCATAGAGACTTTTTTATAAAATTTATTAAATTATTTTGGACTTGATAGTATTCCAGAGTTTTGTAAGTACCATATATTAAAAAGACAGGAATTTTGAAATCATCTTTTTACAGCAGCGTATTCCTTTCCTTTTATAATTGGAAGTTTAACCTAAATTAATATCTTGAGTAATGAAATTGTAGGCCCTCTTATACTGTTAATACATTTTATTCAGCACTATTATGAAATAAAAGTAAAACATTCTAGTTTGTAAGGAATCGGAAAAAAGACACCGGAAAAGGACACTTTACACTAAATATAGTAGCAAGAGTTGAATTTAACGATTTCTAACGTGATACGTTTATGCTCAAGGATCAAATAGAGAAAACGTTATGGAAGTTTCAAACTCTAACGTCACTTGCTTAGCAACGGCAGCGAGTTACGTCACACTATCTATAACATTTACAAGAGTCCAATTAGGCAAGCGAATGAGAGTAAAGGTACTGTCAGACGTCGCTACTTTTGCTGCGCAACTTTTGTACTGCAGCTGCAAAAGTTGCGTGTCGTGTTTACACGTAAGCCAAAAGTAGAGCGCTGCACGCTACTTTTCGTGCTGCGCAACCCGAGTGCAGCAAAAGTTGCAACTGGAGGTTGCGAGTCTGTTCACACACAAGGCGCTACTTTTGCAGCCGTAGTCATGCTGCAGGTTTCCATCTCCGTGTTGACTTCTCAATATACATTTTGTGGTTATGTTCGCATTATTAAGAAACTCATGCGAAAGCTTACTTATCTATTATTTGCTTTTCTGTCCTAACTAGTATTCAGAAATTGGCATTATTTTTATTATAAAGCTTTTAAAAACGCCTATATACTTAAATGGTAACCAACAGTATATTCACGTAATCAATGTTGGCAACCCTCCTGTTTGATACTACGCTACGGAAAATTAAAAAAATGAATTATATTATTAGCAAATATGCTCAGACTGTGTTGTGTATTTAATAACTGTCACAAATAATTTATTTTCATCACATCTAACATTAAAATACATCCAAACAATAAAAGTATCATTGGCACATATGGATGGCAACACTGGTCGCAACCGCAGCAAAAGTTTCAACAAAACCGATATCAAAAATGCTGCGGCTGCAACCCTGAGAACCCTGTTCACACGTCGCTACTTCTAAGCTGCGCGCAGCATGGAAAAGTAGTGGGCAGCAGGTTCGGCAGCCGCTTCTTTTCGGGTTGCACCGTTGTTCACACGTCGCAGTACGAGAGTTGCGCAGTTTTTTGTACTGCATCGCTGCAAAAGTAGCGACGTGTGACCGTACCTTAAGGGAGTAAACGGAATAATCCTTTTAATATATTTATTATCCATTAATGGAGTGAACTAACCTATAAAATGAACAAACCCCTCATGTATGCATCACGGTCATGATTGTAATCAGTCGCATTGTAACGTGAATTCTCAATCATATGCAAAATTCCTAAAAATAAGAACAATTAGTTAAAAATCTAAATATCGCAATAACACCCAACCGAGAACATAAATATTTCACGTAATTGGAGGAATTCTATGAGCCTACTTATTGCTTGTTTAATGATTTGTAAGGAATCTATAAGATTAATTTCCAGAAAGTTATTTTTACGGGTGTGTTTTGTATTTATTGCAGGAAATACAAGTACCGGGAAAAGCAGCAAGACCATGAGGAAGACGATACGCTATCATTCAATCTCCGCGAAATGTGGTTCTTCGAGAAGAATAAATCGAGTCCGTTGACCGGGGAGGAAATCATAACATTGCCACACTTGCTCATCCTGGTAATGATGTTATATCTGAAGTGTTCTGTTCTGTGGGAACTTTATTAAAAGTGTAATGATAATTCCAAAAGTAATATGCCAAACTTTTAAATCGTCTTTATTATACGGCTTATCAAATGCACATTATAGTGCATACACTTTCTATTTTCAAGTTCGTGGATGTAGTGCGGACGCAGTAGTGCATAGCGCAGCTGCACATATGTGAGTTTGAAAAGATAAAATATATGCACTGTATATTTAAAATTTAATAATTAATACAATTTTATTGCTCTACATAATTTTTGTCTCTATCAGGAGGCGTACACCATATTGTATGTCTACTTGGAAAAACTCGGAAGTGCCGCCTTTAAAATGATTTGTGCAGAAACCATCTTTGAACTATGGTTCGCGAATGGAGTCCTTAAGATCATGAAATAGACAATAATGTAATGATGCCAAATCAGGTTTCGAAATGGAAGTAGTCTACCGCTGTGGAGTAACGGCTAACATTCCTGACCGTGAAACGAGCAGGCCGGGTTCAAAACATGGTTGAAATAAGTCACCTGGTTGAGGTTTTTTTCCGGAGTTTTCCCTCAACCCATTAATAACAATGCTGAGTCACTTTCGGCGCTGGACCCTAGACTCATTTCGCTGGCATTGTCACTTCTATCTCATTGAGACACTAGATAACCTTAACTGTTGATAAAGCGTCGTAAAATAATCAATAAAAAGTGGGAGTGGCAATATTGCAAGCTGTTTGCGGAACAATATGTGGTCATATACATATAAATATACAGTGAGTGAGTGAGTGAGTGAGTGAGTGAGTGAGTGAGTGAGTGAGTGAGTGAGTGAGTGAGTGAGTGAGTGAGTGGTGAAAGTTAAATAATCCTGCAGATTAAAAGGAACGATAAGATACACTTAAATGAATTACTTACTTACTGGCTTTTAAGGAACCCGGAGGTTCATTGCCGCCCTCACATAAGCCCGTCATTGGTCCCTATCCTGAGCAAGATTAATCCAGTCTCTATCATCATATCCCACCTCCCTCAAATCCATATTAATATTATCTTCCCATCTACGTCTCGGCCTCCCTAAAGGTCTTTTTCCCTCCGGTCTCCCAACTAACATTCTATATGCATTTCTGGATTCGCCCATACGTGCCACATGCCCTGCCCATCTCAAACGTCTGGATTTAATGTTCCTAATTAAGTCAGGCCAAGAATACAATGCGTGCAGTTCTGTCTTGTGTAACTTTCTCCATTCTCCTGTAACTTCATCCCTCTTAGCCCCAGATATTTTCCTAAGCACCTTATTCTCAAACACCCTTAACCTATGTTCCTCTCTCAAAGTGAGAGTCCAAGTTTCACAACCATAAAGAACAACCGGTAATATAACTGTTTTATAGATTCTAACTTTCAGATTTTTTGACAGCAGACTGGATGATAAAATTTTCTCAACAGAATAATAACAGGCATTTCCCATATTTTTTCTGTGTTTAATTTCTTCCCGACTATCATTTATATTTGTTACTATTGCTCCAAGATATTTGAATTTCTCCACCTCTTCAAAAGATAAATTTCCAATTTTTATATTTCCATTTCGTACAATATTCTCGTCACGAGACATAATCATATACTTTGTCTTTTCGGGATTTACTTCCAAACCTATCTCTTTACTTGCTTCCAGTAAAATTTCCGCTTTTTCCTTAATCGTTTGTGGATTTTCTCCTAACATATTCACGTCATCCGCATAGACAAGCAGCTGATGTAACCCGTTCAATTCCAAACCCTCTCTGTTATCTTGGACTTTCCTAATGGCATACTCTAGAGCAAAGTTAAAAAGTAAAGGTGATAGTGCATCTCCTTGCTTCAGCCCACAGTGAATTGGAAACGCATCTGACAGAAACTGACCTATACGAACTCTGCTGTACGTTTCACTGAGACACATTTTAATTAATCGAACTAGTTTCTTGGGAATACCAAATTCAATAAAAAATATCATACAAAACTTCTCTCTTAACCGAGTCATATGCCTTTTTGAAATCTATGAATAACTGATGCAGTGTACCCTTATACTCCCATTTTTTCTCCATTATCTGTCGAATACAAAATATCTGGTCAATAGTCGATCTATTACGCCTAAAACCACACTGATGATCCCCGATAATTTCATCTACATATGGAGTTAATCTTCTCAAAAGAATATTGTGGTCGTGCCAGAGAATCAGTCCCATTCTGAGGCTTATTTGAAGGATTCGTAACAAGCTGTTTTTTACAGTGATGGGTTGTTAGCCCTTCGCCCAACCCCCAAGCTGGAGGACCACCCCTCATCGGCTGTCCGCGACTGCTTATTCAATATATTCGCAGCTACCCTCCATATCTGGAGGCCGTCTCCTCGATCCGCAACCTAAGGACGCGCCATGCCGTGGTGCTAGGGACCCACAATACACTTAAATACACTTAAATGAATAGAAAACCTATATTACGTTTTGTGATTAAATGAACGGTTAATTATAAAATTGAGTTGGAAGTTACAGCAGCCCGGCAATATCGTCGCCTCTTTTTTCTCGTAATACAGATGTAAGAGGTCAACGTACGCGGTCTGTCTGCCTTAGTGACCTACTCACGTCTCTCTTTCGGGCTACAAAGTTGCAAGCTGGTAGCATGGATCAGTGGCTTCAAATGAGTGGTTATTAAATTAAATTTACACGAAAACCGTCCACGTCATAGAAATACGCCAGAGGGATAAATGACCCTTTATTAGATTTTATATCGATATAGACAAAAGTCGCTATCCTAATCGTAATAGTTACCGAATAACAGAGTATTAAACATTTTGGAAAAAAAAAAAAAAAAAAAAAAAAAAAAAACATTTTTTCTGAGAAAACTATGGACTTTAAACCAATACGTTATTACAATTTTTTGTTACTTACATCATGAGCAATTCGCTTTGAAAATCAGCAGGGTAATTTCACTTCAACCGCGTATGCATATATTTATATATAGGCCTATACAAGCACACAGTTATCAGGCTTTGACTGACTAGTTAGATGTTAGGGTCTCATGCATGAAGCATACTGTACTCTAACGGTGTTCATTCAGCTGCAATAGGCTATACCAATCGGTGCATTAAAATTTCCTCTACAAACTCTTAAAAAAACTAATTTAATTCAATTTCGGCTTTTTCTGTTCGCGACCTGGCTTTGTAAGACTCATTTTCTAGTATCTAAACTTGCCAACCTGCCAATTTCTTACGCAGTGTTAACATCATCCGTCCACACCTGTGGAGTAACGGTCAGCGCGTCTGGCTCGGGTTCGATTTCCGGTCGGGGCAAGTTACTTGGTTGAGGTTTTTTTCCGGGGTTTTCCCTCAACCCAATTTGAGCAAATTCTGGGTAACTTTCGGTGCTGGACCCCGGACTCATTTCACCGGCATTATCACCTTCATCTCATTCAGACGCTAAATAACCTAAGCTGTTGATAAAGCGTCGTAAAATGACCTAATAAAAAAAATTAACATCATCCTATTCCTCTTTCACTAGGCTGGGTAGCACAGTTGGCTTTTTTTGTTTTTTTTACAAAACTTTCAGAACTGTGCTCTCAGCTTCCTATCGCACTGAGTACCGGATATTTCCCGGGGATAAAAAGCACATGGAGTGTAGTGCTGGCCAGAACATCTCGTTCTAGTGCCGAGGTAATGAAAGCATAAAACTTTGTATGTGGCTTTACGGTGTAGGCCTATGTAACAGAAACATGTACTTACTTACAAATGGCTTTTAAGGAATCCGGAAGTTCATTGCCGTCATCGGCCCCTATCCTGAGCAAGATTAATCCAGTCCTTACCATCATATCCCACCTCCCTCAAATCCATTTTTATATTATCTTCTCATCTACGTCTTGACCTCTTCAAAGTCTTTTTCTCTCCGGCCTTCCACTCTATATGTATTTCTGGATTCGCCAATATGTGCTACATGCCTGCCCATCTTAAATATCTGGATTTAATATTCCTAATTATGTCAGGTGAGGAATAAAATGCGTGCAGTTCTACGTTGTGCAACTTTCTCCATTCATCTGTAATTTCATCCCTCTTAGCCCCAAATATTTTCCTAAGCACCTTATTCTCGAACACCTTTAACCTCTGTTCCTCTCTCAAAGTGAAAGTTCAAGTTTCACAATCATACTCGATAAACCGGTTTTATAAATTCCAACTTCCAGGTTTTTTGAAAGCAATCTTGATGACAAAACTTCTCAACCGAGTAATAACAGGCATTTCCCAAAGAGAAACATGTATATTCCTATTTATTTGGTTCAACTTTGCATTGTTATTTAACGGAATAGGATCACAGCAGTAATAACGTTTCAGAGTATAATGCTGACCATAGAGAAGGACATCCCAGCCCTGGTACCTCTAGCTGCCCGCTCCATTCCTCGCATTTTTGGGCCGTCCGCGTCCCACTCCGTGTTTATGCAAGCCGCAGCACGCGAATTGCTCTTCGAGGGACGGATCTTCAACTGCAGCCTGGCGGACTTCTCTGCGAAAATCATCTGCCTCATTGCCCGTGCTAGGGGCAAAGACTTGCAGAAAGTTGGCAGCACAGCTTTTCGTTTCTCATTCTTCGGAAAGGTGAGTGAGGGTACAATTTAGTCGCCTTGGTAGCTCAGTCGACATATCACTGGTTTACGACAGCAGACCCAAGTTCAAATCTCGGCGATAAAGGAGTTGTATTTGTGGAGAATTTATCTCAGGATATTTTTCATTTCCCGCCGTCATCTACATTTCAGTATTGATGGACAAGAGAACGTGGACGGAAGTGAGTGGACAAAAGATAATGCACGAAACAATGTGGACAAAAGGTAGTGGACGAAAGGCCATAAAAACAAACCATGTTAGGAAGGTGATAAGAATTGTAGGATAAGCAGCCATGATTGACTGAAACACGTTGTTCCGTATCACTTTATTGGTCAAAAGTAGTATGACATAGTAAGTGTAATAGTCTGAGAAAATTATTCATTTGGGACTAATACAACATTAGAATTTTCTGTTGTACTCTATCAAGAAATAAAAAATCTGTATAGCTATACATTACTACTTCCACCATGTTTATGTTTGAAGTGTTTAAAGAAACAAAAGGGAAAGCTTTTCAGTAATGTTTCCATTTAAAGAGAAACGGAACATTGCTGGACAGAGAGCGGGTTAAGCGAGGTCTACAGGACTCCAGAACCAAGGGACGAATCGTGGAGTACAAGGGCCTGCCCAAGATGTCAGTCTGGAACGAAATGCAATGCAATGAATACGACGGCACAGACGGAACAATCTTCCCGCCGTTCATTGAGACTGGAGTCACCCTGAAGACTTTCCAGCCAGACTTATGCAGGTAAGAAAACTTGTGATGCGTTATTCCCATGCATCAGTGATTATCAACAAAAATCTCAATTGTTAGAATATTACAAATAATTTTATTATCATGGAAATTGCTGAATTATAAAGCTTTTTCATTGTTTCGTGATTTCCAGTTTACTAGCTCACATTTCTGCAAATGCTAAAATTGTTAAATTCTTTTCATTATTCGCCATCTGACGCTAACAGAATACTTTCAGGACTGTGAAACTATTCTTTCTTCGCTCCACCGTGTACATGGGAATTAAAAGCAACGTCTACTATGTAACGTTCGGCGATGCTTCGTCGGACCCCGAACTCAAGTGCTTCTGCACCACGCCGCGCACCTGCCCCAAGGCCGGAGTTCATGACCTCACAGTCTGCAAAGGTATGGGGACAGGGAGCTGTAATCTACACAGGAAGACCTTAACAGAAAATTTTCCAATTAAAATTATTTCGTTTTACAGTACCTATGCTCATATAGTATTTCCGTTAGTCTTTTCTTTTATCAGCTCTCTTCATTTTGACTTATCGTGACGAAGTTTTCATCCCTCACTTCCCAGTTCCATACGGGTATTCACATAACTACGAAGTTGTTACGTATGGACATATTGTAACATTAATTTAATACGCAATTAAATAGAAACAAACACTGTTCATTTTCTAAATAAAGTCCATTATTTTCGAAATCAACTTGCGTTCCTTCTCTCAAGAGTTTATTTTGATGGCGATACCATCTATACCACAGAAAGAGAAACAAATCTGTCCAATCAGAGGCCCCGAGCCTGAAAGGTCCTTAGATTGGCGAGATGATAAGGCTTCCACATTCCTTTTCATCATTCATGTTTGTGTTTCCACAGGGGTTTCCTTAGCAGTGTCTTTTCCACATTTCTACATGGCGGATGATGCTTATCTAAACGGAGTGTTGGGCCTGCAACCTAAACAGAGCCTACACGAGACTACTGTCTACGTGGAGCAGGTGAGGTGAACGATGCGGAAGTCCTCTGCAGTCCACATCTCAGTTCAATTCCTAACAATCGGACGTGTTGCAGATATCAGGGATGTCCCTACTCGGCTACACAAGGGTGCAGTTCAACACGGCACTGCGCAGTCTCAGTCGTTTTGAGCCAATGCGACGTCTGCGCCCCGTCATGCTGCCTTTGTTTTGGTTCGAGGAAGTGAGTACAAGATTTTTTTTTTTTTTTTTGTATTCTAAACGGAACAGTTATATAAATCTATAAGAATTATCCCGCGAAACATCTCATGGCTGTAGTAACCACACAGAACTCTACAGGTGACGCCTAGTCTGGCCTACTGCATATGGAAATTGTCAACTAACCAATTCTATAGTGCTCGGGAAAAGTGGCACAAGTCAAAAATGTTAATATTACAGGAGAAGAAAAAAAAACTGTCTTCACACTGGTTTATGTCGATTTGATTTTCTTCTGTATGAATTATTGTAATGAGAGAAATGCTTATGTCTCTTTTCCCAAGCGAGCAGATGTTCCGTAAGTTGTCAATAAATTAATAAAAAATGTTTGTGGAAACTGACTTATGCCACTTTTCCCAAGCACTGCAGAATTCATCTCTCAGATTCGAACAGTGAGAATGTTTCAGATAATGTTGGGAGTGAATTAAAACAAAATCAGTTTCAAAATATTGACTTCAGTGTATAAATAATTTTTATTTAGATATCAAGAATGAGTAAGGGCAAAAGGGGAGAACTTTTCAGAAATACAAAGGTGGCCACATTATTAGACTAAAACATTTTGCTTTGAAAGATAATATAATTCGTCATATCAACTATCAGTAAGCTTATAATTCACAGAGTCTAAATATTATTGTTTATATCCTCTGGTATATTTTGCCAACTGTTGGATATATTTTGTCTGGCTGTGTTTGTATTTAGATATTTTAAATATATACTGAAGAAAATATTCAACAGTCTGTTCTCCCATGGACTGCAAAAAGACCGGGTATGAACCCAATTGAATGTATGTAGTCTATACTAAAGAAGAAAATGAACAAAAAGAAACTTACAACAAAACAATGGCTCATTGAAGCACTGTCTAATATCTGGCTAAATGATGGTCATATTCAAAGAAAGTGTTAAACTTTTGTTTCAAGCATCCCTGACAAAATCAACATATTACTGAAGAATAAGAGAATGTTCACAAAATATTAGCAACCTCTAGACTCAATTTTCTGCTCATTATTTCTGTGCAAAATACATTTTTGTTCATTATTTCTGCCGATAAATATAGCTTTTTTGCACATTTAATCACTTTAGTCTAATAATTTGATGGTGATTACTATGTTTGCTCTATATACGGACCCACGCGCCCAGGGCTCTCCGAGGTGTGAGTCGGTCTACCGGCAGCATGCGAACAGTTGGCAGTGGGACATCAAATAAATTTACGATATACGATATTCTATATTTTATGTTTATTTCAAAGAGAATATTTATAACAGATGAGATGACTGCTTAGCAATAGTCAGTCATTGGTATAATGACAAGGGAGGCGAATATCTATGTATTACGAGAGAATACGTTATGCGGTAAAACAAACGGAGCTGAACTTATTGCTCATCTGCTGTCACGTTTCCCTAGCAACGAAGTATTTATTTATTTATTTATTT